>JAJJWW010007922.1:24933-249975 GCA_023531295.1 Papaver armeniacum | reverse complement strand
AAGAAATTGCAATGCTCGGAAAGAGGATTTTCAAAGTCGTTAACGTGTCAAATTTTCAAAGTCGTTAACGGGTCAAAGACCTATACATTTCAGTTGTAGAGGTGAGAATAATATAATCCTTGGGTAATTATTTGTTGTAATTAATCACGAAAAGAAAAACAGAGTAGCAAAAATCTTGGATTTCTGCGGGAGCAAAGAAAAGCGATTGCGGTGAAAGAACGAGAAAAATATTTTATAAGACACGGATAAAATACCCCCACCCCTATTCTATTGACCCACATCCTCCCACCTAATACCACTCGAAGTTTCCTGGTCGTCCATGCAAAAACTCCATCCGGAGATTCCCTACCTTCGGATGACGGTCCCCATTCAACTTCGTCCGTCGGATAGCCCTGGCTATCAAGATAAATTCTAATATCAATAATGAAAGGTTTAAAAGGTTCTTACTTTTTTCCTACAACAACAATAATTGATTGTTCGTGTTAATATCTTTATAATATTTGGTTGTGAATATGATAAAAATTTAACGTTTTGTAACTGATTTTATAATTTACTCCATATGTATGTGGTTTGGTGGAGTGATATTTGTCTGTTATCAGTAACATTGTTCCTGTTTTTTTCATACACATGTACCGATGAATTCCTATTTGGACCTGGATATTCAACCAACATATTTTAATTTAAATGTCACAAAAGAAACTATAGTCAAGAAAGAAATATAACTAATCCTAACCTAACCGCTAAAACTAATCACGATTTACCGGGTAGCTAAGTACTAATTGTTTAGTTTCCTAATGGTTGGCTGATATGACCCGACTAACTTTACCAGAAAATTTTTGTTTCTTGGAACTTTATTAGTATTTGTTTTTATTTTTTTTTTAGTCTTTTGGAGATATGTTTTCGTCAAACATCTACTTTCAATCCACATACACGAGTTTGCGAGAATGTATAAGAATTGTAATCCATATGGGTATCGTAAGAGCGAATAAGTTATCTCAACCTATTTTGGTTCAAAAAGCAGTTATCAATCAAAGATAATAGAGTTTGCACAAAAATGATTCTTATGTGAAAGAGCTTTACCACATCAACTTGACAGAAAATTTGAACATGTATTAAAAACTTTAGCCAAACCTGCAATGGGTTATACGTTGATTTCGAGAAAATTTGGACGAATTAAGTTATTATCTCTATGAAATTCTTAATTAAGCCTCTGTTTCTTTATAGTTGCACAAATATACATATTGCCTGGTGTTGATGGTGGTTTTTAGATTAGGGTTAAAATCATAAAACCTTGCATCTGATGTGACGTCACTCTATAAGGAAACAGATCCACGTGTGCTAAGCTCTCTACTGGCATACTTATTGAGTCGCTCAATACACTTACATGAAATTTATCCAGACTAGCGAATGTAGCAACCATCCCAGATGTTCTGTAAATTTCGGCGCCTCGCGTATATTCACTTAATATAAGTTCCTCTGAATGCCTTCTATGCTATGTTCTCCCACATTTGAACCCTTAATGTTGATATGGCATGATGATTTGTGTTTACTCGCAGAGAGTAGCACGAATCTCCAAGTATCAAGGATAAGGTCTTTGCATAAGGTATTCGAATCAGAAAAGCATGCTGCTCTCTGGCAATGAACTTAAAAGAACTCTGTGTCGACACATAGAATTCAATCAATCGTCCTGACTAACTTGCAGAAGTTAGGGTTTCGTGCCTCGCGCAATATACCAGACCTTGCTTGTCAAAATTAAGCCTAAGCAAACTAAGTAATTAATCCACTATGGATTAGCAGGTGCAAAACCTCGCTCAGAATAAGAAGAACAGTGAGCCGCAGCAGCAAAAAGAGGCGTGGCCATGCCCAAGGCCATCTAGCGCCATTGGCCACGCCCCGGCCCTAATTCCTCGACCAATCAGGTCGCTTTAAACTCGCCACACTCTCACTGTATGTATAGTCGCCTTATGTTTGGCTGGCCCCCTTTTGGACCAATCAAGTTGCTCTGAACTTGCCACCATACATTAAAGGCCAAACGCGCCCTACCACAATGATAGGTGTAGAATACACCGTATTTAATATCTAGTATTTATGCTTTCTTTGCGAGTTTTCGTGTGAATTATGTATCTTATGTTCGCTTTTGAGTGTATTAGGTGTTTTGGAGTCATCGGAGCAAAAAGAAGCGGAACTTCGCTCAAATCAGAATTTCTTTGTATCACCTTGAAGAGGACGAAAAGACGAAGACAAAGGCGAAAGAACGAGGTTATTCCGATCTCGTATGAGGAAGTTAGAAGCCTCTGAAGCAAGTTAAAGTTGTTGCAAGAGTGAGACAACACAGAACTGTTAAAGACAGGCAGCACAATTACTCAGGGCAGCCGTAAAGCATGAAATGAACCATCGATCTCGGTAGACCTTGATGGAATGATGATTGTTAAAGGCAGATAGCCAGTTCGTTAAGGGGCACCTTATCTTTAAAGACTAAAGCTAGGTCGAGATTTCTCCCTAGTTCAGTCAAGTCCCAGCTCATTTCAGTACGAGCTTCGCACCAGTTCCACCTTCCGGCAATTAGCTAGGCTCGATAGTTGAGTATCAAGTGTTCGAGAGATTGAGAGAATGTGAGATGGGAAGCGATCAATGGGCTCTGGACAGCAAGAACCGAGGGAAACCAGGGACGAAGAAGGTGCTGATGCCGTAAGCTCTATGAGCTGTGAAGGAGAATCAAAGTTTCAGATCAAGAATGAGCATTATAAGAGCAGTAAGATGAATGGGTTTTGTGTGTTTTACAGGGAAGGAGATGGAATGAGGATTGTATCAACAACATATTCATATCTTCTTCACCACCAGGAGTTGCAGGTAATGTGTTTGAGAAAATTGCAGACTTACCAGCTCTTCACAATGTCAAACAGGGAATGGAAGCTATGAGCTTGAACTGAAATGGAAGGCAAGATGGCAGCAGGTGATGGCAAGTTGTTTATGGAAGAAACTGAAGTGTGGTTTTGTGGTTCAGTGCTGAAATGAACTGGTGCTGGTTAGTTGAGTTGATTTGTGGATTGAGATGCAAATGGAAGGTGAAACGATGTCGAGATGTTTGTGTATGAATCTTTGTGCGTGAAGCTACAACATTGAATTAGGCGAAGCTTCTTTGAAAAGGCTGTTGCCATGTGAAGCTGGAGAAGAATGAGCTCAGGTGAAGGTTGAACTGGCAAGGCATTTAGAAGCTGATTGTGATGCTGCTGATGGCGATGTAGCTGGGAATGTTGCAGGTCGAGAGGCAGCTGGATGAACTGAAGTAGGACTCGATGCAGAAGCAATGGAATGGGTTGTTTTGGCTAATGAGCTGGGCTTGATTGAGTGGAAGGCTATGAATGGCAGTTGAGCTCGGGAGGAGTAACATGAGGTTGCGTGGAAATGGAGTTGGTCGATTACTGGTGAACCTGGCCTGGATTGAGCTGAACGGTGAAGGAAGGTCAGAGAACTTGGTTTCTTTCTCCAAGGGATATCAGTGAAATGCAGGTCTGGCTGCAATGGTGGTGGCGTTGGACCATGTTGCTGTTGTGATGGCAGGGGTTGATGGTTGATCATGGATGCTGGTGCTGATGAGTCGGAAGTTGAGTCGCAGAGAGATGAAGTAATTGCAGGCCTGGTAAGTGCGCGCAAATTGGAATGGTGGCTTTGAGCAGATGGTGTTATCACTGAGATGCGGAGGAGTTTGAAATGGAATTAGGCATGACTCGGGATTATAATGTGGAATGGCAGAGATACTCAGGGAGGCAGTGAAGCACAATAAGTGAGCTGCAGTATGGTGGTGCGATGTTGAAGCTGGTGGATTCTTTGGTGAGTACATTGTATGGGTGTTGAACAATGATTGAGTTAGTATTGAACTTGAAATGGGCTCTGCAATTTGTGAAATTGAGGCGCAGCTGTGATGGTCTTTGTGATCTTTAGCTAGGGCCGTGACAGGAGATGATCTTTGCTTGTGGTGGAACTAATGGTCAAGTGGAGCCTAGGTAGTCGTAGGAACAGGCTAACACTAGTTAAGGTTGTAGATGTATGCTTAGGTTGCGTGAGAATGGAGCAGCAATGTGAGCTGCAAGGGTTGTGTAGTGCTCACCAGATGGGAAAGCTATGATCTTTGGTGCAATAGAGCAGGCTGGGATGGATGTCGCGGGAGTCAGAAGCTGCTCTTCTGTTTGCCCCAGGTCAGAAGCGAGTTATGGAGCTATGCGACATAAGTAAAGCCGCAGGTACAAGTGATGCTGTCAGGGTGAGCTGGAAATGGAGGAATTTATTATCAAAAATGAAAGGCTGGTGATGGCGAGGAGTATGACGATGATCTGGTGGTGTTTCAAGTTTCAGTGGTTAGGTATGCACAGAATGGAGATTTCAGTTGAACAGAATGAGCTTCAGTTTTAGCTGCTATTGAGTTGGAGTTGAGGTTTGGGTCGAGTTATGGGTTATATCAACTGGGATCTCAAGACTCAGGAATGGAAGTGATGCTTTTATGCAAGCAGGTGTTATCAAGCAATAAAGCTAAAGGGTTGAATGGATGTTGGCTTGCTGCTATGCAAGATTGAATGCACGAGGCAGGTTTGAAGCCAGAAATAGTGCAGCGGAGTGAAAATGACGCTTTTGATAAGCATATTTCCGGTTGTCGGATTGGAGCTTAGAGTGTCGATCGCAATATTTCGGTGAATCGCGAGGGTATGAGTCGGATGCAAGAATCGACGGCCGGACATATGAGCTCGCATCACGCTTTTGGGCGTTTTTAAGAGATAAAGAATGGTTTGGATGATTTTGTGAATGTTTGGAATGCGGCGAAGGGAGATGAGTTCTTTGGGAGCGTGCACTCGCTCGGTGACATTTCCGATGACAAAAGCGGCCAGAGATGATTTTCCGGTGACCGGATTCCGGCGACCGGCGACCGGATTCCGGCGATGACGTCAGCAAATCCGGCGACCAGTTTTAGACCCAAAATTCCAGAGACATATTTTTCACTCCTGGGCTTGGTGGACCAACTTGGAGACGGGTTTTGAGAAGAATTAACCTAATTTTGGGAAAGTATCCTTATGGGGAGAAAAGCATATATATAGAAAACTCTTTTCAAAACCTAGGGATATCTCCATTAGGGAGACTTCTACTTTTGTTCTAGGGTTTCACATGATAGTTTTCTTCTATTCTTTCTATGATGATTTCCAAAAACACAAGTAACTAAGTTTTTATTATTGGTTGAAGATGTAGTTGGATTTTGCAACCAAGTTATGATTTTTATGAATTAGTTTTCTCTCAATATTATCGTTCACTTTCTACGGGTTACAATAATTGCATGATTGATGGATTGCAATATGATTGAATGTTTGTTTAGTCGAGTCTAGAATTGATTGAACTTACATCCATATCTATAGCTATTTTAGGTTTTCATCGAGCGATAACCTTGAATACGAGTAGCATGATATGATTAGGGTTTGTAGTGATACATCCTCGTAGTCATATGTAGAAATTGACCTTTGTCCGAATTGTTTTGCGCAATGTATTACAATTGCATTGATTAGCCTATTTAAAACTTAATGCTCCTAGGAATTGAACTTGATTAGCGCTTGGCGTTAGGTTATTCTTTAGGTAGATTTCACATACGCACCCTAATGTGTGTGTTGATAACTTTGGAAATTGCGGAGTATTCTTGCAATAAGGTATTCTATGGCTTTTGATGATAGCGAGATTAAATACGAATTATATTCATATATTCATAAACTTGTTTACAATTGAAGATGAAACCTTTATCCAATATTTTCACATCCTTGATTTGCGTACATTATTTGCTTTTTGTTTATTTTTATTTACACAATCGAAATTCTTCCTGGTGTTTTATATAGGAAACCATAACAATTAAACAACCTAGACCTCTCTCGTGGGATCGATCCTTTCTTGCCCTTGCTATATTTATATTTTGAGTAGTAAGAAAGTGTAATTTATTTTTGACGCTTACGACCGCGATCAAATTTTGGGCGCCGTTCTTCGTGAGGCAACGGTTGTCACTTGTTTGGTTTCTTATTTTTGTTTTGTTTTTGTTTTTAGTCTTATTTTTGTTTTTCTTATTTTTTGGTTCTTAACCGAGTTTCGAGAATCTCGTTTCAGGTAACAATTTCTATGGACGGAGCATATTGGAGCAATCAATACGGCTTTCAACCTCAACAACATGAACACTATCACCCTTATGGGGAGTATAATCTAAACCAATCCTTTGGCTATGATCAATACTCCACGTACCCTATGAGTTATTCTCATACATATCAACCTTCTTATGGTGGTTATGTAAGTGAGCAACCACAAGGAGGGAGAATAGTTGTTTTCCTTATAATTTTTCCTCTAGTTTGGTAGATGAAATGCAACAATTTATGGACAACATGGAGTCAATTTGTGGACAACCAAGCGTGGAACCAATTTCATCGACCGAATGTGCTCATAGTATGTTTGGCCCAATTTCTGATCGTAGTTATGATCATACACCCATTCAAAGGGATTATAATTGGCTTAACAATGCTAAGTAAGTAATTCTACTTTTCTTTGTCGAATGAGCTTTACCAACAAATGGAACACTATATTCAGAATTTGGATGGAACACTCCAAGAGCTTCAAAAAGGTGTTTCCACTTTAAGAAAGGGCATTGATGAGTACAAGGAGGAAATGAATAATTATGTTGAAAAGAAGCGAACCTTCGGGGACTTTTGTTGATATTTGTGTAGTTAACTCAACTCTTGATCGTAATAATGATCATTCACCTATTCAAAAGGATGAGTTAGAGATTAGCAACACTAAATTCAGCGAGGACCAATGTTATGATGACTATGATAGTGATGATGATTATGCAAATACATCGTTTGAACCAATTTATGGTGACATCCCGAGGAGTTTACAATGGAGTCTTTTGCGATCACGGTGAAGTTGAAGAGGAATATGTCGACACTTGTGTAGATTACTCAAGCATTGATCTTTATAACGATCAACAACCTATTCAAAAGGTAGAGCTTGAGGATGATGCAATGAGTGTTCTAAAGAAATTCCTTATGGACAATATTGCATCCGCAAAAGAGTATGTGCCTTACAACAAAAAGGAGGAATATGTTGAGAATGAGACCGTTATGACCAATATTGTGGAAGACCCAATTGAGCTTGCAAAGGATTGTAATGATGATGTTTATGTCGAGACTATGGTTAAGGCAGAAACGGACGAAGAATGGTTGCAAGGTTTGATAGAGGACCATGATATACAAGAGGTGAATAATTCACTTGAGTTTTTCAAGGATGAAGAGGATTAAGTAATACAAGAGATTGTGCAAGGTTTATCTAACCCTTTGCCTATTATTTCTTCTCCTTTACCTCTTATTGGTTTGAATGTATGTGCTTCGAAAACATTGTTGACTGACTTTGTTTCTCGTTTTCCGCCATTAGAGATACTTGATTCTCATACTATGCGAGTTATGGAACCCGAGAAACCGTGGAGGTACCCGACTTCTATATTCTTTATACACTTCCAAGTGTGGACAAGAATAAGTGTGGGGAAGCTTTTATCGGTTCATAGCTTCACTTTTGTTTTATATTACTAATATTTGTGTGAAGCTAGTGTTTGCAAAACAGGTTCTATGGACGGATCCCCAACTTTTCAGGTTATTGGTATATGGGGAATGAATCTTGCAAGGATATAGTCGGTGACGACTATAAAACAAGCGCTTAGTGGGAGGCAACCCACCGGTTTTGTATCTCTTATCCTTTTGCTTTTATTTTTTTGTTTCGTTTATTTATATTTTTACTGTTTTTATATCATATTTGCATCCCTATGTTTAATTTCATTGAGTCCGTAATCTATCTTAGAAGAGAATTATGACGAATACCTTTTCGTCGAGAAAATTTCAGACTGCGCGTAGTTCAGTCCAGAGACCATAACTGTCAGACCGTTTATCAAAACACTGTGAAATTTTGACACTGTGTAGAAAACACGTAGGTGAACAACTTTTGTGAAATGGAGTTTTTCCAAATTCCTTACCAATTTGCACAGTTTTTGCGTTTTATCTGCTGTTACGTCAGAATTCAGAACTTTCGGTTTTACATTGAGGACAATGTGAAGTTTAAGTGTGGGGGAGCATTTATATGTTTGTTTTTGACACCATTAGTGGATGGAACCATTTTGAATGCAGGAGTTGAGGAACCAATTAACTAAAAGGGACGAATATAGCTCGAAAATCACAAATTAACATGATAGTTGTTACCATATCTCGGAATATCACCATATCGCATTCTATTTTTATTTTTCCATATTTATCTATTGTTCTCTAAGTGCTTTGGTGGGTCACTAAACATCGACGTGTTATTATCATAGGATGAAATAGAGTGGTTGAGTTATAAAAAAAAAAAAAAAAAAAAAAAAAAAAAAAAAAAAAATGAAAAAAATTTATGAAAAAAAAAAAAAAAAAGGACCGATCAATTAGACCAAAACGGAATAAAAAGACACTTGGGAATAGCGGTATGTGTGAAATGTAGTCCCTGTCTCCGTCGCCTAAACAAGCGTGGAATGCGAGGATCCAAGGCAACTATCATGTACTTGTTTGACAAGAAGCATGCGCTTGGATCCAAAAGATCTAATCATCAAATCTAAAAAAAAAAAAGAAATTGGATCGATTTGATCCAATCATATAAAAAAAAAAAAAAAAAAAAAATTATTATTGTGTTGAATAAAGTCACTTTTGGTTCCCTTGTATATGCCGGTGAGTTGATGTAGCATTCAAAGCACTAGTAGCTCAATCAATAGGATTAGGTTCATCTTAGCGATGACCTTGAGGCAGATATGGGAAACATCGAACACTTGTGAATATTCGCCAACATCTACATCTATATCCATCTTCTTAATCTTTTCATTGTGATTGTGGTTTGTTAGTTTCAGAGTATTGTGGCTTGTTCGACTATCTATTTAGAGTTTATTTACTAATAATTGAATTGAATTTGCAAGGTATCTCCTCCACAGTCATTTTGGATTCGTTCATTGATTTGTCACAAATAGACGGAGTTTGAAATATAGGTTTTGTAGGTATATCTCTAGTAAACCTTCACGAGACTATAACTCGTCCACTAGGGACACCTAGGGGTTTAAAGGCTTATTATTTATGCTAAAATTAACCGTAGCCTCGGCGTCACGGAGTTGTATGTATTTGTTTTAGTTTTGTTTTGTTTGATTTGCTCGAGGACTAGCAAAGTCTAAGTGTGGGGAATTTGATAGGTGTAGAATACACCGTATTTAATATCTAGTATTTATGCTTTCTTTGCGAGTTTTCGTGTGAATTATGTATCTTATGTTCGCTTTTGAGTGTATTAGGTGTTTTGGAGTCATCGGAGCAAAAAGAAGCGGAACTCGCTCAAATCTGGAATTTCTTTGTATCACCTTGAAGAGGCGAAAAGACGAAGACAAAGGCGAAAGAACGAGGTTATTCCGATCTCGTATGAGGAAGTTAGAAAGCCTCGAAACAAGTTAAAGTTGTTGCAAGAGTGAGACAGCACTGAAGCTTATTAAAGACAAAGGCACAATTACCGGGGCAGCCGTAAGAGCATGAAATGAACCGTCGGTCTCGGTAGGTAGCGGTGGAATGATGATTGTTAAAGCGAATAGCTTGATTCGTTAAGGGGCACCTTATCTTTAAAGACTAAAGCTAGGTCGAGATTTCTCCCTAGTTCGAGCTCAAGTCCGGCTCATTTCATTTGCGGCTTCGCACAGTTCCACCTTCCTAAGCAATTAGCTAGGCTCGATAGTTGAGTATCAAGTGTTCGAGAGATTGAGAGAGAATGTGAGATGGGAAGCGATCAATGGGCTCTGGACCGGCAAGAACCGAGGGAAACCGGGGACGAAGAAGGTGCTGATGCGTAAGCTCTACATGGTGTGAAGGAGAATCAAAGTTTCGAGATCAAGAATGAGCATTATAAGAGCGATAAGATGAATGGGTTTTGTGTGTTTTACGAGGAAGGAGATGGAATGAGGATTGTATCAACAACATATTCATATCTTCTTCACCACCGGGAGTTGCGAGGTAATGTGTTTGAAAATTGCAGACTTACCGAGCTCTTCACAATGTCAAACGGGAATGGAAGCTATGAGCTTGAAAAAATGGAAGGCAAGATGGCGGCGTGATGGCAAGTTGTTTATGGAAAGAAATCGAAGTGTGGTTTTGTGGTTCGATCTTTGAAATGAACTGGTCTTTAGTTAGTTGAGTTGATTTGTGGATTGAGATGCAAATGGAAGGTGAACTGATGTCGAATCTCATGTGTATGAATCTTTGTGCGTGAGAAGCTACAACATTGAATTAGGCGAGGCTGCTGTGAAAATTTGTTGCCATGTGAAGGCTGGAGAAGAATGAGCTCGGGAAGGTTGAACTGCAAGGCATTTAGAAGCGATTGTGATCTGCTGATGGCGATGTAGCTGGGAATGTTGCGGAGTCGAGAGGCAGCTGGATGAATCAAGTAGGACTCGTCGAGGAAGCAATGGAATGGGTTGTTTGGCTAATGAGTTGGGCTTGATTGAGTGGAAGGCTATGAATGGCAGTTGAGCTCGGGAGGAGTAACATGAGGTTGCGTGGAAATGGAGTTGGTCGATTACTGGTGAACCTGGCCTGGATTGAGCTGAACGGTGAAGGAAGGTCAGAGAACTTGGTTGCTGCTCAAGGGATATCAGTGAAATGCAGGTCTGGCTGCAATGGTGGTGGCGTTGGACCATGTTGCTGTTGTGATGGCAGGGGTTGATGGTTGATCATGGATGCTGGTGCTGATGAGTCGGAAGTTGAGTCGCAGAGAGATGAAGTAATTGCAGGCCTGGTACTGCAAATTGGAATGGTGGCTTTGAGCAGATGGTGTTATCACTGAGATGTGGAGGAGTTTGAAATGGAATTAGGCATGACTCGGGATTATAATGTGGAATGGCAGAGATACTCAGGGAGGCAGTGAAGCACAATAAGTGAGCTGCAGTATGGTGGTGCGATGTTGAAGCTGGTGGATTCTGCTGGTGGTCTGTGTGGGTGTTGAACAATGACAGAAGTTGAGTTAGTATTGAATTGAAATGGGCTCTTTGGTTTGTGAAATTGAGGCGGCAGAAATGATGGTGCTTGTGATGATCTTTAGCTAGGGCCGTGACAGGAGATGATGCTGCTTGTGGTGGAACTAATGGCTGTGGCAGTGGAGCCTAGGTAGTCGTAGGAACGCGGAACTGCAGCTAGTTAAGGTTGTAGATGTATGCTTAGGTTGCGTGAGAATGGAGCAGCAATGTGAGCTGCAAAGGGTTGTGTAGTGCTCACCCAGGATGGGAAAGCTATGATCTTTGGTGCAATAGAGCAGCTGGGATGGATGTCGCGGGAGCCCATGCTTTCTGGCTGTTTGCCCTGGTCAGGCTGCGAGTTATGGAGCTATGCGACATAAAAAAAGCCGCAGTACAAGTGATCTTTGTCGGGGGTGAGTTGGAAATGGAGGAATTTATTATCAAAAATGAAAGGCTGGTGATGGCGAGGGAGTATGACGATGATCGGTGGTGTTTCAAGTTTCGGTGGTTAGGTATGCACGAGAATGGAGATTTCCGGTTGAACGAGAATGAGCTTGATTTTAGCCGCTATTGAGTTGGAGTTGAGGTTTGGGTCGAGTTATGGGTTATATCAAGCGGGATCTCAAGACTCGGGAATGGAAGTGATGCTTTTATGCAAGCGGTGTTATCAAGCAATAAAGCTAAAGGGTTGAATGGATGTTGGCTTGCTTTGCTATGCAAGATTGAATGCACGAGGCAGTTTTGAAGCGCGAGAAATAGTGCAGCGGGTGAAAATGGCGCACCCGATAAGCATATTTCCGGTTGTCGGATTTGGAGCTTAGAGTGTCGATCGCAATATTTCAGTGAATCGCGAGGGTATGAGTCGGATGCAAGAATCGACGGCCGGACATATGAGCTACGCATCACGCTTTTGGGCGCGTTTCAGCAGAGATAAAGAATTGGTTTGGATGATTTTTGTGAATGTTTGGAATGCGGCCGAAGGGAGATGAGTTGCTGGGAGCGTGCACTCGCTGGTGACAGTTTCCGATGACAAAAGCGGCCAGAGATGATTTTCCGGTGACCGGATTCCGGCGACCGGCGACCGGATTCCGGCGATGACGTCAGCAAATCCGGCGACCAGTTTTAGACCCAAAATTCCAGAGACATATTTTTCACTCCCCCGGGCTTGGTGGACCAACTTGGAGACGGGTTTTGAGAAGAATTAACCTAATTTTGGAAAGTATCCTTATGGGGAGAAAAGCATATATATAGAAAACTCTTTTCAAAACCTAGGGATATCTCCATTAGGGAGACTTCTACTTTTGTTCTAGGGTTTCACATGATAGTTTTCTTCTATTCTTTCTATGATGATTTCAAAAACACAAGTAACTAAGTTTTTATTATTGGTTGAAGATGTAGTTGGATTTTTTGCCAAGTTATGATTTTTATGAATTAGTTTTCTCTCAATATTATCGTTCACTTTCTACGGGTTACAATAATTGCATGATTGATGGATTGCAATATGATTGAATGTTTGTTTAGTCGAGTCTAGAATTGATTGAACTTACATCCATATCTATAGCTATTTTAGGGTTTTCATCGACGATAACCTTGAATACGAGTAGCATGATATGATTAGGGTTTGTAGTGATACATCCTCGTAGTCATATGTAGAAATTGACCTTTGTCCGAATTGTTTTTGCAATGTATTACAATTGCATTGATTAGCCTATTTCTGAAACTTAATGCTCCTAGGAATTGAACTTGATTAGCGCAAGGCGTTAGGTTATTCTTTAGGTAGATTTCACATACGCAGCCCTAATGTGTGTGTTGATAACTTTGGAAATTGCGGAGTATTCTTGCAATAAGGTATTCTATGGCTTTTGATGATAGCGAGATTAAATACGAATTATATTCATATATTCATAAACTTGTTTACAATTGAAGATGAAACCTTTATCCAATATTTTCACATCCTTGATTTGCGTACTTTATTTGCTTTTTGTTTATTTTATTTACACAATCGAAATTCTTAGGGTGTTTTATATAGGAAACCATAACAATTCGACAACCTAGACCTCTCTGTGGGATCGATCCTTTCTTGCCCTTGCTATATTTATATTTTGAGTAGTAAGAAAGTGTAATTTATTTTTGGCGCTTACGACCGCGATCACACAACAACATATTGGTCGGCATGCCAACATGCTACTCTACCGCGGTAGCATGCCAACATGCCACTCTACCGCGGCAACTTCACAACATGCCAACTTCGCAACATGCTACCTCGCAAACATGCCACTTCGTGGCAACCTGCCATAAATAGCCACCCACGGCAATTTCTACTCCTGTGGCCGTTTCCACACTATGGCCTTGCCATAGTTCCTTTTGGCATAGCCATGGCGCCATTTGCACAAAAGTAGCGCCATCATGCAGCCGCATGCTCGTGCACTAATTAAGGTTTCGACGTGCCAAACCCTAATTTGGGCAAATTGCTACCAAAGCCAAATAACGTTTCCCAGAGCAAAGGGATTGGCGTGGCAACAGGGCCAATGTTGCCACGCCACATGTGGGTCCAACTCCACGGCGCCAAGTTTTGGCCACGCCAAACCCTAATTCTTCCATAGCGAATTCTTCTATGGAGCCTTGGCCACGCCAAGCCCTAGTTCTTCCACGGAGCCTTGGCCACGCCAAGCCCTAATTCTTCCACAGCGAATTCTTCCACGGCGCCAAACCCTAACTTTGGCCACGGAGCCAATTTTTAGCTTTGGCCATGCCGCAACATTACTGGCATACCAATATGCCGCGGCTACTAGCATGTCGCTATGCCACGGCTACGCCATTGGCATGCCGCTATGCCACGGCTACGCCACTGGCATGCCATTAGCATTTGGCTGACGCCACTTCGCTATACAAAAAGACGTGTCCATAATCAATGGCCATCCTTCTTCATGAGATGCAATCTCAGCCATCCAAGTTCGCCACCAAACTGATGGACTCATGGCAACTCTTAGGCGACCAATGATACGTGCTTTATTTACATGATTTTGAGTGTCAATGCTTGTTTTAGTTGGATTTCTTGCATTTTATCCTTGTATTACTCATGTTTTCTATCTTATGTGTTTACTCAAGTGAATCATCCAAACAAATGGATAAAAAGGGGAAAGGACCGAGTTATATAACTTCCTATGGTTGGGGAACCCCACCATAGATGCACCAGGTTCAAGAGAATTTTCATAGTCAGAGTTACGGCGAGGAAAGCAAGTCGTATGCAAATCCAGGGAAGCTTACGGTTTGGAAAGCTTTCTCAACCAAACCGTCGGTACAAATTATAAGATATGAAGGATTTGAACACACCATCTTGTAGAGGACGACGATACAAAAAGAACGCAAAAAGAATGAGCTTAATCGGACGTCGGATGAAGAAGTTATGGCCAAAATGGTGAAGGAAGACAAAGGAGGAGATTCTGAAGCACCTACGGTTGGTTTCCCAACCGTACGTAAAGTCAGGGGAACCTATGGTTGGGTTTCCCAACCGTACGTAAATTCAGGGACACCTACAGTTTGGAAACCCAACCGTACGTAAAGTCAGGGGAATATTCGGTTGGGAAACCCAACCGTAGACAGACATAAAAGGTGCGAATTTGGGCTTCTAAATCAAGGAAAACGCGGTCCCGGAAGGATTCTAAACCATATATTTCGTGGGTACTATATAAGGAGAACCCCAATACATTAAGAAGGGACATCTCATATTATATTTTTCTTCTTCATTAAAAACCTAGGGTTTACCCCTTTAGGGGGAACCCATTCTTTTGTGTAATCATGAGTTGCTAAACCTTTGTTGATTAAGGATGAATTCAATGTGCTAGCGTGAAGCTTTATTAGTTATATAAATCTATTCGAAGTTTTAATCACCATCGATTGTCTTTTCTATATTTAGGGTTTATGAATGATTCTTAGATTGATTTGGGATGCATACTAGATTAGTCTATTGATTGTTCTATTGCTAGTGGAGATTTGGAGCGATCCGTAATTGTTGTGAATCTCCTACAAAAGTAGAGAACGTGAGACCTTGTAGAGGGATTCTATGAAGCAATCATGTGTGAAGACAACACCAGTAAGTGAACCGAGCGTACTGAGTTTAACTACTGGGATCAAACCTAAATTCACAAAGCCTAAGTGTTCGGTTGAGTTACACCTTGTAAGCGTACCTCAAGGCGGCTCAGTTGGATAGAATCCGGTGGATAAGCGTACCTGTTATCCGGTGATATGAGGAGTTTTGGGTATAGCTAAGCGTACCTGCAATCCTACGGTTGGTGATGAATGTGACTGACGAAAGATAGATAAGTATGCTATGAGAGTCAAAGTTTGGTAACGGCGAAGGACTCCTTGATCATCTCTTTCATCTTATTCTCTTTTATTATTTTTATTTTACTTTAAACCAACCCCCATTTCACTTTGTTTTGCTATCTAAATAACATATAAATTACATAGCTCTCTGTGGGAATGATCCTTACTACCGCTATATTATTATTTAATTAGTGGGGAATATCTTGATTAATTTGTTGTGGTTACGACACGCATCAACCAACCGCCTAAACCCAGCGACCATGGCTATGCCAGGCGCCACTTGCACCATCGTGCCACTGGCATGCACAAGTCATTCTGCAATGCCACTGCGACATTGTCAGGCGCCAACACAAGGTAGCCACAATCAACGGCTACCCTTATTCATAAGATGCGATCTCGGATATCGAAGTTCGCCACCAAACCGGTAAGCTCGCGAAAAGTTTTAGGCGACTATCCAAAACGTGCCTAGCATCACATACTATTTACCTACGGCAAGCCTCTTGATTTTAACTTGCCACACGTAGAAAAGTGCTACATGTTTTCCACGAAAACACTCGAGACATCAAAATATGTCATAAAGCGGGGATGCTCATCGGGGGTATTGGTGCAGCGGTTTTACGGCGTGCGGCGTGCAATGCGCCCGTTATAAGAAAGTGTCATGAAGTGGGATAATTAGTGGTGGTGAAAAGTAACGGTGTAAACAATTCATTTCCTTCATCATGGAAAGCGTAATGACTGGCGGTTACGAATTCACTTCCTCATCATGGAAGCATAACGTCGACGATTTACACGTTACTCTTTTCTTCCACCACTCAATCATTTCCACTTCCTACGAGACCAGGGTACGTTTCACTATGACTTGTATAAATAGGTCTCACCTATTTCCACCAAACAACAAGTTTTGGTCAGGAGAACAATACAACATCCAGAAATCATCTGATAGCTTTTCATCCAGCTAGCCAGTTGTTTATAGGTGAAAGATATTTCTGCCGGTTTTGGTAATTTGGGGTGTGTGGATGAGAAATGAGTCTAAACCTTAAACAAATGCACTGCACGGGAGTGCTTGTAGATTCGAGAAATCAATATGTGCAAATCCGGCCTAAACCAAGAAATGGCCGTTCCAGACTTGTTTCGGTCACAAAGTGAAGGAGATGGGGTTGATCTTAGGGAGAGAAGCGAATAAGGTGTTGGTGTTGTGAAGGTGTTGGCTATGTATGACTTGTATCAGAAAGCTGAACTGGCTTGCAGGATGTAAGCTATCAGTTCCGGTGTTTGAATACGATTGTATCAATACTCGCCTCTGTTGTCTTGACTTGCCTTGTTCCTGTTTGGAAAATAGGGAGGAGAACCTATTTATACAAGTCTTTAAGCCTAACCCTCGTATCTCATGGGAAGTGGAAAAAGTGGAGTGATGGAGTAGTGGAGTTGTGTTTTGGAGTCACACGACCAGTCTTGCCCACTTCTCCCATCATCACTAACCGTCCATGACTTCCTGACACATTCTTGTGATGGCGCGTTGTGCGCCGCCGTTGTAAACCGCCAGTTGGACCAATACCCCGAAGATGTATCCCCCAGTTTGTGACATGATTGATGTCTCGAGTGTGTGGATCGTGGGACCCACAGAAAGTAGCATGTAATGCTAGATTAAATAACTAAGTTATTTAGGAAGTCGATACTTGTGAAGTATTGTGTGTATGCTATGCAGGTACTGCATCGAGTATATTCAGCATGTATGAAGCATCGTTGTTTGAGTGTCTCATAATAGCCTCATGTCTAGCCTACTTCATGTGATGGTTTGGAGGTTACGCAAGCAGGTCCTCCCTTGGCCGACCACATGGTGTGGTAGAGTGATGGGTGGTGATCACCATGACGCCTCACTGACCAATTAACTCCTGACCATGGCTGTATAACCAAGCCGGTGAAGTTGTATGGACGAGATGATCTTTGAGACACTCATCTGCGACCGTTAGTGGAATTAGGGTTTTTTTGAAGAGGTGCGCAAGCATCACTCTTCAGCTTGGTCGAATCCAAGCTTGGGATACGATTTTGGCAGGGCCGATCATGCATGTGTGTAGACGGCATGACGGTGTAGGCGCCCATACCTCATTGTCTCGTGAAAGTGTGATCTAGGCCACTCAATTTTTCCGGCGAAGTTGAGTGGTCGAGATCAATTTGTGACAGAAATCTAGTGCCGCAAAAGCCGCGTGTTATGCCAACTTCGGGCGCGCGTTTCAAGACGACCAAGCTTGGTCGGTCTTGGCCGATTAGTCTGGCATACAGACGACGAGCTGGTGTACACGTCCATACATTAATATCCCGTAGAAACGTGATCTAAGCCACTCAATTTGTCCGGCAAAGTTGAGTGGTCGAGATTAGTTTGCAATTGGGAGGTGTGACCACGCCTAGTTTGGGCGTGCGAATCGAGGCAACCAGGCATGATATTCCTTGGCCGATCAGGTGTGGAGATAGATGGGCCCACGGTGGTCATGTTGATACGCACCGGACCTGCTTAGTCTAATCCTGGACCCTTCATTCGTGCAGGAGAAAGTGGACGCTCGTGATGTTCAAACCCTAATTAGGGTTTCACCGACCGTGCGTCATGCCTTGTTTGGGAGCACGTACTGGAACGACCAACTATAGTTGGTCCTGACCGATCGGTCATGTATGTAGGCGAGCCCACGGTGTTTTTGTTGACATGCTCTGGGCCCTTTGAATCTACATCTACACCCTCCATCTATGCCTGCGAAGATGGATGGTCGAGACTGTTTTGCGACACATGTAATGTGCCGCAAACCCTAATTTAGGGTTTTTTGTCCATACTGCTTTGGCTTGGACGGTTAGGAAAGCTATGCCACCCTTTTGGGGAGGCCGACCATGCGGGGCCCGCGTTGGGTCGGTAGTGAATATTCCAATACCTGCTTGGGGGTTATGGAGCCAATCCAAGTCATCCAATCATGCTGGTGAAGTTGGATGGTTGTGACCATTTCTGAGACTGATATGGACAATCCAGATTCAAATATGCTCACTCGGGCTAGTATAACACACCGAGAGATGTATGCTCAATCAGGATAGTATAACATACCGAGAGTCGTATGCTCAATCGGGATAGTATAACACACCGAGAGTTGCAGCCTGTACGGGTATTTCCTACATGCTTCATTATTTATGCTTGGAGGTTCGTGTTGCTCTGCTGAGAACAACACTCAGTCGTCATGTCGCACCGATAATGAGTACAGGAAATACAAGGCTGGTCATGTATTATTTAATAATGCTGTAAATTCACAGGGTATATGGGATTGTTGCTACATGCTCCAACCTGGATGAATTTCGTGTATTTAATTCACAGAATACTGGATTGTTGCCACATGCTCCATTCTAAGTGAATTAGTAAAGTGAAGAAGTATTCATCACTTATCAGCGGCTTTATTCTTTGCAGGATGTCAGCGCATAAATTTGGTTTTACAATTTTAGCCCTAAACTAAAATCCACCATCAACATTAAGTACCCTGCCTAGCACATAATGGTTACACTATTGTGGGGTAGGCGTTAGATGGTGACATATACAAATAAAACTTATGAGACAAAGTTAGATGTTACCAGGAGTGACGAGTCGTCTTGTCCTTGGAGCATGTCACGTTCAAGAGGCGTTCAGGCGAGCATTCCCCTAGCATGATTTCGGACTTGTCTTCGATTGACCTTGTTATGCCTGCTTCGGTCGAGAGCCTTCTTCGTGATTGTTCCGCTCGAGCGTGGGGCTGATGTGCTGCTCAACGGATCGCTGCGTCGCCGCTTGATCGTGGGACTCATCATGCGCCTGCTTGATCGAACGTGGGCTTGTTATGCCTGCCTTGCTCGAATGTGGGACCCACCGCGTGCCTGCTTTGCTTGGGGCCGGCTGTGCCTGCTTCGACCAGTTTGGGGCTGGATGTGCCTGATCAAGTGGGATCTGCCGCGTGCCTTCTTTGCTTGGGGCCAGCTTTTCCTGCTTCGACCAGTTTGGGGCTGGATGTACCTGATCAAGTGGGACCCGCCGCATGCCGGCTTTGCTTGGTGCCGGTTGTGCCTGCATCGACGAAACACCAAACCTGTTGCCTCACCCCAATACCAGACTTGCCCCTTGACCAACACCGCCCTTGCTGATTTGACGAACCCTGACGGACATCGTGCTTCGACCGACACCGGTCTTGTTTGCTAACATAGCCCAATACCAGCCTTGTGACGTTGATCGGCCTTGACCAATACCGGCATGACGTGACCCAATACCGTCCTACTTGCGTGACGTGATATCAGTCTTGCTTGCGTGATTGTTAAACTCGGCGTGGGGGCAATGTGCTGCTTTCAGCGGATTTGCGCCTACTTCGCTCGATCGTGGGACTCATCATGTGCCTGCTTGATCGAACGTGGGATCTAGGCGTGCTTGCTTTACCCAAACTGAACCTTGTATGTTCGAACGTGGTGTGGGTCCCGCTGAGAGCGTTGAAGCATCTTCTGGATCAAGCAGGTCCTGGAGAGCGTTGAAGCAACTTCTAGTGGGTGGAGCGTTGAAGAGGCTTATGCTGGAGAGAGTGTTGAAGAAGTTCTTGACTGACGGTAAAGGAATTTCATGCTAAACCTCAATCCCCAAGCGTGGTCTACGTGGCTCTATCTTGTATGCCCGATGGGTCTTTTGTACGTAATGGTCGTTGATATGGTGAAGCTCTGGATGGTATTAATCGACGAGAAACAACAGTTCCTGGCAGCAGCTGTGATCAGAAGAGAGGCGCGAGGGAGGGCGTGATAGCTACGGGCACGAACTTGGAAGTCTTCATATAGTGGTAGAGCTCGTCTCATTATTAGAGGATAAACTGGAACCGATGGCTTTCTTGACGTTTCTTCATGAAATAAAGAAGAGGGAGACAATCCCCTGCCCACGAGTATCCAGAGCTTTGGACTTGATAGATGTTGTCACGGTAGGTTCATGAGGCTGTCTTTGAGAGTAATCACATTCGAAGATGCTCCTGTGTCGATGAGGGACCTCCTGAACTCTGAACCCTTGATACATGCGGTAACATGTAGGGCCCGGTTATGACCTTCCTATGCCATCATGTCGTCTTGTGTAAATGTAACATTATTTACAGATATTTCCGATGCAGTTAGGACTTCTTGACGTGAAGGAGTCAGGTGTACGTCCAGAGCTATTTTATTAATTGCAGCAAACGTCTCTGCCCGTTGATTCTTCGAGAGGTGCAAGAGTTCACACAAGCTTTCCACTAGAGATGCCGCTTCCTGATCCACTGGTCTCTGGTTCGTAGTAAAGTTGTTGATCTGAGGGGAACTAGTCCCCGATGTAGAAGTCTCTGGAACGCTCATCTCTGATGTTATCTTGATGAGGAGATCAAGTATGCCGTTTACCGCGTCTTTGATTAGCTCCATGTTCTTCGTGTGAATCTCCTGTACCCGTGCTAGTTCGCTTAATGTTGGAAATCTCCACGATCATGCCGTCGGATACGCCGTTAGGAGGAGGGGTATCTCCGTTGGAGGAACCATCGGGATTTGAGACTGTCCGAGGCGGTCTAAGACCAACCATATCGAAATTGATTGAATGGTATTGAAGAAATTGACTTTACAACCGAGAGATTAACCTCCGCTGTGGTCGCCAATTGTTTATGGGTGAAAACTATTTCTGCCGGGTTTTGGTAATTTGGGATGTGTGGATGAGAAATGAGTCTAAACCTTAAACAAATGCACTTTGCACGGGAGTGCTTGTAGATTCGAGAAATCAATCTGTGCAAATCCGGCCTAAACCAAGAAATGGCCGTTCCCGGACTTGTTTAGGTCACAAAGTGAAGGAGATGGGGTTGATCTTAGGGAGGAAGCGAAGAAGGTGTTGAGATTGTGAAGGTGTTGGCTATGTATGACTTGTATCGAGAAAGGCGACGCGGCTTGCGGGATGTAAGCTATCGATTCGTGTTTGAATACGATTGTATCAACACTTGCCTCTCGTTGTCTTGACTTGCCTTGTTCATGTTTGGAAAATAGGGAGGAGAACCTATTTATACAAGTCTTTAAGCCTAACCCTCGTATCTCGTGGGAAGTGGAGAAAGTGGAGTGATGGAGTAGTGGAGTTGTGTGTTGGTGTCACACAACCAGTCTTGCCCACTTCTCCCATCATCACTAACCGTCCATGACTTCCTGACACGTTCTTGTGATGACGCGTTGTCTGCGGGGCCGCACGCCTGTAAACCGCCAGACCAATACCCCGTATGTATCCCCCAGTTTGTGACATGATTGATGTCTCGAGTGTGTGGATCGTGGGACCCACAGAAAGTAGCATGTAATGCTAGATTAAATAACTAAGTTATTTAGGAAGTCGATACTTGTGAAGTATCGTGTGTATTCTATGCAGGTACTATATCGAGTATATTCAGCATGTACGAAGCATCGCTGTTTGAGTGTCTCAAAATAACCTCATGTCCAGCCTACTTCATGTGATGGTTTGGAGGTTGCGCAAGCAAGTCCTCCCTTGGCCGACCACATGGTGTGGTAGAGTGACGGGTGGTGATCACCATGACGCCTCACTGACCAATTAACTCCTGACCAGGGCTGTATAACCAAGCCGGTGAAGTTGGACGGACGAGATGATGTTTGAGACACTCATCTGCGACCGTTAGTGGAATTAGGGTTTTTGAAGAGGTGCGCAAGCATCACTCTTCAGCTTGGTCGAATCCAAGCTTGGGATACGATTTTGGCAGGGCCGATCATGCATGTGTGTAGACAGAATGACGATGTAGGCGCCCATACCTCATTGTCTCGTGAAAGTGTGATCTGGGTCACTCAATTTGTCCGGCGAAGTTGAGTGGTCGAGATCAATTTGCGACAGAAATCTAGTGCCGTAAAAGCCGCGCGTCATGCCAACTTCGGGCGCGCGTTTCAAGACGACCAAGCTTGGTCGGTCTTGGACGATTAGTCTGGTATACCGATGGCGAGCTGGTGTACATGTACATACCTTAATATCCTATAGAAACGTGATCTAAGCCACTCAATTTGTCCGGCAAAGTTGAGTGGTCGAGATTAGTTTGCAATTGGGAGGTGTGACCATGCCTAGTTTGGGCGTGCGAATCGTGGCAACCAGGCATGATATGCCTTGGCCGATCAGGTGTGGAGATAGATGGGCCCATGGTGGTCATGTTGATACGCACCGGACCTGCTTAGTCTAATCCTGGACCCTTCATTCGTGCAGGAGAAAATGGACGCTCGTGATGTTCAAACCCTAATTAGGGTTTCTCCGGCCGTGCGTCATGCCTTGTTTGGGCGCACGAACTGGAACGACCAACTATAGTTGGTCCTGACCGACGGTCATGTATGTAGGCGAGCCCACGGTGTTTGTGTTGACATGCTCTGGGCCCTTTGAATCTACATCTGCGCCCTCCATCTATGCCTGCGAAGATGGATGGTTGAGACTGTTTTGCGACACATGTAATGTGCGGCAAACCCTAATTTAGGGTTTTTCGTCCATACTGCTTTGGCTTGGAAAGCTATGCCACCCTTTTGGGTAGGCCGATCTTTATTTATTACCTAAAAACACAAAATTAATTAATATAAATATTTATTCTTGAAAACAAGGAAAACACAGAATCTGGGATAATATCTGATTTCTAAGCGCAAAAGATGAGTAAAATGCCAATAAAAAGGTGTATAAATATGCACTATTTGGCACTCATCAAATACCCCCAAACACGAATTTTACTTGTCCTCAAGTGAAAGCAGAAATTAGGAAATCCTAACTATACCCACATCGCAGTCTCTCGAATGCATTTAGCGTATGCACTAAGCCTTTAAACCGCTAGGTGTCCCTAGTGGACGAGTTGTAGTCTCGTGAGGGTTTGCAGTGTACCACAAAACCTTCTCCAACTTCAGTGTAAAAGAGTCTCAAGCCTCCAAGAAGCTATGAGGACATAGAGTTTACGCATGCTAGTAACGAAGTTAGAACTATCGAAGAACGCATTCTCATCCTTAAGTCTTTGAGCGAGAAGTAACCATACCATATGAAAGAATTGGATTCGATTGTGATCATAAGTCTCAACTTCTGCCTCACCATTAGGGTTTTATGATAATTGCACTCAAAAGATTGCTTTTTTAGTATCTCATGTGTGCGACGAGGAATAAAGAGAGAAATCACACACGTTGTAGGTAAGAAGGATAACCTTAGAAATAAAATCGGAGACTCCACGAAGTGTGGACAAAAAGAATCTTTTACGATGATCTCTAAGAAAGGAAAATCAACCATTAGCAAGGGTGGGAGTACTCACTCACTTCTCACCCGATCGGCAATTAATATCACTCTCTCATAAGAACCATGAAAACGTCTTCAATCTTCGGTCTTGGTCTTGAGTCTTCAACTATTGATGACGAACTTCCAGACTTCACAAAAACTTAATAATAATAATTTTTTAATTTTTTTAATTAAATTTTTTTTTTTTTTTTTATTTTTTTTATTTTATTTTTTTTTTTATTTTTTATTACTAACAACGATAAAATTTAAATTTTCACAAACTTCATTAATTCTCATCTTCTTTTCCTTTGAAATATGTAACCTTGGACTATCTCTCAACTTTTCTTCAAATATTCTGCTAATGCTCCTGGCGACGATGATGTGTTTACTATGGGTCTTCTTGATTGAGAGAGAGAGAGATGCTTGCTTTGCAAATCGATATTTAGAAGGAGTTTTCATCTTTAGACGTCACCCTCATGATTGTGGAATTAGCACTCAAGAGATCAAAAGTAGTCTTGAAAGTGGTGCGAAGTTGGGTAGCTCACCATTCCTACCCGGAATTGACGTACGGTGACACACACTCTAAAAGCTTTTCTAGAAAGTCACAAAGAGTGAAGGTCGGTACCTCGCTTGATGTAAAATGGGTAGTCTCCACTATGGGTGATCACAATTCTACTACGAATATCTAAACAGCACCTAATTCGCCCTCCCGGTATGGTTAAATCCAACTTTAACGCTCTAATCAACTAAGAAACCCGATTGTGTTCTCCGGTACTTCCAAGTTCTGTTATTTCGGTCATAATCTCTATGTAAACATAGCTAAAAGCATGCTAGTGACTCTAAAATCTCTAAAGTTGGAGGTTTTACAAAAAGAGTTTTTTTTTTTTTTTTTTTTTTTGAAAATAAAGGTAAAATAAAAGACTAAAAACTCTAAATGCAAAATAAAAACTAAAAACTCTAAATGCAAATGCACCCCCAAACCTAAATCAAACATTGTCCTCAATGTGTCACAGATAGGAAAAATTTGAACAGTCAAGTACCATGAGAACTATGCTGAAAATAGAAAAGGGAAGAGATTACCGGTATGTTGGCGGGAGCAAGGTTGAGCTTCAATAGTCAAGGCTAGAATCCAATATTCTCAACGGAGATCATATCGGATTAGCATAATATATGTGCAAGAAGACTCAAATAGAATCAAGAAAAAGAAAATTTAACAAGTCCTCTTGGATTATATACAAAAATTCACCATAAACTAACAATCTAAAGAGTTGAGGATCAACCCAATAGAAAATATATACAAACATCAATGACCTTACACGGATATAACAAGAGAGTGCAAGTAAGGCTGAGATGTGAAGGAGTTTCCCCCAAACCTAAATTTGTGAACGGGTGTGTTTGTGAGAACAAAATCTTGCAATTTTAAAAGGTACATCATGCAAAAGGTCTAACTCAAAATGAGTTTTGCTAATTCTGACGCGAGACATACATATTCCAAGCGTGGCTCCTTAAGAGTGTTATACTTTGATGCAAAATAGTCCAAGAGGACTTGGGAAGCACAAAAAGTCTAGGCCTAAGTTAGGCATTTTTTCAGAAAAGTTGGTTTTGCAATTTTGTGACAAACTACACCTAGGTTTGGTGGAGGAGTATCAATTTGTGACTCAGGAGAGAGGTTAGGTACATCTAAGTTATTTTCATGTATAAAATCATTTGCACCGTCGCACTCTTTCCTAAAGTCAGAAGAGGGTAAATCATGGTCATTTTCACAGGGCAATTCATCAGAGGAGGCAACATATTGTGACATGGGCAGGGAATCAGACACAGAAATAATATTATGATCCAAAAGAACATTAGTGTCAACAGAAGATTCATCCTTTCTTAGGTCACAAACAAGTTGTGTAGCATGCTCACATTCACTGAAGAATTTCACAAAACTAAGCTCATAGTTAAGATCACATTTATGAATGTTAGAAGAAGTATCATTCATAAAAGGTTCACAGAGAAGAGACGCCTAACGTCTCAAAACCAAAAAGATTCCATCATATTTTCGGCATGCACATGCTCTTCTAACATATCATATTCATCATCATCATTATCATAGCAAAAGTTCATCTCTCCATTCTGATTGTAGCATTTCTAGTGTACTCATTGACCTCTAGATTAGGTTCATATTCAGTATATGGTTGTGCAAAAGGTTCACTAGAGAAGGGATGCTCGAGACATGTTGCTATGTGGATGGTCATGCATTCATTCATTTCAAGCCTAGCATTTTGCTCCATGAGTGTGTCCATTAGTGATTGCAAACTAGGAGTTGGGGAGTATAAAATTGTTCATCTCCCCCAGCTGTGGTGAATGATGCATGTGTGGAGGTTGATTATGGTCCCAATAGTCACTTCTAGACACTTCGTACATTGGATTATCATGGTTTTCCCTAGGCCAAATCTAAAAGCATGCAAAATATAACGGTATTGACGGGGTGGTCTAAGCCACCACATAAGGTGCAAGCATGCATTTTCATATTGCCTAGAAAAACTAGATTCGACATATTGCCTTTCTAAAAGCGGTGCCTTTTTAAAGCGAGATAGTCGAGCTTCTAACTGGGTATGAGAAAATTGTTCATTTTCAACTTTGTGGTGGATGATGTATATGATCATAATGATTAGGGTATGTGAGATCGGGGCCACGAAAGCCCATAAAGTTCCCTAAAGTCACTATGGTATGTGGGGTGTTCATCCTGTAAAAGGTGCCCGTAAGCAAGCTCTCTAAGGGATTTATTTGTTCCATCCCCAGATGCAGACCAAAATCCTGACATGGTCTAGCTCTCAAATTGAACTCAAAGTCTAGTTTGGTTTATGTGGGTTTTGTTTGGTTTTGTGGGTTTCATTTGGTTTTTGTGGGAATCCCAGTAGTTGTGTGCAATGCCTAAGTTGTTGGTTGGGACAGAGTCCAGAAATGTGAAAGCTTTGTTGCACAGCAGCAGTTGTGAGTTGATTGTGAGCAGCCCAGGTGATTGGGTCTGATTGTTTGATCGTTTGTAAGGCCCAGAAGTGAAGTGAACCCAGAAGTTGGGTTGATGTGGGCTCAGTTGCTTGTAGCCCAGATGTGACAGCCCAACAGTTGGGTTTCCAGCTGAAACAGCTCATATTAGGTTGAGTTGGGCCCAACGGCTTGGGGGTGTGTGTATGGCCAGTGCAGCCAGATGTGGGCTTAGTCGGGTGCGGCCCGGGTTATGGTTTAGTTTATGTGGGTTGGCAGCCCGGTTTGTTGCAGGCACAGACCCGGGAGTAGAAGGCTGAAGTTTGTGCCTTTGGCTGGGTCGGTCTGCGGGTTACTGTGGCACAAGATAAGCGAGTCTTTGCAACTCGGTTGCCTATCTTTGGCAGTGCACAAGTACACGAGGCTAGTCACGGGTTGACGACCTAGGTTGGCTTGTCTCACAGCACTGAGCACGCACAGATTACACAAATTGGCACATTGGCAATTTACACAGCACACATATCAGGTCACAGCACAAGAAAACATTCACAGCACAGCCCAGGCTTTTGCAAACTCACATAAACAATGACGACATCTGACCTGACTTACAAATGTGCACTACCCGGGTTACTAGCTCTCACGAGATATATGCTCGGGTCAACGGTGAGTTGATGGCAACTCAAAACTCACAGCTACAGAGGCACTGTAGCTAAGGACAGACGAGAACTCACTATGCACGGAGCACACGGTGACTCACTAGGATACAAGCATAAATTTGAGGCAATATAATTTCGATTGACTCGGGGTTACGGCACGAGCCTTGGTTAACCAAGTTGCAAGGACCCGGAGCAACTAGTTTATCATTCAGCTATGAGGCACAAAAGCATTCAGCTGTGAAGGGCCACTCACCTGAATTCCGATAAGTTGCGATGTGGCTGCTCAAGGCATTGCACCTTTTTCTCCCACTCCCACGGTTTGCTCGGCGACACGAAGACAAATGGCGACACACGGTGGTTCTGCTAGCTCAACAAGGAATTAGATTCTCAAAATTTCTGACTCAAGACACAATAATGTGCATTCATTCAATGGCTGCGCACATATGACAAAAGCACCTGGCCGATGCTAACTACGGCTAAATGAGCTAAAGCTACACTAACAACAATGCATGATTGATTAAGATGAGGCGATTATAATGCAACAGATGGCTAAGGTATGCTCAAGATGCAAATGTAGATGCGGATGCACTAAGTTACAGATGCAAAGCTATAAAAAATGAAACTAAGTGATACTAAGACAGGATTAACAGCAACAATGTAAAATGAATATGTACAAGGGTGAAAATCAGTAAAGCAAGTACAAAAAACAGCAGGGCACACCCAAGTCCCCGGCAACGGCGCCAAAAACTTGGTAGGCCTCTAAAGGTGTATAATTTTACGGCCTACGGAAATACCGCAAGTGCGATTATGCGGTTTGCGGCCACGGGGCGGTGCGGAAATCGAACCACGAGACTTGTGGTGCTCTGGTGATATATGGCTATGCTCTCTTGAGTTTTTATGAAATGTATGTAACACAATTTGAAGGTTCTTGAAATGGCCGATTTTTAGTGGTGACTCTAAACTAAGGCAAACAAGTTGAAGTACCGGGATGGTGAATCCACCACTTTGAACCTATGCTAAGGCATTTCTAATCAAGTTCTATTCTTGGTTCATTCAGGGGAAGAACACCATGTTAATGTTTTGACTAATTTTATACACTCCCCCTAGTATGGAGTGTCTTAGCTACAAAGACACTCCATCACAAAAAATATACTCAACTAGCAATTCAATTAAACCATGAAGCTTCAAGAACAATACAAAAATGTGAGCAATCTTAGCATATGAAGCGGGGGTTTCAACACACCACAGAATTGAAATTAAAACATTGCAAGAAATAAAACAAATTAAAACTAAATTGACAGCTCTGGCTAATCCAGGCGTGCTTTCTACACTCACCCTTCACTGATATTTATACATGCACATCAAACCCTAAAACTACCAAACCCTAATTCAATTAAAAATAGAAATTAAATCATACCCATACCCTCTACTCTCTGAACAGCCTCGAATCGTGCTATTCTCCTGTCAAATTGGCTGCGAGAACGCCATGCATCGGGCGAGTTGATGTATGAGAAACCCTGATCCCCAATTATCTTTAATTTAGCTTCTAGGGTTGATAGAAGCTATAAGAAAGATAACTAGACCTAGAGAGGAGGCTGAGGTGGTTGATGGTGCGGTTGTTGAGGTGAAAGAAGATGGGGATGGTGATGATAGAGACGGGGAGGCGGAGAGGGAGGTATGGAGATGCGGAGAGGCTGCATGCAGCCGGGTGAAGAGGTATGGGGAGGAGAAGAGAATAGGGTTAGGTTTACGTGTTAGGGGCTTATAGGTGGTGTGATGTGAAGCGGGTGCATGAGGGATTTGATGTGAAGGTCGGAGCGAGCGTCGGATGTAGCGAGTAAGATCCGAACGGCTCGGGGAAGATGGAGTGATTTGGTGTGAAAGCGGGAGCATCGGTCTTTGATGGAATGGAGGCAGCGGACCGTTGGATGCGGCCCCAGGAAGATCGAGAACGGTCGGGGATGGACGGGCTCGGATCGGGTCGCGGGTCGAGTCTAGCTCAAGCCCATGTCTTGTAGATGAGTTGCTACTTGTTGGGTTGCAATCTGTTGTGCTACGGCTTGGCTTCTGCTCCTTAGATGCTCGACTCCAATTCTTCGCTCTTTTGCTCCTCAGTTTCTCCGATCTTTATTTATTACCTAAAAACACAAAATTAATTAATATAAATATTTATTCTTGAAAACAAGGAAAACACAGAATGGGATAATATCTCGATTTCTAAGCGCAAAAGATGAGTAAAATGCCAATAAAAAGGTGTATAAATATGCACTATTTGGCACTCATCAAATACCCCAAACCTGAATTTTACTTGTCCTCAAGTGAAACAGAAATTAGGAAATCCTAACTATACCCCTGTCGCAGGTCTCTCGAATGCATTTAGCGTATGCACTAAGCCTTTAAACCGCTAGGTGTCCCTAGTGGACGAGTTGTAGTCTCGTGAGGGTTTACCAGAGGTGTACCCACAAAACCTTCTCCAACTTCAGAGTGTAAAAGAATCTCAAGCCTCCAAGAAGCTATGAGGACATAGAGTTTCTCATGCTAAACGAAGTTAGAACTATCGAAGAACGCATTCTCATCCTTAAGTCTTTGAGCGAGAAGTAACCATACCATATGAAAGAATTCCTGGATTCGATTGTGATCATAAGTCTCAACTTCTGCCTCACCATTAGGGTTTTATGATAATTGCACTCAAAAAAGATTGCTTTTTAGTCTCTCATGTGTGCGGCGGGAATAAAGAGAGAAATCACTGCACACGTTGTAGGTAAGAAGGATAACCTTCCAGAAATAAAATGGGAGACTCCACGAAGTGGGACAAAAAGAATCTTTTAGATGATCTCTAAGAAAGGAAAATCAACCATTAGCAAGGGTGGGAGTACTCACTCACTTCTCACCCGATCGGCAATTAATATCACTCTCTCATAAGAACCATAGAAACGTCTTCAATCTTCGGTCTTCGGTCTTCAGTCTTCAACTATTGATGACGAACTTCTGAACTTCACAAAAACTTAATAATAATAATTTTTTTAATTTTTTAATATCAAAAGGAGCCATGAAGGCTTTTATTATTATTATGATTATTATTACACATCATCAGATGTTTCGGTGATAGGGAGCCGAGCTACCAATTGGGCTCCTACACCTTTTTGGATAACGATACCAAGTCTATGAAAAAGAGAATTACAGAATTTAAAGTTTGCATCCTGGCTAAGAAGGCAATTACGTAATCTCTTCATGAAAGTGATAAGTTCATCACCAAGTTCGCCCAATGTAGAGAATGCCAAGACGGTAAACCCGTATCCATGCGCCGTACATAGATCCAAGTATTTGTGACGTTTGCGACGGCTATGCGAAATGGTCCGTCCGGGTGTATAGTTGTGAGCGGAGGCAGTTGTGAATGGTGAAACACCGGTGACGTCCATGCACACATCCTTTCCATCCACCCAGTTATAGACAAGAAGATCCGCAGGGCGACGGGAAACTTCCGTGCGTGATACAAGGCCTAGCGATACCTCCTTTCTTACGGAAACCCCTGCTTTATAGCATATATCGGCAAAGAGATCCTTCACCATGTCATGCCTGAATTTCTGCCCTACCTCGCCAGCGCAATGGATTGCATGGTCCCCAAATATATCCATGCGTCTCTTACAACACATACATGTGCTCTCTTCACTGAAAAATGGTATTCCATACCTGTACATGAGCACTGATCGTAGCTGTCTCGGACCAATGGCCTGATTGAGGCCGGGTATTGGGATCGCTTTGAGGAAGTCCATGGCATGCTCAGTTCGATTGCTAAGCCAAAGGGTCATGTCACGCTGAGTCATAAGAAATTTGTTAGGTATCTCCTCCTTAACGACATTGAAGTAAATGGCTGCCAATTTCTTCATAAATCAAAGGCCGGTGACATCAACGTCGAGTGTTGAGTTAGAGAGCCCACAAGAGTGTGTAAATGACTGCAGGCATTTGGCGGGGCTTGAGGCTCGTATAAGCTTTCTTTGAGTATGTTGTCTGTAGGTGGCGTGATTGCATTCGAGAAGCAAGAAAGCGATGTGGCACATGTCGAACATGGTATACACACCTAATCCCCATCCTTAATAGGTAGTGTGACAAGGCGTTGTTGGAGCAACCCGAAAGCCGGCACCATCTCCACTACAATATTACAAAGGTACTCCATGAGATGTCGATCATAGTAAGTGGTCGCATCATGAATTGCGTCCTAGATTGGTAGTCAGAAGGGTAAAGTATAACCTTGAAACTCCACCTAGCTTTGATTCTGAGGCGAAGAACTTCAGCTTTGAGGATCGTTTAATTGTTTAACTCTATCCATGAGTTGAAGTTTTGTTGACCACGCCTTGTACCATGTCTTTAAACCGCAAATCGGAGAATTGACAGGTCCTCCCAGAGTTTGACACCCTCTGCCTTCTGGAGTATTTGGTGGAAAGGTTCTGGCAACGTCTCTTCGCGGGTCTATAGAAAACATGATAGATCTCTCATTTGGTGATGTTCAAATGGAGACCTAGTTGTGGACCATCTGCTGTATGATCTGGCTTTGTATTTTTAATTAAATTTTTTTTTTTTTTTTGTTTTTTTTTTTTTTTTTTTTTAATTTTTTTCAAGTACATGGAATGAAAATAATACAACACACATTTTTTTTTTTTTTTTTTTTTTTTTTTACAAAACTTAAGACGATAAAATTTAAATTTTCACAAACTTCATTAATTCTCATCTTCTTTTTCTTTGATTTATGTAACCTTGGACTATCTCAACTTTTCTTCAAATGTTCTCGCTAATGCTCAAACTTCTTTGTGATGATGTGTTTCTATGGGTCTTCTTGATTGAGAGAGAGAGAGATGCTAGCTTTGCAAATCGATATTTAGAAGGAGTTTTCATCTTTAGACGTCACCCTCATGATTGACGGAATTAGCACTCAAGAGATCAAAAGTAGTCTTTGAAAGTGGTGCGAAGTTGGGTAGCTCACCATTCTACCGGAATTGACGTACGGTGACACACACTCTAAAAGCTTTTCTAGAAAGTCACAAAGAGTGAAGGTCGGTACCTCGCTTGATGTAAAATGGGTAGTCTCCACTATGGGTGATCACAATTCTACTCTAGAATATCTAAACAGCACCTAATTAGCCCTCGGTATGGTTAAATCCAACTTTAACGCTCTAATCAACTAAGAAACCCGATTGTTCTCCCGGTACTTCCCAAGTTACATTATTTCGGTCAGAATCTCTATGTAAACATAGCTAAAAGCATGCTAGTGACTCTAAAATCTCTAAAGTTGGAGGTTTTACAAAAAGTTTTTTTTTTTTTTTTTTTTTTTTTGAAAATAAAAGGTAAAATAAAGACTAAAAACTCTAAATGCAAAATAAAAACTAAAAACTCTAAATGCAAATGCACCCCCAAACCTAAATCAAACATTGTCCTCGATGTGTCCAAGATAGGAAAAATTTGAAACGAGTCAAGTACCATGAGAACTATCTTTGAAAATAGAAAAGGGAAGAGATTCTCGGGTATGTTGGCGAAGCAAGGTTGAGCTTCATCGTCAAGGCTAGAATCCAATATTCTCAACGGAGATCATATCGGATTAGCATAATATATGTGCAAGAAGACTCAATAGAATCAAGAAAAAGAAAATTTAACAAGTCCTCTTTGGATTATATACAAAAATTCACCATAAACTAACAATCTAAAGAGTTGAGGATCAACCCAATAGAAAATATATACAAACATCAACGACCTTACGCGATATAACAAGAGAGTGCAAGTAAGGCTGAGATGTGAAGGAGTTTCCCCCAAACCTAAATTTGTGAACGGGTGTGTTTGTGAGAACAAAATCTTGCAATTTTAAAGGTACATCATGCAAAAGGTCTAACTCAAAATGAGTTTTGCTAATTCTGATGAGACATACATATTCCAATTGTGGCTCCTTAAGAGTGTTATACTTTGATGCAAAATAGTCCAAGAGGACTTGGGAAGCACAAAGTTCTAGGCCTAAGTTAGGCATTTTGGAAAAGTTGGTTTTGCAATTTTGTGACAAACTACACCTAGGTTTGGTGGAGGAGTATCAATTTGTGACTCAGGAGAGAGGTTAGGTACATCTAAGTTATTTTCATGTATAAAATCATTTGCACCGTCGCACTCTTTCCTAAAGTCAGAAGAGGGTAAATCATGGTCATTTTCACAGGGCAATTCATCAGAGGAGGCAACATATTGTGACATGGGCAGGGAATCAGGACAAAATAATATTATGATCCAAAAGAACATTAGTGTCAACAGAAGATTCATCCTTTCTTAGGTCACAAACAAGTTGTGTAGCATGCTCACATTCACTGAAGAATTTCACAAAACTAAGCTCATAGTTAAGATCACATTTATGAATGTTAGAAGAAGTATCATTCATAAGGTTCACAGAAGAGACGCCTAACGTCTACGAACCAAAAGATTCCATCATATTTTCAGCATGCACATGCTCTTCTAACATATCATATTCATCATCATCATTATCATAGCAAAAGTTCATCTCTCCATTCACAATTGTAGCATTTCTAGTGTACTCATTGACCTCTAGATTAGGTTCATATTCTGTATATGGTTGTGCAAAGGTTCATTAGAGAAGGGATGCTGGACATGTTGCTATGTGGATGGTCATGCATTGCATTCATTTCAAGCCTAGCATTTTGCTCCATGAGTGTGTCCATTAGTGATTGCAAACTAGGAGTTGGGGGGAGTATAAAATTGTTCATCTCCCCACTGTGGTGAATGATGCATGTGTGCAGGTTGATTATGGTCCCAATAGTCACTTCTAGACACTTCGTACATTGGATTATCATGGTTTTTCTAGGCTTGTCTAAAAAAGCATGCAAAATATAACGATATTCGGCGGGGTGGTCTAAGCCACCACATAAGTGCAAGCATGCATTTCATATTGCCTAGAAAAACTAGATTCGACATATTGCCTTTCTAAAGCCCAGTTGCCTTTTAAAGCGGATAGTCGAACTTCTAGTGATGAGGTATGAGAAAATTGTTCATTTTCAACTTTGTGGTGGATGATGTATATGATCATAATGATTAGGGTATGTGAGATCGGGCCTGAGAAAGCCCATAAAGTTCCCTAAAGTCACTATGGTATGTGGGGTGTTCATCCATAAAAGGTGCCCGTAAGCAAGCTCTCAAGGGATTTATTTGTTCCATCCCAGGATCGAGACCAAAATCTGACATGGTCTAGCTCTCAAATTGAACTCAAAGTCTAGTTTGGTTTATGTGGGTTTTATTTGGTTTTGTGGGTTTCATTTTTTATTAGGTTTTTTTGGGAATCCCGGTAGTTGTGTGCAATACCTAAGTTGTTGGTTGGGATGAGAGTCCAGAAATGTGAAAGCTTTGTTGCAGTAAACATTTGTGAGTTGATTGTGAGCGGCCAGTGATTGGGTCGATTGTTTGATCGTTTGTAAGGCCCGGAAGTGAAGTGAACCCGGTTGGGTTGATGTGGACTCGATTCGTGCTTGTAGCGGATGTGACAGCCAGCGAGTTGGGTTTAGTTGGCTTTCTGACTCATGATTAGTCGAGTTGGCCTCCAACGAGCCTGCGTGGGTCAGACCCGAGTGCAGCCTGTGAGCGATGTGGGCTTAGTCAAAGTGCGGCCCAGGTTATGGTTTGGTTTATGTGGGTTGGCATTCTAGTTTGTTGCAATGTGTACCTGTGAGTAGGTGCGAAGTTTGTGCAATCGAAGCAGGTGGGTCTCGGTTCTATGTACTGAGATAACGAGTCTTTTAACTCGGTTGCTATCTTCAGCAGTGCACAAGTACCGGAGCTGGTCACAAAGTTGACAGCCTAGGTTGGTTTGTCTCGCTGACCCGAACACGCCTGGTCATACAACAGTACATTGGCAAATTTACAGCCCCACATATCAAATCACGAAGCACAAGAAAACATTCACATCATGACCCAAAGCTTTTGCAAACTCACGAAACAATGATAGATATGCCATCACGGCTAAGCAAAATGTGCACTACCCAGCATTAGCTCTCACAGAGAGCATGCTCAGTCAACAAAGCCGAGTTGATGGCAACTCAAAGGCTCACGGCTACGAATAGCCATTTGTAGCTAAGGACGACAGAACTCACTATGCACGGAGCACGGCCCGGTGACTCACTAGGATACAAGCATAAATTCGGGGCAATATAATTTCGGTTGACTCGGGGTTACTAAGCACGGGCCTTGGTTAACCAGTTGCAAGGACCGAGCAACTAGTTTATCATTCGGCTATGAGGCACAAAGCGTTAACTGTGAAGGGGCCACTCCACGAATTCGATAAGTTGCGTGGCTGCTCAAGGCGTTGCACCTTTTCTCCTCTCCCTGGTTTGCTTTCCGGAGACAAAGACAAACACACACGGGTGGTTCTCTTTAGCTCAACAAGGAATTAGATTCTCAAAATTTCCACGGCTCAAGACACAATAATGCATTCATTCAATGGCTAAAAGCGCATATGACAGAGCACACAATCGATGCTAACTACGGCTAATGAGCTAAAGCTACCCTTTATGACCCGATCAGATGATTAAGATGAGGCGATTATAATGCAACAGATGGCTAAAGGTATGCTCAAGATGCAAATGTAGATGCGGATGCACTAAAATTCTGAATCTTGAAAGCTATAAAAAATGAAACTAAGTGATACTAAGACGGATTAACGACAACAATGTAAAATGAATATGTACAAGGGTGAAAATCGATAAAGCAAGTACAAAAAAACAAGGGGCACACCCAAGTCCCACGAACGGCGCCAAAAACTTGGTAGGCCTCTAAAGGTGTATAATTTTACGGCCCTACGGAAATCACCAAGTGCACGATTAATGCAGTTTTTGCGACACGGGGCAGTCTGCGAGTCGAACCACGAGAGACTTGTGGTGCTACAGTGATATATGGCTATGCTATAACAGGTTTTTATGAAAATGTATAACATACATTTGAAGGTTGCCGAAGCGATTGATTTTTAGTGGTGACTCTAAACTAAGGCAAACAAGTTGAAGTACCCAGGATGGTGAATCCACCACACGAACCTATGCTTAAGGCATTTCCTAATCAAGTTCTATTCTTGGTTCATTCCCGAGGGAAGAACACCATGTTAATGTTTTGACTAATTTTATACACTCCCCCTAGTATGGAGTGTCTTCTTACTGATACACTCCATCACAGGTCATATACTCCAACTAGCAATTCAATTAAACCATGAAGCTTCAAGACAATACAAAAATGTGAGCAATCTTAGCATATGAGCGAGGGTTTCAACACACCTCGAAATTGAAATTAAAACATTGCAAGAAATAAAACAAATTAAAACTAAATTGACGACTCTAAAATAATCCAGCGTGCTTTCACACTCACCCTTCAACGATATTTATACATGCACAAAAACCCTAAAACTACCAAACCTAATTCAATTAAAAATAGAAATTAAATCATACCCATACCCTCTACTCTCACGAACAGCCTCTGAATAAATGCTATTCTCTGTCAAATTGGCTCCCGAGAACGCCATGCATCGCATGAGTTGATGTATGAGAAACCCTAGTCCCCAATTATCTTTAATTTAGCTTCTGAGGGTTGATAGAAGCTATAAGAAAAGATAACTAGACCTAGAGAGGAGGCGAGGTGGTTGATGGTGCGGTTGTTGAGTGAAAGAAGATGGGGATGGTGATGATAGAGACGAGGAGACGGAGAGGAGGTATGGAGATGCGGAGCGAGCTCGTGCGTCGGGTGAAGAGGTATGGGGAGGAGAAGAGAATATGGTTAGGTTTTAAATGTTAGGGGGGGCTTATATAGGTGGTGTGATGTGAAGCGGGTGCATCGAGATTTGATGTGAAGGTCGGAGCGAGCGTCGGATGCGGGTAAGATCCGAGCGGCTCGGGGAAAGATTGGGTGATTTGGTGTGAAACGGGGCATCGGTCTTTGATGGAATGGAGCGGCGAGCCAGTTGGATGCGGCAGGGGAAGATACGAACGGTCGGGGATGGACGGGCTCGGATCGGGTCGCGGGTCGAGTCTAGCTCAAGCCCATGTCTTGTAGATGAGTTGCTACTTGTTGGGTTGCAATCAATTGCTTGCGGGCTTCGGCTTTACCCCCTCATAGATGTCGACTCCAATTCTTCGCTCTTTTTGCTCCTCGAAGTTTCTCGATCTTTATTTATTACCTAAAAACACAAAATTAATTAATATAAATATTTATTCTTGAAAACAAGGAAAACACAGAATCTGGGATAATATCTGATTTCTAAGCGCAAAAGATGAGTAAAATGCCAATAAAAAGGTGTATAAATATGCACCACTCATCGGTTTAGATTTGTTTCTCATCCACACACACCCAAAATTACCAAAATCAGCAGAAACCGTTTTTCACCCATAAACAATTGGCAACCACAGTGGGAGATTAATATCTCGGTTACAATATCAATTTCCCAATTCCCGATTTTATCTTTCAACTCCGATCTCAAGATGGTAGAACTCAGTCGGGATCGGAACAAAATGCGAGAACATCGGCCAAATTATTCTCGGCGTTAAGGTTTCTCCCCAGGTGGTGCTAATGTCGCCACTTGTCAACACCCGCGAACATGGAGAATGTTCCTTGGTGTTACACCTCCAATCACCCGAGATCCGAGCCTCAGCCGCATAAAATTCTCCTTCGGGTGTTACCTCCAATTACGAGCTTGAGCGCTGCCGCCGCTCCCAATATTTCGTCAAGTATGACACCTCCAACCGTCACGAGCGCGGCTACTCCGCCGTCGGTTCGAGAACCGGAGGAACTAGAGGAAGCCAACCTATATTACTATTCTGATTTGATGGAAAAGAGGGAGGTTCTCGCTAGATCTCGAGACGGACATGGCCTCAACTCGTAGGAGGTACTTGTTTTTCTCAAGACACTAACAGAGAGGCTACCACAAGAATCGCGCCGGCTAGAACCAATGAGGAACACCTCCGATACCCCACTGCGCCCGAAGACTCAACGGCGCACCTTTGTATGTGAAGAGATTCGCCCAGGAACTCCAGCGGAAGGAAATCAACCATCCAATTTTGTCACGCGAGAAGATTTGGAATGATTTCTCCGAAACCGAGACAAAAGCGATTTCATGGACATACATCAGTATCAACCCCCGTATCCTTCGGAAACACAAAGAATTCCTCTTCCAAGTGGGTACTCTTCCCCTCAATTCTCTCTGTATGACGACACCGGTAATGCGCGTGAACATGTGTAGATGGGGTAAAACGATTCGCTGGTTTTTACGGAATTGAGGAGATGATCATGCGGAGGAGACTCCTTGAACCGAGCAAAATGCTTAACCTCACACAGATGCACTGCAAGAAGGGAGTGCTTTGAATTTGAGAGATCAATCAGTACTCCGCCTAAACCAAGACAATGGCGCCCGAAGGTAAATCGGTCACAAGAGAGGATGGGTCATCTGTAGGAGGAAGAACCGAGAAAAGTGTGAGATCAATGGTGATCGAAGATTGTAGGTGTGTTGTGTATTTTGAAAATAAGATAAGTTACGAATGATTGAATTCGCTCTGTTGAGAGTTGGATTGTTAATCTACGTGTTATGCATTTGACGTGAGATTATCCTTGTTTCAATCATGATTGATTGATTTATTTATATTCTTTGGAATTGAAAACACCATGATCTCATGAAGTGTGACAGTTGATGGAATCAAAGAATGGGTAAGTGGAAATCGTGTTAAAATGGTTGCTCAACGTCGGAGACTTGGTTGATTTTCCATCCACTACTTTGTTAACTCCTTGGGACATTGCACGACTTGCTCACATTCTCATCGTGTGTATGAACACACGTGCCGTAAACCGCTTGAGACCAAAACCCTAGTTAATATCCCCCCATGTAACACGATTGATGTCTCGTGTGATTGTGGAGTCTGCAAGGCGACGTGTATTTAATTAGTCGATTCTTTGACTTCATGACTTCATGGGACGATGAGTCCTTGTTTTGTTGAGTCGAACGTGATTTGGAAATGTTGCGAGACTCATGAATTGAACATGTCTTGAGACGGAGATATAATGCGTGAATAAGCTAACGTGAGCAAATATTGCTCATTCGATGAATTGTTGAATATTGATAGTTGAACCAGTATTCCTCGGTTTGAGCAAATATTGCTCATCTGAGCAAATGTTGCTCATTCGATGAATTATTGGTAGCATGACCAAATAAGATACTGGCAATTGAATCGAGTATGATAAATAAAATGTTGATCACGGAATCAACGTAAAATTATTAGCGTTTGAATCTGGAATTATGAACCTTGGACTCAAAACCCTAATTTGATCAATTGATGATTAACTGATGGTTTATTGAAAATTAACCACGGAGAGAAGGAGGGACCGCTACATGGGATTATGGATCAACCATGTAGCGCCCGGTTGCTCACGTGAGCAAATATCAAGGTCTCCCGAGGCAGACGTTGATTTGATGAAAGGATGATTAAATGTTTGGTTTAATCATTTATTAAAATAATGCTCGTCTGAACCTTAGGTAATAAAACCTAATTAATTATGAAGATGTGAGGGACCGACCAAGGGGTCATGAAACCGGCCTTGGGTGTTCACGGGATCGATTGATGATCGTTCCATGAAGTTCCAAGTTGTTTGGAAGAGTTTTGGACCTAATACGTGCAATTGTGCAAATTAGGTCAAATCATGAGAATACGTGGGACCGGCTTCTTGCAATCCAAAGAGCCAACCTTGGTCGGTCAAGGTAACATGCTCACGTCACCAAAGTGTCCGTATCTCAATTCTGAAAATTTTGATATTTTTAAATTGTGCGTTGAGCAACATTTTGAGAAAATATGAAGAAATCGAGTTTTTTGTTGAAACCCGTCAAAGCCTTCATGAGATGAAGGAAAATAATAGAAAATGAGGGAATCATGAAGTGTGGGACCGGCTATGGCCAAGGCATGGCCGGCCGGCCAAGGCGCCCGGTCCCACCGTGTTTTCCCTAATTTTTTTTATAATGTATTCATGATTTTAGGGAAATATGGTAAAACCAAAGAGTTTGTTGAAACCAAGGAGTTTTATTGAAATCAAAGAGTTTCCATGAGATGAAGGAAACAAAAATATTAATAATAATAAAATAAGGGCGTGTGGGACCAAGCTCAGAGCATGGTTGGCCGGCTGGGGCCCTGGTCCCGTGAGTTTTCCCTTATTTTATGTATTATTTCACGATTTGAAGGAGTTTTTCATAATTTTTAAAGAATTTTCATAATTTGAAGGAAATATCATGAAATCAAGGAAATATAAAAAAATAATAATAGAATAAGGGGTTTGTGGGACCGGCTAGGGCATGACCAAGCCGACTTGGGCCCGGTCCCACAAGTTTCCTTAATTTTATGTATTTTTGTGTATTTTCCCATAATTTGAAGGAAAATCATGAAATCAAGGAATTTCATGGGATTAAGGAAACATGAAAAATATAATAATAATAATAAAATAGGGCGTGTGGGGCCAGCTAGGGTATGACCGGCCGGCTACTGCCCGGTCCCACGGTTTCCCTAATTTTATATTATTTTTCATGAGATCAAGGAAATATCATGAGATTAAGGAGTTTTCATGAGATTAGGGAAATAATAATAAAATAATGAGGAACCATGAGGTGTGGAGCCGGCCGGGATCAAGGCATGGCCGGTTGGCCAATAATCACGGCCCTACAATATTGTCCCTAATTTTATATTATTTCCTCAGTGTGAAGGAAAAACCATGAAACTGAGGAGTTTCCTCAAAACGAAGGATATTTGTTCAAATGAAAGGATTTTCATGATATTAGGAAAATAATAAAATATGATAAAATATAGAATTTGGGCATGGGACCGATCACGACATGACTTGCGGTTTGTAGCAGTCCCCTAGCGCCTTGACTATTATTTTATTATTTTATTTCCTATTTGCATAGGTTCATCGTCTCGTCGTATTTTGAAATACTTGTTTGTTCATTAAGGTGTTTGTTAATGCATCATTTGTCGAATACATTTACACCATTTTGGTTGGGGATTACTCGAAGGTAACTCAGATGCCCGTGTGTTGAATATTTATTACTAACCCATGGAATTCTGCTGGGAAGAACCATAAATTGAAGTAACGAAATATTATGAAAATATCGAATATTTTCCGAGGGATTTGAATCTATTGATTTTGGAGAATAATTAATTAATGGCTCTATACTAGTACGATCGTCTAGGAGCGTTAATTATTTAGGAATTGAGTGATATGAGCTTGTTGAAGCGTCATACTTCTTTCATGTAGTCGGGAAAAGCATTGTTACATCTGACGTTATTGCTCTATACTAGCGGTAAAATTTGTCTAGGAGCCTCCTAATCTTTCGATTCTATATAGAAGTAATTGCTCAAATTGCTCGAGTATTCATGATATATGCCGTTACCTCACTGAAGACTACATATATATATATACTCCGAGAAACAGATTCTAAGTCGAGAGATTCTCATAGCATGATCTTTCATGCTTTCGATAAGAGACATGAGCCTCGATATTCATCCGATTCTTTGGATCGAATACATATAATTATGGGTTTACGATTTTAGCCTTTGTCGAAAATCCACCATCTACATTAAGTCCCCTGCTTAGTGAGGAAAGTCGTGTTCCTCAGTCAGCATTGAATGGTGATTTTCCGGTCATAAACAATATAAGTAATTTAACTTAGTCGTAAGTTAAGATGTTACCGGATTTCGATAGTACGAGCATACCATGACTTGAATGAAGATCCCAGTGACATGATAGAGTGTCGTTTGGTGGAAATAAATTGGCGTAGAACCGCTGATTTGGACGACGGGACCTTGGTCGTTTAGGATTTGCGGGCTGGGCCCAATAAGGAAATCCTTAGAAAATTAGGTTTTTGAAATAAATAAAATTTGGTATAAAAGGAATTAATCCTTTTTTTTATTATTTTTCCACGAACATTGATTTGATCCCTTCATCACCTTCACACCAGGGAGGAGGAAGAAGTTCGTCGGAGTTCCCATCACCGCCGGCCGTCGCCGCCACCGTCCGGCCAATTTCCGCCGGCGCCGACCAGGTACGTACCAACTTTTTTTTTTTTTTTTACTAAAATTGCTGAGTTTATGTGAGTTTCATGAAGTGATCATGATGAAAACCCCATATTTATGCATGTGAGTAGGATTTTATTGAAAAACCCTTGTTTTTGAAAACGTATGTTCGTTTGATCGTTAGTTTTTGAAAACTAATAATAATCCCTGATTTAGGAGAGATTTTTTCTTTACATATGAAGTTTTAGGTTTAGTGATAAAACTAAGTTTATGAGCTTTCATGTGAACCAAAGTTTTATCATGAAAAGGTGAATTTTCACAAAACCGAAATAAACCCTCGTTTCAAAGAATGACGATGATACGAAGAAAGAGTTTTTTTTTTTATTTTTATAAAACCGTGAAGTGTCCACAAATTTATTTTCGTGAGCCTTGCTCAAGTCAATATATATATATATATATATATATTATTTACGTGATTGAATCACGTTTTTCTTATATATATATATATATATATATATATGTAAATATATATTATTTTCTTTAAAGTCAGAACTTGAGTTTTGTGTAATATTACTTAGAAGTAAACAATTATTTATGATGAAATAATGTTTTAGTTTTCATAATTCCATGGTTAATGCTTACGCAGTAGAATTATTCATGATTTTATGAAAATCTAAGTTTATGCTCGTCTTTTGTAGGTTTGAAGAAGCGAGCAAGTTTTGAAGTGTTAACTCTTGCATTACTAGTAGAATCGTAAAAAGGTAAGAGTTGAGAATTACCATTTGTAGACGTTTGCATCTTGTATGAATGGTATCTTTTGAAGTGAAGTATTGTGTGCACGTTACGACTACTTTGCAAGGATGTCGATTCTCAAGTAAATGATGCTTCCAGAGATGATACGTGTGTGGACAATGATGCTTCCAGGGAGGATTCACACATAGATAATGATGCCTCTAGGGATGATTCATGCATGGATGAGACTTCCATTGGCGAAGATGAAACTCCGGGAATTAAGAACGTTCCGAACATAGAGGATGCATTCTTCATGGATCAAAGGCCTGAAAAGCGTCAATACTCCAGTATTTCGTCTTCTGATAAATCCCAGAGAGGTTACTCAGAAAAAATTGGTGACTCCTCATGCATCTATTTTGTTTTGTCTTGAACGAGGATATTTTTCTGCATCAATCATTGAATTCAAGCTTTCTCGACGGCCCTTGGAAAAGTTTTCTGGATGGGCGAGGTACATGCTGGGTTTTCCTCGTGTTCGAGCTAAGTTGCATGACGCCTTTGTAATCTGAGCTATTCAAGCTTACGGAGATTTATTCATTTTTCATGATGCGCGAGGTATTGTAGCTTTACTTGCTCGATGGTGTATTCCAACTCACTCTTTTATATGCAGATGGGGAGAGTTTACCATTACTTTAGAAGATGTAGTTGCTTTGTTGCATCTTCCAATCACGAACAATTTTCCTGAAAATCTTTCTTCACCAGAGGAAGTTGCAATCTCTAACATCTTGACAACCACGATGGAGGAGATTAATAAATCATCCGGGCAAAAGGTTGTTATGCTCATTGGTTAATACACCTTTGGTGGAGAGATACTCCTCTCGGGAGTGGCACATTGATGGTACGTTATCTATTGCTTCTTTCTTGTGTTTATGGATGTCCAGAGACATATTTGAAGATGCTGGAAACTTGTTGAAGCCGTTCGTGATTCCTTTTGCGATTAAGATGGCTCAGGGCGAGCAACTCCCAATAGGTAGCTTGTTCCTGGGTTCTTTGTATTCTAACTTGGACTCCTTGATCATGGACTCTAGTGTCTCGAACGGTTTTATGAAGATTGAATGTTACGCCTGATAGGTGTCGTAAAACACCTAATTTATATCTAGTATTTATGCTTTCTTTGCGAGTTTTCTTGTAAATTATGTATCTTATATTGGTTTTGAGTTATCAGGTGTTTTGGAGTCATTTGGAGCAAAAAGAAGTGGAAATGGCTACAAAAGTGAAGTCACAAGTTAAGAAGGGCCAAAGACCCAGTGGAACTCGTTCAAATGGAGGATTTCTAGTCATCATTTTGTAGAGGACGAGAAGACGAAAGCAATGGCGAAAGAACGGAGTCATTCAGAGCTCGTATGAAGAAGTTATGGGCAAAAGAACTCGGAAGACTAAAAGGGCTCACTGGTCATTTTTAAGGGCAGTGCTATTGGGATCCCCTCATTTGTTAAGGGGCATCCAGTTTGTTAAGGGATTGCCATTTTCAAAGGAACTGCTAAAGGGCAGTCAGTATTTTACTAAGGGGCAGTCAAGTTCAAAGGAGCTGATAAAGGCAGTTGATTCATTTAAAAGCCATAATTCCGATGTTGCTCAAGGCGGAGATGATCGTACGATGGGTACGACGATGGAGTTGATGCCGTGACTCTGGCCCGAGAATGAAGATGGATCTGGTTACGTGGTCGATCAACCGATGTCGATGGAGTCGGTGAGTCGAGATCGATGATGATCGGAGTCGAGGAATAGAGAGTTGGTTCTTATTGTATAAAAGATATGGAAGGTAGAGCTCGAGTCCACCGCTATTAATGGAGCCGCTAACGTTGAATGATGATGCTGGGAGTTAACTGGTGATGATGCTGTGTCGATGGTTGGTGTTGAATACAACAGGGAAATCACTAGTGTTGCTGCCATCAATGGATAAGGTGTTAATGATCGTGAGAATGGAAGAAATAACGTTGGCAGTGATGATGGGACTTCGGTGATTGATGAGGAAGCGAAGAATTTCATGGAGATGCTGCTACCATTAGAGCTCGAGTAAGACAGCTGTGATGAGTTTGGAGGAATGAAAACGTATGATGGCTGCTGCCATTATCGATGGTAGAGAAAAAAGCTCAAGGGAAACAGTGAAGAAAACATCGATATTGGATGATGGGGTTTATGAAGCTGTGGTTTGATGGTTCTCGGTGATTAACAGACTTGCTGTGATTTTACTCGAGTAATGACAAGGGATAATGATCAGACGTAGCTGGTGACGATGGAACAATGGTTGCGGGTGACACTCGTGATAATGGCAGTGATCAATGATCTTTGTTGAAGAGTTTTCGAAACAGAGCATAGCATTGATATATATTGTCATTGATTGATCGTGATGTGGTTTGCAGAGGTTCGGTGATGATGGTCTATTCTCGAACTCAGATAAGCAACGAAAAGATGATGATGCTGCCATTCACGATGAAGCTGAGAAATGCATGGCAACGAGATGAAGAAAATGGGTTCTCTGCAAGTAGGGTTGCTGGGAGTTGTGTTGTGATTATTTCCGATGAATAGATGCTGACTTGTTATGATTGGTAGTAAAGTAAAGATGAAGCAGAATTAGCTGGTGTTCAAATGTGAGTCGGTGTTGCATTCTGGCGAATAGGATGAAGTTGGGATGTATTGGGGAGTCTCATGGAATGGAGTCGAGGTTAATGATGATGATCATATTCGACGGTGGAAACAGGGAAGCTCGTGATGATAACGTGGTCTTTGTGAAGAGATGAAAGAGTAGTTGCTAAAGGCTGCCGCCATGATCGAAAGGTCTTTGAGGACGAGTTGAGTTGTGGTTTTCTGCCATGGTTAGTTGGTCGATGATGCCGAGAGAAAGAGTATCTTGTCGGTTTTACGGGACTGACAAGCTAAGAAACAGTTTACATGACTTATGAAGACTTGGGCTGGACTATTGGTATTAAGACGCAAGCCCACTTGGATGTTCATGCGACCTTTTTCCAGCCAAGATTTGCGAAGGATATTTGTGATTTTGGCCAGAGTTTGGCAACCTACTTTGCACGGGGTTCGATGCACGAGACACAATTCCTAAGGAGATGCTCTTTCCTATTTTTGCTAGGTTTCCTAGTTTCTTCAAGAGGAGGTTATAAAACTCTATATATAAGGAAGCTTAGGGGGATTTTGGGATTATCTTTTGCCTCTACTTTGTTTTCTAGGGTTTAGAACCATGAAGTCTTTTCTCTTTCTTCTTGTTATGAACTCCATGAATATGAGCTAGAGTTTTATTATTGGTTATGGAATAAGTTTGATTTCCAAATATGGGTTTTAATTCAATAAATTATTTTTGTCTCATATTATCGTTTATGATTCACCATCAATATTGTTACATAATTTGAATGCTTGTTTAGTCGAGTCGCGAATCGATTGAGTTTGTTTTCATCTTTATTGCTAGATTAGGATTTATTATATGCAAAAGTGATAGATTCCTGATTACAAGTAGCATAATTGTGATTATTGCTTGTAGTGATACATCCTAGTAGTTACATGTGAACCATAACCTTTGTTAAATTGGACTAGTGCTTTTACACGTAATTCTCGGTGATTAAAAGACTTGCTGTGATTTTACTCGAGTAATGACAAGGGATAATGATCAGACGTAGCTGGTGACGATGGAACAATGGTTGCGGGTGACACTCGTGATAATGGCAGTGATGCAATGATGCTGTTGAAGAGTTTTCGAAACAGAGCATAGCATTGATATATATTGTCATTGATTGATCGTGATGTGGTTTGCAGAGGTTCGGTGATGATGGTCTATTCTCGAACTCGGATAAGCAACGAAAAGATGATGATCTTTGCCATTCACGATGAAGTCGAAAATGCATGGCAACGAGATGAAGAAAATGGGTTCTCTGCAAGTAGGGTTGCTGGGAGTTGTGTTGTGATTATTTCCGATGAATAGATGCTGACTTGTTATGATTGGTAGTAAAGTAAAGATGAAGCAGAATTCGAGCTGGGGTTCAAATGTGAGTCGGTGTTGCCGTTACGGCAGATAGGATGAAGTTGGGATGTATTGGGGGAGTCTGTCGATGGAGTCAGAGGTTAATGATGATGATCATATTCGACGGTGGAAACAGGGAAGCTCGTGATGATAACGTGGTCTTTGTGAAGAGATGAAAGAGTAGTTGCTAAAGCCGCCGCCATGATCGAAAGGTCTTTGCGGACGAGTTGAGTTGTGGTTTCGCCATGGTTAGTTGGCTGATGATGCCGAGAGAAAGAGTATCTTTGTCGATTTCTGGGATGACAAGCTAAGAACACGTTTACATGACTTATGAAGACTTGGGTGGACTATTCAAAGATTAGACGCAAGCCCACTTGGATGTTCATGCGACCTTTTTCCAAACGCCAAGATTTGCGAAGGATATTTGTGATTTTGGCCAGAGTTTGGCAACCTACTTTGCACGGGGTTCGATGCACGGGACACAATTCCTAAGGAGATGCTCTTTCCTATTTTTGCTAGGTTTCCTAGTTTCTTCAAGAGGAGGTTATAAAACTCTATATATAAGGAAGCTTAGGGGGATTTTGGGATTATCTTTTGCCTCTACTTTGTTTTCTAGGGTTTAGAACCATGAAGTCTTTTCTCTTTCTTCTTGTTATGAACTCCATGAATATGAGCTAGAGTTTTATTATTGGTTATGGAATAAGTTTGATTTCCAAATATGGGTTTTAATTCAATAAATTAGTTTTGTCTCATATTATCGTTTATGATTCACCATCAATATTGTTACATGATTTGAATGCTTGTTTAGTCGAGTCGCGAATCGATTGAGTTTGTTTTCATCTTTATTGCTAGATTAGGATTTATTATATGCAAAAGTGATAGATTCCTGATTACAAGTAGCATAATTGTGATTATTGCTTGTAGTGATACATCCTAGTAGTTACATGTGAACCATAACCTTTGTTAAATTGGACTAGTGCTTTTACACGTAATTCTCGGTGATTAAAAGACTTGTTGTGATTTTACTCGAGTAATGACAAGGGATAATGATCGACGTAGCTGGTGACGATGGAACAATGGTTGCGGGTGACACTCGTGATAATGGCGTTGATGCAATGATGCTGTTGAAGAGTTTTCGAAACAGAGCATAGCATTGATATATATTGTCATTGATTGATCGTGATGTGGTTTGTGAGAGGTTCGGTGATGATGGTCTATTCTCGAACTCAGATAAGCAACGAAAAGATGATGATGCTGCCATTCACGATGAAGCCGAGAAATGCATGGCAACGAGATGAAGAAAATGGGTTCTCTCGCAAGTAGGGTTCTTTGGGAGTTGTGTTGTGATTATTTCTGATGAATAGATGCTGACTTGTTATGATTGTCAGTAAAGTAAAGATGAAGCAGAATTCGAGCTGGGGTTCAAATGTGAGTCGGTGTTGCTGTTACGGCAGATAAGATGAAGTTGGGGTGTATTGGGGGAGTCTGTCGATGGAGTCAGAGGTTAATGATGATGATCATATTCGACGGTGGAAACAGGGAAGCTCGTGATGATAACGTGGTGCTGTGAAGAGATGAAAGAGTAGTTGCTAAAGCTGCTGCCATGATCGAAAGGTGATGCGGACGAGTTGAGTTGTGGTTTCTGCCATGGTTAGTTGGTGATGATGCCGAGAGAAAGAGTATCTTTGTCGCTTTCACTACGGACTTACAAGCTAAGAACAGATTTACATGACTTATGAAGACTTGGGCTGGACTATTCGGTATTAGACGCAAGCCCACTTGGATGTTCATGCGACCTTTTTCCAGCCAAGATTTGCGAAGGATATTTGTGATTTTGGCCGAGTTTGGCAACCTACTTTGCACGGGTTCGATGCACGGACACAATTCCTAAGGAGATGCTCTTTCCTATTTTTGCTAGGTTTCCTAGTTTCTTCAAGAGGAGGTTATAAAACTCTATATATAAGGAAGCTTAGGGGGATTTTGGGATTATCTTTTGCCTCTACTTTGTTTTCTAGGGTTTAGAACCATGAAGTCTTTTCTCTTTCTTCTTGTTATGAACTCCATGAATATGAGCTAGAGTTTTATTATTGGTTATGGAATAAGTTTGATTTCCAAATATGGGTTTTAATTCAATAAATTAGTTTTGTCTCATATTATCATTTATGATTCACCATCAATATTGTTACATGATTTGAATGCTTGTTTAGTCGAGTCGCGAATCGATTGAGTTTGTTTTCATCTTTATTGCTAGATTAGGATTTATTATACGCAAAAGTGATAGATTCCTGATTACAAGTAGCATAATTGTGATTATTGCTTGTAGTGATACATCCTAGTAGTTACATGTGAACCATAACCTTTGTTAAATTGGACTAGTGCTTTTACACGTTTGATTGCTTTGATTGGCCTGATTTCATAGAACTTAATGCATCTAGGGAATTAAACTTGATTAGTGCTTTTACACGTTAGGTTGTTCCTTTAGATAGAATTCATATTCGCATCTTTTAATGTGTTTGTTGATGACATGAGGAGATTTGCGGGATATACTTGCGATCAAGGTATTCTAGGGCCTTTGATAAAAGTTGAGATTAAAATATCAATTCTAGTTATTGTGGTGAAACCATGTTTGTGATTGAAGACGAAATCCATGACCAATACTTTCTTATCCTTGATTTGATTTGTTTACTTTTCTTTATTTGCTTTTATTTAGTTTATTATATAAAAATCACAAAACTACCGGTGTTAGTTATAGGGAACCGAAACAATTTGACAACCTAGACCTCTCTGTGGGAACGATCCTTTCTTGCCCTTGCTTCATTATATATTTTGAGTAGTAAGAAAGTGTAATTTATTTTTGACGCCTACGACAGCGGTCAAATTTTGGCGCCGCTACCGGGGAGGCAGCGGTTGTCAATTGTTTTTGGGTTCTTATTTTTGTTTTTAGTTTTTGTTTTATTTTTCTTATTTCTGGTTTTTAACCTTGGTTTGAGAATTTTATTTCAGGTGCTTGTTTCTCATGGAAGGAGCATACTACATGGATGGATACGGTTTTCAACAACCTCAACAATACGACAACTACCAATTCCATGGGTATAATCAAAACCAATTCATTGGTTATGACCAATATTCCATGGAACCTTATGGTTTTCCTCAACAACCTTATGGCGGGTATGTGTGTGAACAACCACAAGGATGGGAGGATTCTTATGCTTGTGAACAAAAAGTCTCTAACTTTATAGACAAAGTTTCCAACTTTTTACAAGAGGAATTTCAAAGAGCTAAAGAGACTACAAACGAGCAACTCCAAGAACTTCGTGAAGGTATTGCTAGCTTGCGAAGAGGCATTGATCAATGCAAGGAAGATATGGATAATTCTAATGTGCATATGGTTTGTGATGAATAATTGATTGATGCTAATGTTGAAAAAGGCCAATCCTTGGGCACTTTCGTTGATAATTGTGTAGTTAACTCAACTCTTGATCGTAATAATGATCATTCACCTATTCAAAAGGATGAGTTCGAGATTAGCAACACTAAATTCAGCGAGGACCAATCTTATGTTGACTATGATAGTGACGGTGATTATGATACATTGCTTGAAACAACTCATGGTGACATCCCCGAGGAGTGTACAATGGAGTCTTTTTGGGATCAAGATGAAGACGAAGAGGAATATGTCGACACTTATGTAGATTACTCAAGCATTGATCTTAATAATGATCAAGAGCCTATTCAAAGGGTGGAGCTTGAGGATGATGCATTTTCGAGTGTTCTAAAAAAAGTTTCTTATAATAAAATTTGGATCCGCAAAAGAGTATGTGCCTTACAACAAAAAGGAGTGTGTTGAGAATGAGACCGTTATGACCACTATTGTGGAAGACCCAATTGAGCTTGCATATGATTGTAATGATGATGTTTATGTCGAAACTTTGGTTAAGGCACAAACGGATGAAGAATGGTTGCAAGGTTTGATAGAGGACCATGATATACATGAGGTGAATTATTCACTTGAGTTTTTCAAGGATGAAGAGGATTCCGTGATAAAAGAGATTGTGCAAGGTTTGTCTAACCCGTTGCCTATTGTTTCTTCTCCTTTACCTCTTATTGGTTTGAATGTATGTGCTTCGGGAGTATTGTTGAATGACTTTATTTCTCGTTTTCCGCCATTAGAGATACTTGATTCTCATACTATGCAGTTTTGGAACAAGAAACCGTGGAAGTTCCCGACTTCTATATTCTTTATACACTTCCAAGTGTGGACAAGAATAAGTGTGGGGGACGCTTTTATCGGTTCATAGCTTCACTTTTGCTTTATATTACTAATATTTGTGTGAAGCTAGTGTTTGCAAAACAGGTTACATGGAAGGATCCCCAACTTTTCAGATTGTTGGTATATGGACGATAACAAAAGAATCGGGCTGACGACTTTAAACCAAGCGCTAAATGGGAGGCAACCCATAGGTTTTGTATCTTAAACCCTTTTATTTATTTATTTTTATAGTTTTCATATCATATTTGCATCCCCATGTTTAATTTCATTGCGTCTGGAATCTATCTTAGAAGAGAATTATGCCGAATACCTTTTCGTCAGAAAAATTCAGACTGCACGTAGTTCAGTCCAGAGACCATAACTGTCAGACTGTTTATCGAAACACTGTGCCCTTTTGACACTTTGTAGAAAACACGTAGATGAACAACTTTTGTGAAATGGAGTTTTTCCAAATTCCTTACCAATTTGTACAGTTTTTGCGTTTTATATGCTGTTACGTCAGAATTCAGAATTTTCGGTTTTACACATTGAGGACAATGTGAAGTTTAAGTGTGGGGGAGTCTTTTGCATATAGAATTTTTAGCCTTTTTGAGTCAAAATTTTCAATTTTTTTGTATATATTTGAATAAAACTCCAACTTGTAGTTAGTTTAGAGTCACATAGTATACATGTCGCTAAGATTACATCGAGAATCTCATAAGAGTGACTGAACTTAGAGATGATAGAGAACATGATCGGGTTTCTTACTTGTATGAGAGTTAAAGTTGGATTTAACCATGCCAGTGGCAAATAAGGTGCAGACTGAATTCGGTATTAGATTAGTGATCCCCTATAGTGGAGACTACCCATGTTACATAATGTGAGGCACCGACCTTCAATTCTTTGTACCTGTCTAAATATGTGCTTTTAGAGTGTGTGTCACCGTACGTAAATTCCGGGCAGAATGGTGAGCTGTCCAACCTCCCACCATAGAAGCACTATTTTGATCTCTTGAGTGCTATTTTTATCAATCATGATGGTGACATCGAATTGCTAACTTACATACCACTTGTAATCTTGTTCGCAGTTAGCACCATCCACCTTATCTCTCTCTACACCAACAGGTCCATAGAAACACCATCATCATCAACAAGAGGAGCATCACAAATTCGAAGGAAAGTTGAAGAAGTTCAAGGTTTACAAGCAACAATACATACAAGGAGCAGAATTTTTATAAGTTGAAGACTATTGTACAGGAGTGAAAATTATCAAAGATGAGAGTTCGAGAAGTCTATGATATCAAGACATATAAGTTGTGAAGAATCAAGCGGTAAAGTACTTACACCATGGCATTGTACTTACATTTTTTATTTTATTTGTATTTTATTTTCTCTAAAAAAAAAAATTAAAAAAAAATAATAATAATAAAAAAAAAACGAAAATTAAAAAAAAAAAAAAAATGAAAAAAAAAATGGAAAAAAAGAAGACAAGAGAAAATTTTTAGGTTCGTTAATGGTTTTTATTATTTTGTTTTGTTTTTATTTTGTATTTATTTTTCTTGTCTCATAAAAAAAAAAAAAAAAAAAAAAAAAGACCAGAAAAATGCATTGTATTATATTTTGGGTTTGTATAGTTCGTTTTTAGTTTTGTATTCAATAAAGTCAATGGAAGAAGGAATATCTACAAAGAAGTTTCAAGCAATAAGGAATTAGAGGAAAAAAGTTACATTGTCAAGATTCTACGAAGTTCAAGAGTTATCATCAAGAGTTGAAGACCGAAGACGAAGATGAAGACACCGATTGAAGACCGAAGACGTTTCTATGGATGCTGTGAGAGTGGTGCTAGCTGCACGCCGAACAGATAATGAGGTAAGTAAGCATATTCCCACCTTCGTTAAGTGGTTGATTTCCTTTCTTAGAGATCGTCAGAAAAATGGGTTTTCAAAAATGTATAAAAGATGTGGGTTTTCAAAATTCTTCAGAGGGTTTACCTTCCTACCATTCAACGTGTCGCAGGATTCTCTCTTCATTCCTACCTGGACACATGTGTGACCCATAAAAAGTTGTTTATTATTGAGAGCAAATTCATAAAACCCTTTCTTGTGAGGCAGAGTCGAGACTTTTGATCACTCCGAACCCGAATTTCTTTCGAGAAGGGATGGTTATTTCTCTCTCAACTATTAAGAATGAGATTGTGTTCATTTATGTGTCTAACTTCTTATGACTAGTGTGCAGAATCTCTATGTCTTCTTAGCGCGTTGGATACTATCATTTCGGAGAACTAGTAAGTTGGAAAAGTAGGTTTTGTGGGTATATCTCTAGTAAACCCTCACGAGACTATAACTCGTCCACTAGGGACACCTAGGGGTTTAAAGGCCTTTTATTCATGCTAAGATTAACCGTATCCTCGGCGACACGGAGTTGTATGTATGTTTTAGAATTGTTTTGTTTGATTTGCTCGAGGACTAGCAAAGCCTAAGTGTGGGGGAATCTGATAGGTGTCGTAAAACACCTAATTTTATATCTAGTATTTATGCTTTCTTTGCGAGTTTTCTTGTAAATTATGTATCTTATATTGGTTTTGAGTTATCAGGTGTTTTGGAGTCATTTGGAGCAAAAAGAAGTGGAAATGGCTACAAAAGTGAAGTCACAAGTGAAGAAGGGCCAAAGACCCAGTGGAACTCGTTCAAATGGAGGATTTCTAGTCATCATTTTGTAGAGGACGAGAAGACGAAAGCAATGGCGAAAGAACGGAGTCATTCAGAGCTCGTATGAAGAAGTTATGGGCGAAAGAACTCGGAAGACTAAAAGGGCTCACTGGTCATTTTTAAGGGCAGTGCTATTGGGATCCCCTCGTTTGTTAAGGGGCATCCAGTTTGTTAAGGGATTGCCATTTTCAAAGGAACTGCTAAAGGGCAGTCAATATTTTACTAAGGGGCAGTCAAGTTCAAAGGAGCTGATAAAGGCAGTTGATTCATTTACTGGGGGGAAGCCATAATTCCGATGTTGCTCAAGGCAGAGATGATCAGACGATGGGTACGACGATGGAGTTGATGCCGTGACTACGCTGAGAATGAAGATGGATCTGGTCTGTGGTCGATTAACTGATGTCGATGGAGCTGGTGGAGTCGAGATCGATGATGATCGGAGTCGAGGAATAGAGAGTTGGTTCTGCTGTATAAAAGATATGGAAGGTAGAGCTCGAGTCCACTGCTATTAATGGAGCTGCCAACGTTGAATGATGATCTTTGGGAGTTAACCGGTGATGATCTTTGTGTCGATGGTTGGTGTTGAATACAACAGGGAAATCACTAGTGTTGCTGCCATCAATGGATATGGTGTTAATGATCGTGAGAATGGAAGAAATAACGTTGGCGTGTGATGATGGGACTTCGGTGATTGATGAGGAAGCGAAGAAGTTCATGGAGATGCTGCTACCATTGGAGCTCGAGTAAGACAGCTGTGATGAGTTCGGAGGAATGGAAACGTATGATGGCTGCTGCCATTATCGATGGTAGAGAAAAAAGCTCAAGGGAAACAGTGAAGAAAACATCGATATTGGATGATGGGGTTTATGAAGCTGTGGTTCGATGGTTCTCGGTGATTAACAGACTTGCTGTGATTTTACTCGAGTAATGACAAGGGATAATGATCGACGTAGTCAGACGATGGAACAATGGTTGCGGGTGACACTCGTGATAATGGCAGTGATGCAATCATGCTGTTGAAGAGTTTTCGAAACAGAGCATAGCATTGATATATATTGTTATTGATTGATCGTGATGTGGTTTGCAGAGGTTCGGTGATGATGGTCTATTCTCGAACTCAGATAAGCAACGAAAAGATGATGATGCTTGCCATTCACGATGAAGTCGAGAAATGCATGGCAACGAGATGAAGAAAATGGGTTCTCTCGCAAGTAGGGTTCTTTGGGAGTTGTGTTGTGATTATTTCCGATGAATAGATGCTTTGACTTGTTATGATTGGCGTAAAGTAAAGATGAAGCAGAATTCGAGCTGGGGTTCAAATGTGAGTCGGTGTTGCTGTTACGGCAGATAGGATGAAGTTGGGATGTATTGGGGGAGTCTGTCGATGGAGTCAGGGGTTAATGCTGATGATCATATTCGACGGTGGAAACAGGGAAGCTCGTGATGATAACGTGGTGTTGTGAAGAGATGAAAGAGTAGTTGCTAAAGCTGCTGCCATGATCGAAAGGTGATGCGGACGAGTTGAGTTGTGGTTTCTGCCATGGTTAGTTGGCTGATGATGCCGAGAGAAAGAGTATGCTGTCAGTTTTACGGGACTTACAAGCTAAGAACAGTTTACATGACTTATGAAGACTTGGGTTGGACTATTCAGTATTAGACGCAAGCCCACTTGGATGTTCATGCGACCTTTTTCCAGCCAAGATTTGCGAAGGATATTTGTGATTTTGGCCAGAGTTTGGCAACCTACTTTGCACGGGTTCGATGCACGGGACACAATTCCTAAGGAGATGCTCTTTCCTATTTTTGCTAGGTTTCCTAGTTTCTTCAAGAGGAGGTTATAAAACTCTATATATAAGGAAGCTTTTTTGGGATTATCTTTTGCCTCTACTTTGTTTTCTAGGGTTTAGAACCATGAAGTCTTTTCTCTTTCTTCTTGTTATGAACTCCATGAATATGAGCTAGAGTTTTATTATTGGTTATGGAATAAGTTTGATTTCCAAATATGGGTTTTAATTCAATAAATTAGTTTTGTCTCATATTATCGTTTATGATTCACCATCAATATTGTTACATGATTTGAATGCTTGTTTAGTCGAGTCGCGAATCGATTGAGTTTGTTTTCATCTTTATTGCTAGATTAGGATTTATTATACGCAAAAGTGATAGATTCCTGATTACAAGTAGCATAATTGTGATTATTGCTAGTAGTGATACATCCTAGTAGTTACATGTGAACCATAACCTTTGTTAAATTGGACTAGTGCTTTTACACGTTCGATTGCTTTGATTGACCTGATTTAATAGAACTTAATGCATCTAAGGAATTAAACTTGATTAGTGCTTTTACACGTTAGGTTGTTCCTTTAGATAGAATTCATATTCGCATCTTTTAATGTGTTTGTTGATGACATGAGGAGATTTGCGGGATATACTTGCGATCAAGGTATTCTAGGGCCTTTGATAAAAGTTGAGATTTAAATATCAATTCTAGTTATTGTGGTGAAACCATGTTTGTGATTGAAGACGAAATCCATGACCAATACTTTCTTATCCTTGATTTGATTTGTTTACTTTTCTTTATTTGCTTTTATTTAGTTTATTATATAAAAATCACAAAACTACCGGTGTTAGTTATAGGGAACCGAAACAATTTGACAACCTAGACCTCTCTGTGGGAACGATCCTTTCTTGCCCTTGCTTCATTATATATTTTGAGTAGTAAGAAAGTGTAATTTATTTTTGACGCCTACGACAGCTGTCAACGCCAATATAATGTTTCTTCAAGCCTTGATGTGGGAGCGCTTCAAGAATTATGCACCTATTCCACGTACCATTTTGCAAGGATTGAATACTGATGCTCGTCATGTTTTCTATGAGAAAGTTAATGCCAGGATCATGCGCTGGTCTACGAAGCAACCTCGACTAAAGACTCGCTTTGTTGATGTTCTGGATTGTGAATCTGAATTCAACTTCCACCCATGGGTATCAGTTCCCCTTTATATCTCTCAGTTGAGAACTTTTAATGATGAAGAGAGCATGACTTTGGAATCTGGCGCCGACTTGGATGACGGCGAGAGAGCTTTTATGCTAAGTTGTACTCCTGGTTATCTAATATCCATAATGCATGGCGAATTCTCAGTGAAAGAATACAATATTGATAGGGCGGCTCGGCAAATGGGTATGGATTAGTGTGTTCCAACTTTCCGAAGAAGAAAGCCCTCAGTTGATCAGCTTATGACCTGTCTGGACCGCACACATGTGGAAGGAAGCAAATTCTGGTTCCCCAGCTCCGAAAGAGTTTCATATGTAACTCCGGGTTACATAGACTTTTGGGATCAACAACTCAAACGCTTATCTGATTTTGTAAGAGTTAATCAGCCTTTAGTGAAGGAGCCCCCTTCTCCTGAGATGATTGCTACTCAACCAAGATTGAAGCATTTCCCTGGTAACAAACGGAAAACATCTCTAGGATGTTCACAAGTAAGTATTTTACAAAGTATTCATAAGATTATGATGATTGTATTTTGATTATCGCATCAAAATTTTCTTTTCCAAAGGGCGGTCATAATGTAAGACCACGAATTGATGTAGACCTCTCAGAAGCTGAAGCGACTGTTCATGGCGGAGAAGGCAGGAACAAGAATTATAAGTTGTTGCCTAATACCATAAAGTCCCCGGTTATTTCTTTGGTGAGTTGTCAACACTTTTACGTTGTAACTTTTTTCATCCGTATTGCTAGGATCATGAAACCAATATTTGTTATTTGATTACAGAACTTTGCTCCGTCTAGTATTGATGGTCTTCAATTCTCTCGCTCTGGCGACAATCTACGATTTGAGCGTTGAAGAAGAAAATATTGTGAGTACTCTCCTTCATAGCCAATCATAAATGCTTCACGTGAAAATGCTAATTATTTGAGAATGTGTCCAGGAGGATGTTGCCATGGAAGTAGAGAGTGCTGATACTCGATCATCTCCCGAGAATAGAGGCTAAGGAAGTTCCAAATATTCGGAACCGAATGAAAATGATGAACCTCTTGATGTTGACACGGGCAATCCCAACTCTTTGAACACTTCCAAGACCCCCCAAGTAAGCACATATCTTGTAGACTCTTAATAGAAGTATGAAATTGCTGATTTTTGAGTGAATGAATGAGAATCCATGTGAGTGTACAAGTAATTTTGGCGAAATACGTCGTCAGAAAATTTCAGATTTCAGCTTTTAGCAAAAACTCCGTAAAACCTTCACCTGAAGTCGGATTTTCATGATCCGCATATGTATCTTAAAGCCCGGAAAATTTCCAAGGTTTATTCAAAGAATATTTTTGAATTTTGAGCACGTTTAGGACCTGAAAAAGGCAAAACAGTAAACTTCCAGGAGACTTCCATAATTTTTTCAGATTGTATGTTGCCCGATGTTTCGACCACATCGTTTTGATTGTTCATCGGATTGTCATGAAATTCTGACATGTGGTAGAAGACATCCATATGAAGAGAATGGTATATGACCCATCCTTATATTCCTTGTAGGTTGCTCCCAGTTCGTCTTTTGGTGCAGAGTAGAGTACATTTTTTCCGGACGAGATTACCATAAAACGTATTTTCACAACTTTTCTGTTATTTGCTGACCTCTAACATGTAGAATGAAGAACCTTGATGATGCTAGACCACTTATATGCTGTAGTTTACGATTTCTTTTGGTTTCATGCTTGGATGATCCTAATCTCATGTAATCTTCGTATTAGGTACCAAATACCGAAGTTGAGAATGAAGGAATCAATAATGATGAAACGAGCAACCCTGGGGTTATTGATAAAGAAGTAACTATCTCTGAACTTCAGGGCCATGATATTGTTGTTGCTGAAGCGATTAAGGGGGTCGAGACCTCGATTGTTGTTGCTTCAGTGATGAAAGAAACTGAGCCGCAAGTAAGAGAGACTGAAGAAACTGTTGTTGTAGAGATTGTTCCAGTGATTGAAAACCATATAGTGGTGCATGAATACCCAAGTGCAGGAGTTGCTTTTGATCCTCCATTTGATGCATCACTCCCATACCACGAACTAGTTGGTGGATTCGGCGTTCCCATTGGATATACCAACTTGTACGAGAAAATATGGAAGAAATTTGGTCACATCGTCGTTACTAGAGACCCAAAGCGCGCTTATTCCTTAACCATGCAAGTAAGTGTTGTCTTGCGTGTTGTAAGCGATATATGCACTAGAGCTAGAAATACTGTGACTCCAGATGTACTCTTTGATTGAGAGTTCAACTTGGAGAATTCTGAGAGACTTGGCTTCAATGTGAAATGGCTTCGTAAGAAGATGAATGCTATTAAGAACTCATGTGAGAATAACATACCCTTTCCCAATGATGATGTGATGGAAAAGGAAGACAAAATTGCCAGACTGACTGAAGAGCAGAACATGGAGAAGGCGGCTTTACAAGTCTTAAAGGATGCAGAGGAGCAAAAATCTTTCTTTACTGATTTCCTTTGATTTCTTTTCATAATCTCTTGAATTTCTGAACTTCTGAGAGATGTGAGGTTTTTTTTTTTTTTTTTTTTTGATGGGTTTTGGATCAGCAGATGATTGAGGATTTTCTTTGGGTTTGATAGAGATTTTCTTTAAGCAAACTGAATTTTGATAAATTGCTGGATTTAAATTACTGAATGCAAGTATTGCAAACATTTTGGAGGAATTGAAATACAATGAAAGAAAACTCTAAATGCCAAATATTTTAGGTGTTCGTGCCATGAACATCCAATACCTCGAATATCCAAAACCTTGGACATCAAAGGCCTTGAGCCAATTCTCATGTATCACGGCCACGCTTTCCTTGTTATCCATGTTGATCAGCTTGTAGTATCCACCAACAACAGACTTAGAGACCATGTAGGGTCCTTCCTAGTTGGAATTCTTTGCAGAATAGGAGTTACTCTTAGTTGCTTTGAGAACCAAATCTCCTTCCTGGAATTTGTTAGGCTTGATCATTCGTTCCTTGAATATTTGCTGCTGGTTTGGAATTCTTCGTGCAGTGGATTTCCACGGCTGTGGTATGTATGGACACTCATGCAGAGGAGAATATTTGAGGTACTGTTTATCATGCTTGGCTATGTCTTCAGCAATAAACTTTTTGATGATATGCTCAGTTTGAAGAAGCTCTGAACTTAACCATTTGGTAAAATATTGTTGGGCGAGGTTATCCATTCAAACCATTTTGCAATTGCTAAGTTGTTGGTGGAGTAAAGTCCTCGGACCAAATAAGCATATTTGAAAACTGATGATATAAACACGTGAGGAGGAATAAGACTTGCCTGAGTGCGAAACCTTTTGATGAAAGCATTTGCATCTTCTTCAAGTTTTTGTGTTAGCTCTACTAGGGTTCTGACCTCCTTCAAATACTCGAATGGTGAAGTATCTTCTTTTTCTCCTTCCGAATTAGAGGTTTCTTCAATAGAGAGATGTGCAACTGAAGGTGCTGGTGTTACCTTTCCAGTGTGAATCCATGTTCATCCAAGAATCATATCATATCCCGGATCTTCTCGAATTATGAAGAATTTTGTTTCGTCCGTGCCGAGTTTATGTTCATCTTGAGGGTGATGTGGCCATAAGCATCTCCGGGTGTTTCTTCATGATCTGTGATTATTCTTGGAGCATGAATGGTTTCTTGTCGTGTGATACCAAAGCAGCTCTCGAGAGTTTTCAGAGGGATAATATTAACAGCGGTGCCGACATCAATCAATGCTCGTTTGAACTCGTTTCCCTTGAGATGAACTGTGGTGAGGAGTCCCAGTCGTACATTTCTTCATCTGTTGTTGAGGGCGGCTCAGGGAATACTTCTTGAATCAACAAACGCTTTCCTGACACGATGTGGTTCAGTGCAGCGAACATGTCTCCCCTCTGGGCTTTTGATAAGTATAGCAATTCGCATATATGTTCAATTAAGGATTGAACTGCTTCTTTGACAGGTGATTCAGAAGGAGTAAAGTTTCTGACAGGGAGAGGATATCTGTGTACCCCTTCAGTCCCCAGGTTGAGTTCTCCTGATTCGACCTTTTCTTTGAATATGCACTTCAAAGTTCTGCAATCACTTGTGGGATGGTTGACAAACCTATGAAAGTGGCAGTAACGAGGATTTTCCATGGCTTCTTCAGTTGGTTCTTTCTTGACATATGGGAGCTTGATCGCGCCGTCTTGAACCCAGGCGTCTAGAAGTCCAATAACTTCTTCAATGGAACAGGGGGAGTCAGGTGCCTCTGGATCAGCTTCCGTGTGTTGAGCAGGGACTTGCATATCATCCTTCCTTTGCGCCTTTGAAGGGGTTGAGGAAGTATGTTTGCGTTGTGGCTCAGCTTTTCGTTTACTCCCTTCTGCAACAGCATTTGTGGAAAGTTGGAGGTTGTATTGTTTGTTGATTAAACGTCTGCTACCTCGGGTCTCCCGTGGCTCTTCAGCTTTTGTAGTCTTAGCTCTCTCCAATAGAGCAGGTGCATTAGTTGTTGATCTCTTGGATGCTTCATGGAGTTCTGAGAAAGTCTGGAACCTGAGATTTTCCAATAAAGCTCTATAGACTGGGATCATTCGGTTGATGCACAAGTCCACAAGTTGTTGCTCTGTGACATTCGGATCATGGAAATCCAAGGCCTGAACCCTGAACCTTTTCACATAATCGTTAGGAAGTTCGTTGCTCCTTTGAAACATCCTTCCGAGATCAGAGAGGGTGATTTGTTCTGAAACCAAGAAGTATTTCCTGTAGAAAGCATTAACCATTTCTCCCCAATTTTTGATACTTCCTGGTGCGATGTTATTGTACCATGTATATGCTCTACCCTTCAGAGACTTTGAAAATTCCTTCAGACGGACAGTATGGTTGTGCTCATGTTCACCCAGTGCTTTCAGAAATCGAGAAACATGTTCTCGAGCGTTGCCTGTTCCATCATAAAGCGTGATGGTTGGAGAGGTGTAACCTTTTGGCAGAGGAATTATTTGCGTAGTAGCAGGGTATGGAGGTTGGTGACGATGCTCAGAAGGCGTTTTATCTTTTCCATGATCCTCCAAGAGGCGCTCCAGGTCCTCACGAGTGATGAAACTGGATGGTTCTTTCGCTGGTGGATCATTTGTAGCTTTGGGAACTTCCTCATCATCTACTACACGGATTGGAGTGACTTCGGGATCAACATATGAAGATTTTTCTTTAGCTTTTCCTTTCTCTTGAGTTTTCTCTGACATCTTGTCTGTAAGAGTCTTGAGATAGTTGAATAGTTCCTTCTGAGTAGCATCCATGTCAGTCTGATTTTTGGCAAGAGTTTCTTGTACCTTCATGAGATCACCTATGGTAGGTGGATTTCCTCTGACTTCTTCGAGAGACCGGCCGAAGAGCGGATTATTTATGGCGTCGGCGTTGCCGCTTGCAGGGGTGATCACTGGAGCACCGGTGCTTGGAGGAGTAGTAGTAGCAGGTTGTACCGGAGGAGTGGTAGTGGCAGGTTGCATCGGAGGAGCGGTGTTAGCAGTATCGCTAGAGATTGTAATATTAGAACCGGGTGTTGAATCCAGGTTGGTAACTGAACCGAACCTAAGACCGACCATCTTTGTGATAAGTGAATTTGCAACTGAGAGAATGATCTCCCACTGTGGTCGCCAATCTGTAGATGGGGAAAAACGTCGCTGGTTTTTACGGAATTGAGGAGATGATCACGCGGAGGAGACTCCTTGAACCGAGCAAAATGCTTAACCTCACACAGATGCACTGCAAGAAGGGAGTGCTTTGAATTCGATAGATCAATCTGTAGTACTCCAGCCTAAACCAAGACAATGGTCGTTCCGAGTAAATTCGGTCACAAGAGAGGATGGGTCGATCAGGAGGAGGAAAGCTGAGAAATGTGTAAGATCAATGGTGATCGAAGATTGTAGGTGTGTTGTGTATTCTGAAAATAAGATAAGTTCTGAATGATTGAATTCGCTCTGTTGAGAGTTGGATTGTTAATCTCGTGTTGTCTGTTTGACGTGAGATTATCCTTGTTTCAATCATGATTCAGAAATTTATTTATATTGCTGGAATTAAAAACACCATGATCTCATGAAGTGTGACAGTTGATAGAATCAAAGAATGGGGAAGTGGAAATCGTGTTAAAACCAGTTGCTCAACGTGCGGAGACTTGGTTGATTTTCCATCCACTACTTTGTTAACTCCTTCAACTGATTGCACGACTTGCTCACATTCTCATCGTGTGTATGAACACATGTGTCGTAGACCGCCGGACCAAAACCCTAGTTAATATCCCCCATGTAACACGATTGATGTCTCGTGTGATTGTGGAGTCTGCAAAGCAGACGTGTATTTAGTTAGTCGATTCTTTGACTTCATGACTTCATGGGACGATGAGTCCTTGTTTTGTTGAGTCAAACGTGATTTGGAAATGTTCTGAGACTCATGAATTGAAAATGTATGTTGAGACAGAGATATAATGCGTGAATAAGCTAACATGAGCAAATATTGCTCATTCGATAAATTGTTGAATATTGATAGTTGAACCAGTATTCCTCGGTTTGAGCAAATATTGCTCATCTGAGCAAATGTTGCTCATTCGATGAATTATTGGTAGCATGACCAAATAAGATACTGGCAATTGAACCGAGTATGATAAATAAAATGTTGATCATGGGATCAACGTAAAATTATTAGCGTTTGAATCTGGAATTATGAACCTTGGACTCAAAACCCTAATTTGATCAGTTGATGATTTACTGATGGTTTATTTAAAATTAACCACGAGCGAAGGAGGGACCGGCTACATGGGATTATGGATCAACCATGTAGCGCCCAGATGCTCACGTGAGCAAATATCAAGGTTTCCTGAAGACCAATTGATTTGATGAAAGGATGATTAAATGCTGGTTTAATCATTTATTAAAATAATGCTCGTCTGAACCTTAGGTAATAAAACCTAATTAATTATGAAGATGTGAGGGACCGACCAAGGGGTCATGAAACCGGCCTTGGGTGTTCACGTGATTAATTGATGATCGTTCCATGAAGTTCCATGTTGTTTGGAAGAGTTTTGGACCTAATACGTGCAATTGTGCAAATTAGGTCAAATCATGAGAATACGTGGGACCGGCTTCTTGCAAGCCAAAGAGTCAATCTTGGTCGGTCAAGGTAACATGCTCACGTTACCAAAGTGTTCGTATCTCAATTCTGAGAATTTTGATATTTTTCTGGTGTGCGTTTGAGCAACATTTTGAGAAAATATGGAGAAATCAGGGTTTTTTGTTGAAAACCGTCAAAACCTTCATGAGATGAAGGAAAATAATAGAAAATGAGGGAATCATGAAGTGTGGGACCGGCTATGGCCAAGGCGCCCGGTCCCACGGTGTTTTCCCTAATTTTTTATAATGTATTCATGATTTTAGGGAAATATGATAAAACCAAAGAGTTTGTTGAAACCAAGGAGTTTTGTTGAAATCAAAGAGTTTCCATGAGATGAAGGAAACAAAAATATTAATAATAATAAAATAAGGGCGTCTGGGACAGGCTTGAGCATGGTTGGCCGTCTAGGGCCCGGTCCCGTGAGTTTTCCCTTATTTTATGTATTATTTCACGATCTGAAGGAGTTTTTCATAATTTTGAAAGAATTTTCATAATTTGAAGGAAATATCATGAAATCAAGGAATTTCATAAAATCAAGGAAATATAAAAAAAATAATAATAGAATAAGGGGTTTGTGGGACCGGCTAGGGCATGATCGGCCAGCTTGGGCCCGGTCCCACAAGTTTCCTTAATTTTTTGTATTTTTGTGTATTTTCCCATAATTTGAAGGAAACATCATGAAATCAAGGAATTTCATGGGATTAAGGAAACATGAAAAATATAATAATAATAAAATAGGGCGAGTGGGGCCAGTTAGGGCATGACCGGCCGGCTATGGCCCGGTCCCACGGGTTTTCCTAATTTTATATTATTTTTCATGAGATCAAGGAAATATCATGAGATTAAGGAGTTTTCATGAGATTAGGGAAATAATAATAAAATAATGAGGAACCATGAGGTGTGGGGCCGGCCGGGATCAAGGCATGGCCGGTTGGCCAATAATCACGGCCCCACAATATTGTCCCTAATTTTATATTATTTCCTCAGTGTGAAGGAAAAACCATGAAACTGAGGATTTTCCTCAAAACGAAGGATATTTGTTCAAATGAAAGGATTTTCATGAGATCAAGGAAAATAATAAAATATGATAAAATATAGAATTTGGGCGTGGGACTGATCACGGCATGATCGGCCGGTCGGTGAGCCAGTCCCCTAGCACCTTGACTATTATTTTATTATTTTATTTCCTATTTGCATAGGTTCATCGTCTCGTCGTATTTTGAAATACTTGTTTGTTCATTCAGGTGTTTGTTAATGCATTATTTGTCGAATACATTTACACCATTTTGGTTGGGGCTTACTCAAGGTAACTCAGATGCCCGTGTGTTGAATATTTATTACTAACCCATGGAATTCTCACTGGGAAGAACCATAAATTGAAGTAACGAAATATTATGAAAATATCGAATATTTTCCAGGGATTTGAATCTATTGATTTTGAGAATAATTAATTAATGGCTCTATACTAGTACGATCGTCTAGGAGCGTTAATTATTCAGAATTGAGTGATATGAGCTTGTTGAAGCGTCATACTTCTTTCATATAGTCGGGGGAAAACATTGTTACATCCTCAAGACGTTATTGCTCTATACTAGCGAGCAAGTTGTCTAGGAGCCGTCTAATCTTTCGATTCTATATAAAAGTAATTACTTGAAATTGCTCATTCATGAGATATGCCGTTGCCTCACCGAGAGACTACATATCTATATATACTCGAGAGACAAGATTCTCGATCGAGAGATTCTCATAGCATGATCTTTCATGCTTTCGATAAGAGACATGAGCCTCGATATTCATCTGATTGCTGGATCAGGAATACATATAATTATGGGTTTACGATTTTAGCCTTTGTCGAAAATCCACCATCTACAACATGTCTCTCAATTCTTGGAGTCCCTGGGGGAGCACGAATACAATCACGTTGTCCGTTTGAGGGAACTTTCGAAATCACTTACTGAAAGAGCATACACATGGTACAACAACATTACGCCAGGCAGTATCTCCAATTGGTCTGACATGGTTGCGGATTTCTACAAGAAGTACTTCTTTGTATCTGAGCAAATTACCTTCTCAGATCTAGGAAGGATGTTCAAACGAAACAACGAACATCCGAATGATTTCGTCAAAAGATTTAGAATTCAAGCGCTAGATTGTCATGACGCGAACGTGACCGAACAACAATTGGTGGATTCTTGCATCAATGGGATGATTCCCATCTATCGCGCCTTACTAGATAATATGCGATTCCACACATTCTCTGAACTTCATAAAGCTGCAAAACGGTCGGCCACAACAACACCAGCATTGTTTGAAAGAACCAGGCCAACCAGAAACGAGGACGCACGTGAAAATCGAGGAAATAGACGCCTCGTCAATAAGCAATACAACACTGGTCCCTCCTCTGTGAGCGTGGTAGACGACGGAGGAAAAAGAAAGGCTCCAGCGGTAGAACATCAATCCAAGGGCGCAGCCCAGCGCGACAGGCAGCTCCATCACGGATGACCACCGCTAAAGCTCCCATGCGACATCAAGAAGCTGGAGAAAACGTCTTGGATTTCCCGTTCCCAATCGAGGAAGTGATTGAAATCTTGGAAGCATGGATCCAAGACGACGCCATCAAACTACCTCCTACTAGACGCCCACCAACCGAAGCGGAAATGTCAAACCCCAAATATTGTCGCTACCACAGATTTGTCCACCACCCGACCAGTGACTGCAATAAGCTAAAGCATATCTTCAAAGAAAAGATAGAAGCAGGGGAGCTTCGACTGGGCAATGAAGGAGTTCACAGAGATCCACTTCCAATCAGGAGTTGCATGGTCTCTGGGGACTCTGTATACGAGACTGTGCAATCCATGATACAGCATGTGTGCAAAATTCTCTATCTTTCCAAGACACAATGTCAAGATATCTTCACAGCCCTTAATCGTGTTGTATCGGGCAAGCGACTCTTTCCTACTGAAGAAACCATGCCAGAACCCCAAACTCTCTCAGGAAGCGGTACTGGAAAATACAACTGGGGACTGCTGACCACGATTTACCTGAGGGACGCCGAGCTCGACAACACATTAATCAACGCGGCCTCTGACTTCAACATCGTTACCATCAAAACTCTAAGATCTGCGGGAGTTTCGAAGCAGGAGGCTACCTGTTCCCCAAACATGGTCAAAAACTTGGAAGGAAATGCGATGGACGCATATGGATATATCAACCTTGAAATCAAGGTGGGAGACACTCTAAGACATGGCAAATTCCACATCGTCAAAGAACTCTCAAATTACGACATAATTCTGGGGCGCGCATGGGTACACATCAACAAAGCGAAGTTAAGAGCATCCCCTCTGCCGATGACGGTACCCGAAAGAATTTCCAACAAGCCGTCCAACTTGGAAGATTACATGTACATGTTGCCGTATCAACAACTTACCAATGTAACTCAATTGCCTGGAGAAAGCCCGTCGACGTTCATCCACAGATTCCGAGCACAAGTAAGCCTGGTTAAACAACCCTTTCTGCACCCAATCACCTCTCCTCTTGGCTAGGCGTGGGGACTCGGTCCGATTATCAACCTGGGCGTCATTAGGAAATGTGAATGGGACGTTGGGCCTTTCAAGCGCTTTGTCAAAAATCTGGAAGCGGTTACAGCCAAAGATGACGAGCTAAAAAAATCAAGTGGTTGCGTAACGCCTAAAACCGTTTCAAATTGGAGATGTGGTAGTGAAGACGACCTCGTTTCAAGTTGGAGATATAATAGTGAAGATAGCCGCTCGACCCGATCCGCCTAAAGGAAAGGAAGACGAGCCATACCTGGTGGCGGATGTTATCTTGGGCGGTTACTGCAAACTCATCAATACCGACAAATTGGAAGGTGTGACGATTCACTCGCGATGACTCAAACCCTTCAATACCTAAAACGATGTGCTACCTTCACCTCCAGCGTTATCCTTTTAGCATTTCCTTCAGCATTTTTTTCCCTTTTCACGCAATGTTTGTAACTTCTCTAAAATGGTTGCACCGCTTGCATTCATAAGTAGAGTTTTCAATTTCAATTAAAAGAACATCTTTCCTTAAAAAGTTTCCCAAATCATCTTAATGGAAAAATACCGAGTAAACCCGAACTCTCACAGAGTCACTACCCGACGATTGAAAACCAGAGAAACCAAACCACCACAAAAATATCTATTCAAAAGTACTGAAGAAGGGAATATGCAAGGAAGATGATCATCAGGCGGCATAACAGATATCTTTTCAAAAATATCCGACTTCAAATCTCACCTAACGCTCCACTAGTTTCCGGGATGTGTGACAACGATGCTGCTACAAGGAAGAACCAAGAAACAGGTCGGTCGAACCTTTAAACCATTGTTTTTATTTCCCCTGTTTCGAGTTACTATGGGTGATGTCGGCATTCGGAGGCATTGGCTGCACAGCTGGCCGGCTAGTACATGTGGCAAATTCCATCCACACTATTTGTGTACGGCTGTCCATCTACTAGATGGCTAGAAGGGGCGAGCAACTTATTTTCACATAAAAGGTTTTTGGATCTTTTCAGTATGAAGGTTTTATTAATTCATTCAGGAATGTGAAACCATAAAAGCTGAATAACGGAATGTTACTTGGCGAAGCTCTAACTTCGCCATGGAAACAAGAAAGTGAAAGTAAACCTTTGGAATATCAAAACCGGCTACACGCCGAGAAGAAATAGCAAAAGTGGAAAAACTGGTCGTTAATGGCAGACGCCTGGATCAATAATGCTTTCATCAGAGCTTTTTCAAGCACTTTCCCCAGCACCTTCTCTGGCAGCAAACGTTCCATCCAGACGCCGCTTCGGCAGCAGCGACTCCAACATCCCATCCAAAAGCCGCCTCGGCAGCAGCGACCTCAGCATCCCATCCATAAGCCGCCTCGGCAGCAACGACCTCAGCATCCCATCCAGAAGCCGTTTCGGCGGTAGCAACTTCCACATCATGTCCGGCGTTTGTTTCAACAGCAGTCCCAGCGTATGTTTCCATGGATTCTCCAATGGCCCCAACATATATTGCCTCCGTCTCCTCGTCCGCCTTGACGACATCCTCAGCGGTCACTTCAACATCCCTGACAACATTTTTGGCGTCCACTCCAGAAGCTGCTTCAGTTTTGTAAACCGTGTTGACATCTTCCTCAAGAGATTTTCCAGCAGCTTCTTGAGGATGTCCCGGTTCGTCCGCATCAAAGTCAAGGATTACGATACCATCATGGACAGGGTAATTAAATTGGCTCTCACCTAAAAGTTTCATGGAGTCAGTCTTCCGCCGCTTCAACCGAGAGGCGAATCGTTCAGCCCTAGCACTGGGTTGTAGAGAAGCTTCATTACTCTGAGATCTCCCGGCACGCTGAGATGCCTCATCATGCCTCCACTTTTCCTCCATATCCACTGAAGCCATGAGAGTCTAAACACACGTCCGCACTCTGCATAAATGGGCGAGAGACATGCCTTGTATAATCTCGTCAGCTTCACGGAACAGGGAATCAATTCTGTCTAATACCTCCTCATGAAAAGAAAACTAGGTTTCATCGTCTTCAAAATCTTTCTCCGAAGAGTCAGAGTTATGATCATCACTGGAAGATCCCATTATATGCTACAAAAAAAAAAAAATTTTACCATGTTTGCACCGGCAATCTACATGATGAAGAAGACAAAATGAGAACTAGGAAAAGAAACACGAGACAATCTCCCGCCACCGTCTCCCCGCGCAGCCCCCACCACACCACCAACTCCATCATCTCCCGACACAACACAACCACCTCGCCGCACTTGTCTCCACGCAGCTTCTTCCTTGAAGCTAGAAGAGGGTGGACGCGATTTTATGAAGATCTTGTATAAATAGTATGAACGAAGGATTCAAGATCACCTCTTATATTCAGCGGATTGATAAAGCCTACAACTCATGAGAAAGAAAATCCTTTTACCATCCATTGGTGAAACACCTTAGGAAATGGTAGACTTGACACTTTTCCATTACCCGTGAATTAAGGCTTTGAACGCGTGATACCAGCCAGATTAGATATTTATTTATACAGGATAATTAGGGTTTGGTATCCAAGTCAGCAGCCGTCCCTACCATTCTGTGGCTTAACCAGCGCCATCCTCTCCGCGTCCCAAGCCGACGCTCCATGGCTCCATCTTCACCACGCCATTTTCCCTCCAAGATAGTCATGTCATTGGCCCTTCCAAGCTAGTCACGCCATTGGTCCTTCCAAGCTAGTCATGCCAATGGCCCTTCCAAGCTAGCCTCGCCATCGGCTCTTCCAAGCTATCCACGCCATCCACCTTTCTGTAGCCAGTCAAAGCGGCACCATCTTGGCCGTTCAAAGCAGTACCATCTCTACCAGCCAAGGCAGCGCCATCTTGGCCGTTCAAAGCAGCGTCATCTCCACCAGTCAAGGAAGCGCCATCTTGGTCGTTCAGGACATCGCTATCTCCATGCATTCCGTAACCTAGCCAGCTAGCAAAATTCACCGTTCCGCTGACCAAGTTATAGTGCCACCTTTGATTAGTATCCAAAGTCGCAGTGCTGAGGCCAGCACCCCATGGCCAAACCAAATTTATGCGAGGCCACGCGATACAAGGATCGCAGATTTTTCGTGCCTCCTGACAAAGGTTAGTCAAATCTTCCTGACAATCTCTTCATGACTTGTTGTTTTGATTTTATCCTCGTTTGTCACCATGCTTACCCCGCAACAATGCCACTGTTCCGAGCTAAGCAGGGGACTTAATGTTGATGGTGGTTTTTAGATTAGGGTTAAAATCGTAAAACCTTGTATCTGATGTGACGTCACTCTGCAAGGAAATAGAGCCACGTGTGCTAAGCTCTCCACTGGCATACTTATTTAGCCGCTCAATACACTTACATGAAATTTATCCAGACTAGCGAATGTAGCAACCATCCCAGATGTTCTGTAAATTTCGGCGCCTCGCGTATATTCACTTAATATAAGTTCCTCTGAATGCCTTCCTTGCTATGTTCTCCGGCTGAAACCTTAATGTTGATATGGCATGACAATTTGTGTTCACTCGCAGCAGAGTAGCACGAATCTCCAAGTATCAAGGATAAGGTCTTTGCATAAGGTATTCGAATCAGAAAAGCATGCTGCTCTCTGGCAATGAACTTAAAGAACTCTGTGTCGACACATAGAATTCAGTCAATCGTCCTGACTAACTTGCAGAAGTTAGGGTTTCGTGCCTCGCGCAATATACCGGACCTTGCTTGTCAAAATTAAGCCTAAGCAAACTAAGTAATTAATCCGCCATGGATTAGCAGGTGCAGAACCTCGCTCAGAATAAGAAAAACAGGGAGCCACAGCAGCAAAAAGAGGCGTGGCCATGCCCAAGGCCAGCTAGCGCCATTGGCCACGCCCCGACCCTATTTCATCGACCAATCAGGTCGCTTTAAACTCGCCACACTCTCACCAGAAGTATAGTCTCGCCTTATGTTTGGATGGCCCCCTTTTGGGCCAATCAAGTTGCTCTGAACTTGCCACCATACATTAAAGGCCAAACGCGCCCTACCACAACAACATATTGGTCGGCATGCCAACATGCCACTCTACCGCGGCAACTTCGCAACATGCCAACTTCGCAACATGCTACCTCGCAAACATGCCACTTCGTGGCAACCTGCCATAAATAGCCACCCACGGCAATTTCTACTCCTGTGGCCATTTCCACACTATGGCCTTGCCATAGTTACTTTTGGCATAGCCATGACGCCATTTGCAAAAAAGTAGCGCCATGCTTCATCCGCATGCCACGTGCACTAATTAAGGTTTCGACATGCCAAACCCTAATTTGGGAAAATTGCTACCAAAGCCAAATAACGTTTCCCAGAGCAAAGGGATTGGCGTGGCAACAGGGCAAATGTTTCCACGCCACATGTGGGTCCGACTCCACGGCGATAAGTTTTGGCCACTGGTAGGCTGAGAAAAGTGATTGCCTACAGTGTAACTGTAAGTGCACAGTGTCGACTAGCAACACAGGGCAAGTACAGGTCGATCCACGGAGAAATGGAGTGTGTAAGGTTGATTTCAAGGTTCACTAAACTGATTTCTAACAAAGGGTTACCAAAGAGTGAGGTTTTGTGTCGATACGACAATGTATTTGGTAGTGAACAAGTAAATAAAACAAATTGTAAAGAGAGAAGCAAGATCAGGTTGTAAACAACATATTGAGTGGCACTAGGGTGATTGAACTCACCACTTAATCCTATGCTAAGGCAAACAAACTCTATTTATGCTCTTGTCCTTCCCTTGTAGGTCTCAGGTGGAAAAAAAATTGTTAACTGACTTACTAATCCTCCCCTAGTATTGGTTGTCTTCTTACAGTACAACCAATCACAGGATAATTTGAGCAACCTAGCTAACCCTTATTCCCATTTCATTTAAGCTTAGCAAGAACATAAATTGAACATGAATTAACTCAACATAGAATTAAGGGTTTACTCTACACCCTAGTAAAGTAACTTAGAACATCATGCAAACACTAAAACAGAATTGAAATTGAATTAATAATACAAAACCCTAAAAATTGACTGTCCTTCTAAAAATGAAGAACAACTTGATTTTATACCTCTTACATCTTCTCTAATGCTCTAAATTGAAATTAAATGCAAACCCAGACCTGTTCCCTCTTCCAATTCGGCTCTGGTAGCAATTAATGAGTTGTTGGAGAAACCCTAGCTCCATTTATCTCAAACCTAGCTTCTAGGGTTGAGAGAAGCTACGAAAGAGATAGCTTGAGCTAGAGTGGCGGAGAAGGCGGCTGTGGTGGCTGTTCTGCTGGTGTCAGGGGAAGGAGATGGTGCTGGCGGTGATGTTGGCTCTGCCATGGTCGGGGAAAAAGGGAAGAGAAATGGGTTTCTCTGGTTTTGTCGGGGGAGAAAGAAACGAGAAAGTGAAGGGAGTGTTTGGTTTGGCTGGGTCGATGGGAAGAAGATATAGGTGGTTGTGGTGTTGGGTGGATGCATCGAGTGATGATGTGAGGGACGCAGCGACCGTTGGATGCAGATGGGCGATATCTCATGGCTCAGGATAGGACGGACTTGGATCCGGGTTGTGGGCCGGGTCTTGGATTGCTCAAACCCATGTCTTTGCAAATGGGTTGCTACTTGTTGGGCTGCAACTGATGCGCGCGCGGGCTTTGGCTTTCTGCTCCATAGACGCTCGTCTCCAATTTTCTGCTCTTTTGGCTCCTTAGTTTCTCCGAGCTTTATTTACTACCTAAAAACACAAAATTAATTAGTACAAGTATTTATTCTTGAAAACAGAGAAAATACAGAATTTGGGATAATATATGATTTCTAAGCACAAAAGATGAGTTAAATGCCAATAAAAAGATGTAGAAATATGCAATATTTGGCACTCATCAAATACCCCCAAACCCGAATTTTACTTGTCCTCAAGTGAAACAGAAATTAAGAAATCCTAACTATACCACTGTCGCTGGTCTCTCGAATGCATTTAGCGTATGCATTAAGCCTTTAAACCCCTAGGTGTCCCTAGTGGACGAGTTGTAGTCTCGTGAGGGTTTACCAGAGGTGTACCCACAAAACCTTCTCCAACTTCAGAGCGTAAAAGATTCTCAAGCATCCAAGGAGCTATGAGGACATAGAGTTTCTGCATGCTAGTAACACGAAGTTAGAACTACCAAAGAACGCATTCTCATCCTTAAGAGTTGAGCGACAAATAACTATACCATATGAAAGAATTCGGGTTCGAGAGTGATCACAAGCCTCGACTTCTGCCTCACCAATAGGGTTTTATGATAATTGCACTCAAAAAGACCGCTTTTTTAGTCTCTCATGTGTGCAGGCAGGAATAAAGAGAGAAATCCTGCACACGTTGAAGGTGAGAAGGATAACCTTCCGAAATAATTTGGAGACTCCACGAGTTGTGGACAAAAAGAATCTTTTTCGATGATCTCTAAGAAAGGAAATCAACCATTAGCAAGGATGGGAGTACTCACTTACCTTCTCACCCGATCGGCAATTAACATTACTCTCTCAGCATCCATAGAAACGTCTTCAATCTTCGGTCTTCGGTCTTCAACTGTTGATGATGAACTTCTGAACTTCACAAAAACTTGACAATTTGTAACTTTTCTATTCAAATTTCCTTGTTGACTGGAATTTTCTTCTTGAATTTTTCTTCTTTACCATGGTGGTATCAAAACTAAGAAAATAAACTACAATATATATACATTATTATTATTATTATTATTATTATTATTATTATTATTAAATTTATTATTTATTATTATTATTATTATTATTACATGAAACTAAAATCCTAACAAGCTAAGCTCTTAAAATTAGCGAATTACTTACATTAATTGTGATGTGCTAAGCCTCATGGGAAACCTTGCCAAGGGGAGCTCTACCATTGTCCCAATTATAAACCATGATATCTGGCCCGGGAGGGGGCGAGATTGTGTCACAAGGGGGCAAATTAACACTACCTTCCATGTTAATTCTGCAATATTATTATTATTATTATTATTATTATTATTATTTTTTTTTTTTTTTTTTGTTGAAATCGGGAAGGGAATCCCATTTGCAAAAGGAGCCATGAAGGCTTTTATTATTATTATGATTATTATTACACATCATGGATGTTTCGGTGATAGGGAGCCGTGGCTACCAATTGGGCTCCTACACCTTTTTGGATAACCAAACACCAAGTCTATGAAAAAAAGAACACCATCCTTTGGCTTACCTATATTCACCGGAAAGGCATTATTTTAAAGTTTGCATCCCCACGTAGCGGCTAAGAATTTGGCAATTACGTAATCTCTTCATGAAAGTGATAAGTTCTGTAGAATGCCAAGACGGTAAACCCGTATCCATGCGCCGTACATAGATCCAAGTATTTGTGACGTTTGCGGCGATAGCTGCGGAAATGGTCCGTCAACTTAGGGTGTATAGTTGTGAAACGGTTTGAGCGGGGTTGGGGTGCGCCCCATGGTGAAACATTCACCACCGTGTCGACGTCCATGCACACATCCTTTCCATCCACCCGCAAGGCGTTATAGACAAGAAAGATCCTTAGCGAGGTGATGCAGAAACTTCCGTACGTGTTGGTGGACAAGGCCTAGCGATACCTCCTTTCTGACACAACTTCCTTCTACATGCCACCAAACCCAGGCGCGATGTTTTATAGCATATATCGGCAAAGAGATCCTTCACCATGTCATGCCCTCCGACCTGCCTTTGAACTGCGAGGCTCATAAAGATTGAGAGTGCATATCGGCAGCGCAATGGATTGCATGGTCCCCAAATATATCCATGCGTCTCTTTTGAACACATACATGTGCTCTCTTATTATTATAAGATTGCCTCCCAGGGGCTTTTATTAAACAAAATCAAGTGCATAATTACACAGGGTGTGTAGGAAGCCTAGCGACAAGCTGGGCGCCAACACTTTTTCCTTATTATTATTATTATTATTATTATTATTATATTTATAAAGAAAAATCAATATTACAAGGAATGGTCGGCAGCCTAGCAACAAGCATACGAATGGCGCCAACACTTTTTGAATAACAATTCCTAGCCTATGAAAAAGAGAATTTCCCATCTTGAAATTGGCATCATGTCTAGCCATGTAATTCTTCAATCTTTTGAGAAAGGAAATTGTATCCGCACCGAGCTCACCAAAGGTGGTAAAGGCTAGCACACGAAACCATAGCCACGTGAAGAGCGGGTATCCAAATATTTCTTGTTCTTGCGCGTGATAGCGGCAGAAAATGGCCGGCCGGTACACGAGTCCGAGCACTTGTAAAAGGCGATACACCGTAACATCCATACATACATCCTTACCGTCTTCCCAATTATAAACCATAATATCCGCAGTTTGAGATCATTACCGTCCTTTGAGAAACCCAAAGAGACTTCCTTCCTAGCAGATGGCCTTGACTTTATAACAAATGTCAAAAAGACATCTTTCACTGAGTCATGACGAAATTTCTGTCCAACCTCACTGGCGCAGTGAATAGCATGGTCTCCGAAGACATCCATGGGTCGTTTGCAGCAAGAGCAAAAGCTGTTCTCCTCGAAGAAAGGTATCCCTAGCCGGTACTGCAAGACAGAACTGAAATGTCTAGGAGCAACAGTTTGGTTAAGCCCAGATATAGGAATGGCTTTAAGAAAGTCCATAGCATGTTCAACACGGTTGCACTGCCATAAAGTGTAGTCACGCGTTGTTAAGGGAAGACTAGAAGGTATCTTCTTTTTGACAACATCAAAGTAAATACCTGCCAGAGACTTCATATAATGGGGGGCAGAGTTACTAATGTTGAAACCTGAAGGGGAAAGATCACAAACTTCAGTGAAAACCTGTAGAGCGTGTTGATAAACGAGGCAGGGAACTGTAATGTCCGTTAACCCCAAGATCGTTTGCTGCAGTTGTTGAGTTTGAGCCTGAGAAGCAAGGTAACAGTACATACCTGTATCCGCCATTGTAAGCACACCCAGACCACCATCCTTAATGGGAAGTGTGGCCAGTCTTTGTTGGACCAAACCGAAGCCAGCACCGTCACTAACCACCAAAAGACGCAAATAATCCAAGAGATGTTTATCAAACGAGCAACAAATGAGTGAATAGCTTTAGGACTTGTAGTACGGAGGGTAAAGTACAGCCTGGTAACCCCAGTGCAGTTACGCAAAAGGAGTAACTCACTTTGAGGATCCTCCAGTTCTTGGATTTTGCCCATTAATTCCACTGTTTTGTCAACCCTCGACAACACCATGTTGCGGAAAAACTCCATGCTCAAGCTGACTGGTCCGCCAAGGAGCTTAACACCATCCACAGGTTTACCAATATTAGGAGGGAAAACATCACAGTTGTCTCTTCTTAGGTCATAAGAAGGCCAGAAAATTTCAGTCTTCGATATATTCAGGTGTAAACCATAACTAGGGCCATCGTCTTGTATAATCTTCAGAGCTTTAGATACTTCAATAGTATCCCCAACTATGGTGCCATCATCTAGGTACCATGCATGAAGATCCAAAGTACATTGAGCTGCAATCTTTTCAACAAGAGGATGAAGGGCTAGTGCAAAAAGAAGGGGACCAAGGGGGTCACCCTGTTGTACGCCTTTGGCCGAAGATAAAACTGAATCTAGGTAATACAACTTAGCAGGTTTTGCATAACAAAACTCAACCCAACGAGAGATACTGGGACAATGATCTCTCACCTCTTTAATGATGCTGGACCTGTCAACGAGATTGAAGGCATTGGAAAAATCTATGAGCAACATGGTCTTGGACGAATCGGCACCTTGTAGCTCCAGCAATCTATTAGCCGAGTGCAGAATAGCTTCACCACCGCACGGAATACCAACACCATATTGGTATTTGCCCAGATATGAATTCATAGCTTTACTAACAGAGGTGGTAGCTAATTTTGAACACAATCTCCTCCAAATAGTCCCTACTGCAATAGGTCGCAAACCTCCATCAGGTTTCAGCAATGGGGTTAAGGGAGCACTGGCTACAAGGTCACCAAGTATGGGAGGGAAATTCCCATCCAGCCAAAGATTCACCACACCGGTGATAGATTGAAGCAATTCATCAGCAACGGATGCACCAGCTCCACTCATGGCATCCAACAAGTGTTGAGCCCTAAGTCTGTCTCTCCCACAGGAAGTACCCTTGGGAAAACTCTTAATGGCTGTAAGAACATCCTTTGCATCAACAGATAAAGCAGGAGCAGTAACATCTTCTGCTGGTATAATAGGAGGCTCAGCAGATGGGTGTTTTTGTTGGAGTCCAAACAGCGTATCCGGGGTTGGTGGAGCTAAACCATTGGAGGAAAGGATACGGATGGCTGCAGTATAGTGGCCGTTATTTAGTTTCCTCTTGCAAGCTGACAACTTAGTATTTTTCTTTTTCTTACCAGGTTGTTGTTTACTAGGAGCTCTCTTAGGCAGGCCGAGCAGTTGCTGAGCCAAATTAAAACAACCAGAAGGCTCTTTCCAACACAACAAAGCCTTATTTATTGCATCTATCTGTAATTTTCTCCTGTTGCCAGATCGTTCTTCCCTGAAGCTTTTTGGTTCGTACAAATTCAAGGTGCAGGTAGGCAGTAACAACAAACGTATCCAAGCAGTAAGATTCTTAGGGCTTGCAAGCACATAATCAAGAGCAGACTTCAAGGCACGAGAGAAATGCAACCTGCTAGGCGGTGGGATACTTACAGTAGTTGTGATCTATTTAAGCAGCATGCTGTTAAGCAATTCAACGGTGAGACCAGCAGCAACATCATCCACCACAGGAGTATTAGTCTCAGCAGTATCAACTATGACAGGGGACTCAACTTGTGGTTTCTCAGCTCCATGAATGAGGAAATCTGCGCTTAAACCATTAAAAGGACCAGCAATGTCTTCTTCAGGATGAATATGAGACCTGCAAGTCGTTCTCCATGCATGTATACGCAGGCATTTAATGCATAACCAACCCTGCATATCATTCAAAACCCTTTCCCAAGTAACAAAGCAGTTAACATTATTCTTAATCCGTGCTCGGCAAACCTCGCTGCTAGCTTCATCAGGAAAGTGTGTATCTTTTAAGTGTTTAAAGATAGCACTCTTAGCATATCCCCTACCCCCTATGCCACCAATGCATCCATCAAAGTTCTTAAACGGACAATGGAACTTGTTTCGTTGTGAAACAGATAAGGGTTGAGAAGGAGGGGGAGAATCAAGAGGCAAATCTGTGATCTCAGGAGGTGAACCTGTGTTATGAGAATGGTGATTCCGAAGATTAGATGAGCCGGATGATCGTGTTGTTCTAGGCATGTTCTCCAAGGCCATATCTCAGACAGGGGAAGAATAAGAATTAGAGTTTAATGTATGGGAAATCAAGATTTCAAAACCAATGAAAGCTCAAAGTACCATACAAAAAAACACTAATTAAACCTTCACAAAGAAAGGGAACTAATTAAACACAACTGCACAAACACCTGGTTCAAAAATCTGACACACACTCCAATCTCTAATTCTTCAGTTGATGAAAACCCCTGTCTCAAAACACCAGTTAGAATCGTCACAGAGAGAGATGAAGAATTGAAGAAAACCAATTGGAAACCTTTTAAACTCCTGAATCACTCACAGAGCAAAACAACATCAAACAACAAACAACAGCCCACTTCCAATTCTGCAAAACTGTAATTTGAAGATTGAACCACTTAATTTGAATTAGCACCAAAACAAAACCCCAGCTTCTAAAAAACAGTTTTGAACCTAAACTGCAACACCATACTTATCCCAAATCACCAACGAGGATTAAGAATTAGGTTAATTAAACCACTTCGTTGCAATCAAACAACAAAACCCATCAAGAATTCAATATCAATTTCACACAACTGCCGGTCTTTTCGACAAATATTAATAGTTTGCACTGAACCACCGCTATCAAAACAAAAAATAAACCTTGTCCAAATTGGCTCTAAGAACTAACTTGATTCAAACAAATTCACTACGTTTCTTCAATCGACGAATAAGTCAAGCAATTGAATCAACAGAGAAAATTGATAGGATACCTAATTGAATCCTCAAACAGCTGAAACTTCAAACAATCCAAAAGACGAGAAAATAAAAACGAAAAATACCTAATTGAATCTTCAAAACCGCTGAATCTTCAATCAATCGAGAAGAAGAATCTTCAAATCGAAAAGATGAGAAAAGAGAAGCTCTCTGTGAAAATCAAGAAAATAACAATAAAAACAATGAAACTACTAACTCCATGGATGAAGGACTTTATCACTCAATTTTCCACAACTTGTATTGTCTTGATTTCACAAACTTCATTAATTCTCATCTTATCTTCTTTTCTTTGAATTGTTGCATGTAAACCTTGGACTATTCAACTTTTCTTCAAATATTCTGATGATGCTCCGCTTGCTGACGATGATGTGTTTCTATGGATCTGTTGATGTTGTTGAGAGAGAGAGAGTGATGCTAACTGCAAATCGAACTACAAGAAGGAGTTTTCATCTTTAAACGTCACCCTCATGATTGACAAAATTAGCACTCAAGAGATCAAAAATAGTGCTGAAAGTGGTGCGAAGTTGGGTAGCTCACCATTCCTACCCGAAATTGACGTACGGTGACACACACTCTAACAGATTTTTAGAAAGTCACAAAAATTGAAGGTTGGTGCCTCGCTTGATGTAAAAATGGGTAGTCTCCACTATGGGTGATCACAATTCTACTACCGAATGTCTATACAAGACACCTAATTAAGCCCTCCCAAGCATGGTTAAATCCAACTTTAACGCTCTAATCAACTAAGAAACCCGATTGTGTTCTCCAAGACTTCCAAGTTCGATTATTTCGGTCAGACTCTCTATGTAAACATAGCTAGAAGCATGCTAGTGACTCTAAGATCTCTAAAAGTTGGAGGTTTTTATGCAAGTATTTACAAAGAGTTTTGAATTTTTTGATTTTTTTTTGATTTTTTTTTTTTTTTTTTTGAAATAAAAGACTAAAAACTCTATATGCAAAACACACCCCCAAACCGAAATCAAACATTGTCCTCAATGTGCCAACAGATGATAAGAATTCAAAAAGTCACATACCAAGAGAACTATGTTGAGTAGAGAAAAGGGAAGAGATTACCGGATGTACAAGGATGTTGCTAAACCAAAGGGGGATGAATGCTTTGAAAGCAAACAACCAGAGCGCAAGACAAAAAGTTTGGTTAGCACACATAAAAACTATGCAAAAAGAAAAGGAAAAGAGAATGGATTTTTAGTCCATATTTATGTACACAAGTGAACTAGTTCAGTCCACATAGATGGGGTCTTCCAAGTCGACGGTCTCAACTTCTGGTGGAAGATGCTCCAGAAATGGTTTCAATCTCTGACCATTGACCTTGAAGATGTTCTTGGTTGCTGGGTTTTCGATTTCAACAGCTTCATGGGGGAAAACGGTACGTACCAAGAATGGACCTGACCATCGAGAACGTAACTTCCCTGGAAACAAATGCAAACGAGTGTTGTACAATAAAACGTTTTGACTAGGTGTGAAGGACTTGCGCAGAATGCGCTTGTCGTGAAACACTTTCATTCTTTGCTTGTACAATTTGGCACTATCATATGCATCATTTCTTAATTCTTCTAACTCATTGAGTTGAAGTTTTCTTTGGGTACCAGCTTTATCAAGATCAAAATTCAGTTTCTTTACAGCCCAATATGCACGATGTTCTAACTCTACAGGTAGATGACAAGCTTTACCGTACACAAGTCTGTAAGGGGACATCCCAATGGGAGTCTTGTATGCAGTTCTATAGGCCCACAAAGCATCATTTAAGCGCAAAGACCAATCTTTCCTAGAAGGATTAACAATCTTCTCAAGAATATGCTTAATTTCCCTATTAGAAACTTCTACTTGGCCACTGGTTTGAGGATGGTAAGGTGTTGCTACCTTATGAGTGATTCCATACTTGCGCACAAGTGATTCAAATGGTCTATTGCAAAAATGACTACCTCCATCACTGATTATTGCTCTAGGTGTTCCAAAACGGGAGAAAATGTTTTCCTTAAGAAAAGAAAGAACAACTTTATGATCATTTGTTTTGGATGCAATGGCCTCTACCCACTTAGAGACATAATCAACAGCAACAAGAATGTACAACTTACCTTCAGAGTTAGGAAATGGACCCATGAAATCAATACTCCACACATCAAACAGCTCAACAATCAAAATGGGTTGTAAGGGCATCATGTTTTTCTTAGAGATACTTCCTAATTTCTGGCATCGGTCACAAGCAACACAAAAAGCATGGCTATCCTTAAACAATGTTGGCCAATAGAAACCGCTCTGCAAGATCTTTGCAGCAGTTTTCTTGGCACTAAAGTGGCCTCCACATGCATGGTCATGATAGAAAGAGATGACGTCCCTTTGTTCAGAATTGGGGACACATCTCCTAATGATTTGGTCTTGGCAGTACTTAAACAGATATGGGTCATCCCAAAGGAAATGTTTAACTTCAGCCAAGAACTTAGAACGGTCTTGTTTAGACCAATGCAAGGGCATTCTTCCTGTAGCAAGGTAGTTCACAATATCAGCAAGCCATGGCATTTCAGACACGAGCATCAATTGTTCATCAGGGAATGATTCTCTAATCGATGACGATTCATCGAAGATTCAACATTCAACCTAGACAAGTGATCAACAACAACATTTTCTGACCCTTTCTTATCTCGAATTTCGAGGTTGAACTCTTGTAATAAGAGTATCCATCGAATTAGACGAGCCTTAGCATCTTTTTTAGACAAAAGATATTTCAATGCAGCATGGTCAGAATATATGATGACTTTAGACCCTATCAAATAAGATCTAAACTTATCCAATGCAAACACAACATCTAGCAACTCTTTCTCAGTTGTGGAATAATTCAGTTGAGCATCATTAAGTGTTTTACTAGCATAGTAGATCACATAAGGGAGTTTGTCTACTCGCTGGCCCAAAACAGCTCCTACAGCATAGTCAGACGCATCACACATAATTTCAAATGGTAATGTCCAATGTGGTCCACTATAGGGGCAGATGTAAGGAGAGCCTTCAGTTGCTCCCATGCTTCCTTACAAGCATCATCAAAGACAAATGCAACATCTTTTGCAAGAAGATTACACAAAGGTCTTGAAATTTTACTAAAGTCTTTGATGAATCGGCGGTAAAAACCCGCATGACCTAAGAATGATCTTATGTCCCTCACAGAACGAGGTTGAGGCAAGTGTTGAATGAGATCAACCTTGGCTTTGTCTACTTCTATGCCTTTTTCCGAGATGACATGCCCTAAAACAATGCCTGAGTTAACCATGAAATGACATTTTTCCCAATTCAAAACCAAATTCTTTTCCTTACACCTAATCAGCACACGAGTAAGATGATGCAAACACTCATCAAAAGAAGACCCAAACACAGAAAAATCATCCATGAAAATTTCAAGAAACTTATCTACCATGTCAGAAAATATGCTCATCATACAACGTTGAAAAGTAGCGGGTGCATTACACAACCCAAAAGGCATACGACGATAAGCAAATGTTCCATAAGGACATGTAAATGTGGTCTTTTGTTGGTCTTCGGGTGCTATGTGAATTTGGTTGTAGCCCGAATAGCCATCTAAGAAACAGTAGTGACTATGTTTTGCCAACCTTTCCAGCATTTGGTCAATGAAGGGAAGGGGAAAATGGTCTTTCTTTGTTACTGTGTTCAATTTTCTATAATCAATACAAACTCGCCACCCTGTGGTTACACGGGTGGGGACAAGCTCATTCATCTCATTTTGAACTACAATAATGCCAGACTTTTTGGGTACTACTTGAATGGGACTGACCCACTGGCTATCTGGAACCGGGTATATGATACCCGCATCAAGTAATTTCAAAATCTCACCTTTGACAACATCTCTCATATTGGGGTTAAGTCTCCTTTGCATTTCCCTAGATGGTTTAGTATTCTCTTCAAGGTTTATGTGATGCATGCAAATTGTGGGGCTTATACCTTTAAGATCTGAGATGGTCCAACCTAAGGCTCCTTTATGTTCTTTAAGCACTTCTAAAAGTTGACTTTCCTGTTGTGTGTCTAAACATGATGCAATAATCACAGGTAAAGTATCGAAGGACCTAAGAAAGCATACTTCAAAGTATCAGGTAATGGTTTCAAATCAAGCTTAGGTGGTTCATCAAGAGGTGGGGCAGATTTGGAATCAGAGAGTGGAAGTGGTTCCACTGCATTCTGCCATTTAGCAATATCCATGGGTGGAACAGATTCAAGCAAAGAGTGAATTTCCCCAATGTACTTAGACTCAAAGAGATCTAAGTCAAAGTTATCTAAACATGCTTGCAAAGGGTCCACTGACAAAATGTCGGGCAATGAGTCTTGGATCAGACTCTCAATCATGTTAATCTCATGCAAATCAGTATCATCACAATCAATGGGTTGTTGACTAGTGTTAAAAACATTCAGCTCTACGGTCATGTAACCAAAATACAATTTCAACACTCCATTACGACAGTTGATGATGGTATTGGACGTCGCCAGGAAAGGACGTCCTAAAATCACAGGAATGTGATTACTTGGGTTTTGCACGGGTTGAGTATCTAAGACGATGAAGTCCACAGGAAAGAAAAATTTATCAACCTTGATTAACACATCTTCAACAATACCACGGGGGATTTTCACAGATCTGTCCGCTAATTGTAGCGTAACAGGTGTGGGCTTGACTCCCAAGGCCCAATTGCACATACACAGTAGTATGGCAATAGATTCACACTTGCTCCTAAGTCTAGTAACGCCTTTTCGACCACATGGTCACCTATGGTGCATGTAATTGTTGGACTACCCGGGTCTCTAAACTTAGTTGGAATCTTGTTTTGGATTATTGAGCTCACTTGCTCAGTGAGAAAGGCACGCTTATGCACGTGAAGCTTTCGCTTTTGTGTGCACAAGTCCTTCAAAAACTTAGCATAGGTGGGTATCTGTCTGATTGCTTCGAGAAATGGAATGTTTATGTTAACTCGTTTGAACATTTCCAAAATCTCGTTGTATTGGTTACCCCCTTTCTGCTGCACCAACCTTTGTGGGAATGGAGCAACAGGTGCATGACTTGGCAAAGAAACATCTATATGAGTAGGACTCTTAGATTTATCAACATGCTCAGATTCTTTTTCTACAGTAGATGTTTTCTGCGGTGTTGTGTGTACTGGTGAGTCTGATTTAGACTCGCTTGACTGTGGTACACCTACATTGTTCTCAAAAACTCTACCACTACGGAGAGTGGTGACAGCATTCACATGACTATGTGAAGTTTCATTGCAGGTTGAAGTGCCTGCCTGAAACACATTCTTTGGATTTTATTGGGGTTGACTAGGGAGTTTGCCTTTTTCTCTCTCATTCAATGCATCACAGATTTGACCCATCTTAAGTTCTAGACTTGTGAAACATTGGTCGGTGGTTTTCTGAAGTTGTAAAAGATTTTGGGTCAACAGACCGACAATGTCTTCAAAGCTAGGCTTTTTCTCTACAGGGTACTGAGGGTGTGGTTGTACTTGGGGGTTTCTAGGATATGAGTATCCTTGGTTGTTATTTGTTGTTCCCCCTTGTACAGGCCCTTTAGACCATGAGAAGTTAGGGTGATTCCTCCACCCTGGGTTGTATGTTTGAGAATACGGGTTGTTCTCTTGCCTATGGTACAATGCATTGGCTTGCTCGGTTTTAGACTCTTGAAATGCATGTAGGTCTGGACAGCTGTCCACTAAGTGGTCAGAGCTATGGCATGCGGCACAAGTGGCCATTTCAATTTGGTCACGGAGAGTAGGGGCATTAGATTTTACATTCTTCTACAACTCAAGCACTTCTATTCTCCGGGCCAAAGATGCCATTTTTGCATTTCCCTCAAAGTCAGACTCGATTCTATGAACATTACCTACAGGGGTAGTCCTTTTTGGTTCACGGATGGACTCCCACTGTTGAGTCTTTTCAGCGACTTCGATTAAGAAAGTCCAAGCCTCATCGGCACTTTTGTCAATAAATGCACCATTGCACATTGACTCGACTGTGGTTCGGGTCCTAACATCTAGACCCTCATACAAGATTTGCACGAGTCTCCATTTTTCAAAGCCATGGTGGGGACATTGGAGCAATAATTCATTGAATCTCTCCAAATATTTTGCTAGAGTTTCGTCTTCTAATTGCACAAAACCATTTAGACTTTGGCGAATTGTCGCCGTCTTATGGTTTGGGAAAAACTTTTTGAAAAACTCTTTTGTGAGGTCATCCCATGTTCTAATGGACTGTGGTTGTAGGGCATGAAGCCATGACTTGGCTTTTTCTTTTAGAGAAAAAGGAAACAATCTCAGTTTTAGGGACTCTTCTGGCATTTGGTTAAAACGCAGAGTCCCACAAATATCTTCAAAATCTCTCACATGATGGTAAGGGTTTTCAGCATCAACCCCTCTAAACACGGGTAACATGTGAATTGTGCTTGCTTTCAGTTCAAACTGACAAGCATCAGCTGGTAGAATGATGCAAGAGGGCTGGGTTGCCCTAGTTGGGTACATGTAGTCCTTGAGACTACGGGGTGGGTTTGGTTCATCACCCATAGTTTCTGTTTCTGATGGGTCTGGGCTTTCTGTTGAAGAACTGGGTATGTTGACAATATCGTCCGGGCGGATTCTAACTAGTCGATTTGTTTGGTCTCTAAAAGACACATTCATAGCCTAGCTAGCACATCGATCATACTAACATGCATACAGACAATCAATTTTCAACACAGAGAAACACAAATTCACAGAAATACACCAGTTCTTAGAACCAAGCACAGGAGTGCTGGTTGTTGCTGTTAAAGAGATGAACAACACTGATTAGGACTGGTTAGCAGGTGCACAAGGAAAGTAGAAATTGTGTAAGGTGCACAGGGTAGATAGGTTATGCTCACTCAAGGTGAAGCATGTGCTGGGTTTGTGTGTTTTTTTAAAAAAAAAACAAAAAAAAAAACAAGCTAACTGCTAACACAATTTCTGCTACTCAACAATTCACTCAAGTGTCACAGGATCACACACAGATTACAGATATTGGTTCATAGATGCACAGATGCCACAAATGTAAGGTGCACAGATGCCACAAATGCAACACAATTTTTCAGGTGACTATGATTCAATGATGCACAGATGCAACAGATGCTATAACAGACAATTGGTTCAACACTTTACAAAACATTTGGCATGCCACAGAGTGTCAACAGACTCAGTTGACCTCAATTTTCAGAGATTATGCACAGATAGGCAGATATTCACAGGGTTTGTGATCCCAACAACTATTTCAGGCTATCATACAATCAAGCAATTCACACTACAGGGAGCAATATAGGTGAGATTCCAAGGCCAGAGACTGCACACAAAATCAGTCTCAGTAAAGTAGAAATTCCAGCACTCTTATAACATACTTGACATGCACAGATGCACAATTGATGTCAACAGGGTCAGTTGACCCCAATTTTCACAGATTTATGTACCAAAAATGTAAGGCAGATGGCTCAACAGGGTCTCACAGATGGCCTAGCATTCAACAAGTGAAAATGACAGCAAGTGACAGATTACAGCTCACACAATATATATATATTTTTTTATTTTTATTTTATTTTTATGTCACAGAGGCATGCACAAATTCCAGGTATTGCAGGGTTGAGCAATGCTCAGCAAAGTAGCTAGCTTATCATGCAAACATGGTTCTCAGATGCACATATAGAGGTGCTCAGCAAAATGTCAGTCATGCGCAGATTATGAGAACAAGGAACACGAATGCATATATCAGCAGAGTGGCTAGTTTGTCAGGCAATCAAATGACAGGAAATGTGCACATTTACTTTCATTGACATGCTGATTCACAAAGCAGGAATGCACAAATCAGTGAGGCAATGATCATGAAAGTGGCAACTAGTTCACATATAAGTAGACAAGTGACAGGGTAATTTTAGCTAACATATCTTGCAGAGGTTATGTGAAGCACTTGCTAACATATCACATACATATTCATCACACAGAGCAGAGTTAGAGAACGATACCACCGATAAAAATCGGGTTTAGGCACTTTCGCAACTGTCCTGCGCCTTTTCCTTCTCCTCCTTGGGCTTGCTCAGCAGAGGTTTAAGGTACCTGCTAACTCAACAAAACAACCTCAGTTCCCAGAATGATACCGGTGGGGAAACAAGAGAACACTAGTATTACAAATTTCAAAAGTCTGCAAAATGGGAGATATGATATGCAGAGATGATGGAACTGGAATTTTGCAGGGTGATAAGATGCTGAGAGCAATGAGCTAAACAAACAGAACTGAAACAGTGTAGTTTAAGTAACACCTATCACTGCAAGTTTCAGCTATCACAGATAATGGGTTTAGCAATTAATCACAGAGATGTTGCAATGCAGCTGAGATGTGACAGAATATGTTACAGCAAACCAAAAAGTTACAGCTAAACAAACAAAATACAATAACAGATGATTTACTATGCGAGATATATGATGATGCAAGTGAAAGGAAAAATCAAATCTACAACTATACTACCCAACAGAATGCAATATAGACAGATGGATTTAACTACAAATGTTATACTACAACCAGAAAAATCAACAATGGAGCAAGTCTAAGCTACACAGAGTATGATGACTGAAAATTAAAACTACAGCAGGTGCAGACCAATGAGGTGAGAAAGAAACAAAAGAGAACCAAACTAAAAATGCAATCAGCTACAGATGATGTTAATGATGTCAATATGTAGAAATGTAAAACAAAAGATTATAGCTAAGTTATACTAACAACAGAAAGTAAACAAGGGAAATTTTAACACATATATACAAATGTAAAATGAAACCAGTAAGGTAAGAAAATTATCAACACAGCAACACTACCAAATCCCCGGCAGCGGCGCCAAAAAAAACTTGGTAGGCTGAGAAAAGTGATTGCCTACAGTGTAACTGTAAGTGCACAGTGTCGACTAGCAACACAGGGCAAGTACAGGTCGATCCACAGGGAAATGGAGTGTGTAAGGTTGATTTCAAGGTTCACTAAACTGATTTCTAACAAAGGGTTACCAAAGAGTGAGGTTTTGTGTCGATACGACAATGTATTTGGTAGTGAACAAGTAAATAAAACAAATTGTAAAGAGAGAAGCAAGATCAGGTTGTAAACAACTGATTGAGTGGCACTAGGGTGATTGAACTCACCACTTAATCCTATGCAAAGGCAAACAAACTCTATTTATGCTCTTGTCCTTCCCTTGTAGATCTCGGGTGGAAAAAAATTGTTAGCTGACTTACTAATCCTCCCCTAGTATTGGTTGTCTTCTTACAGTACAACCAATCACAAGATAATTTGAGCAACCTAGCTAACCCTTATTCCCATTTCATTTAAGCTTAGCAAGAACATAAATTGAACATGAATTAACTCAACATAGAATTAAGGGTTTACTCTACACCCTAGTAAAGTAACTTAGAACATCATGCAAACACTAAAACAGAATTGAAATTGAATTAATAATACAAAACCCTAAAAATTGACTGTCCTTCTAAAAATGAAGAACAACTTGATTTTATACCTCTTACATCTTCTCTAATGCTCTAAATTGAAATTAAATACAAACCCAGACATGTTCCCTCTTCCAATTCGGCTCTGGTAGCCATTAATGAGTTGTTGGAGAAACCCTAGCTCCATCTATCTCAAACCTAGCTTCTAGGGTTGAGAGAAGCTACGAAAGAGATAGCTTGAGCTAGAGTGGCGGAGAAGGCGGCTGTGGTGGCTGTTCTGCTGGTGTCAGGGGAAGGAGATGGTGCTGGCGGTGATGTTGGCTCTGCCATGGTCGGTGAAAAAGGGAAGAGAAATGGGTTTCTCTGGTTTTGTCGGGGGAGAAAGAAAAGAGAAAGTGAAGGGAGTGTTTGGTTTGGCTGGGTCGATGGGAAGAAGATATAGGTGGCTGTGGTGTTGGGTGGATGCATCGAGTGATGATGTGAGGGACGCAGCGACCGTTGGATGCAGATGGGCGATATCTCACGGCTCAGGATAGGACGGACTTGGATCCGGGTTGTGGGCCGGGTCTTGGATTGCTCAAATCCATGTCTTTGCAAATGGGTTGCTACTTGTTGGGCTGCAACTGATGCGCGCACGGGCTTTGGCTTTCTGCTCCATAGACGCTCGTCTCCAATTTTCTGCTCTTTTGGCTCCTAAATTTCTCCGAGCTTTATTTACTACCTAAAAACACAAAATTAATTAGTACAAGTATTTATTCTTGAAAACAGAGAAAATACAGAATTTGGGATAATATCTGATTTCTAAGCACAAAAGATGAGTTAAATGCCAATAAAAAGATGTAGAAATATGCAATATTTGGCACTCATCAGCCACGCCAAACCCTAATTCTTCCACGGCGCCTTGGCCACGCCAAGCCCTAATTCTTCCATGGCGAATTCTTCCACAGAGAATTCTTCCACGGCGCCAAACCCTAACTTTGGCCACAGAGCCAATTTTTAGCTTTGGCCATGCCACAACATCACTGGCATACCACTATGCCGCGGCTACTAGCATGCCGCTATGCCACAGATACGCCACTGGCATGCCATTAGCATTTGGCTGACGCCACTTCACTATACAACAAGACGTGGCCATAATCAATGGCAATCCTTCTTCATGAGATGCAATCTCAGCCATCCAAGTTAGCCACCAAACTGATGGACTCGTGGCAACTCTTCGGCGACCAACCGCCTAAACCCAGCGACCATGGCTATGCCAGGCGCCACTTGTACCATCGTGCTACTGGCATGCACAAGTCATTCCGCAATGCCACTGCGCCATTGTCAGGCGCCAACACAAGGTAGCCACAATCAATGGCTACCCTTATTCATAAGATGCAATCTCGGCCATCAAAGTTCGCCACCAAACCGGTAAGCTCGCGATAAGTTTTAGGCGACTAGCCAAAACGATCCTAGCATCACATACTATTTACCTGCGGCAAGCCTCTCGATTTTAACTTGCCACGCGTTGCAAAGTGCTACATTTTTTCCACGAAAACACTCGAGACATCAAAATATGTCATAAACTGGGGGATGCTCATCAGGGTATTGGTCTGGCGGTTTCAAGTGTGCGGCGTGCAATGCGCCCGTTATAAGAAAGTGTTATGAAGTGGGATAATTAGTGGTAGTGAAAAGTAACGGTGTAAATAATTCATTTCCTTCATCATGGAAGCGTAATGATTGGAGGTTACACGAATTCACTTCCCTCATCATGGAAGCATAATGTCTGACAGTTACACGTTACTCTGTTCTTCCACTACTCAATCGTTTCCACTTCCTACGAGACCAGGGTACGTTTCACTATGACTTGTATAAATAGGTCTCACCTATTTCCACCAAACAACAAGTTTTGGTCAGGAGAACAATACAACATCTAGAAATCATCTGATAGCTTTTCATCCAGCTAGCCAGTTCAGCTTTCTGATACAAGTCACAAAACGCCCACACTTCCAGAATCAACTATTCTGGTCTCAACACTTTCTTCGCTTCCCTCCCTAAGACTAACCCTTCTCCCTCACTTTGTGACCGAAGCAAGCCTGGAACGACCATTTCTTGGTTTAGGCCATGATTGTACAGATTGATCTCTCGAATCGAAAGTACTCCCGTGCAGTACATTGTTTAGGGTTTAGATTCGTTTCTCACCCACACACACCCAAAATTACCAAAATCAGCAGAAACGGTTTTCACCCACAAACACCTGGCTACGTGGTTAAAAAAATCGAAGTCGAGTTTTAGTCAACATATAAGAGCATATCCCAATAGGTGTAAAAAATCCAATGTGGAAGTCTATTTAAGACCTTTATTTATGAGATTTTACACATATAGTAAATATAGAACCCCGTAGCTAAAAAACTATCTCCAATAGTGAAGAGTTTAATCTTTAGAATGTTTTATATGATAAAATCTTAACCTTTTATCTTTACTTTAACTAATTTCTATAAAAAATAAAATAATTGAAAATATGACGTGGAGGTGCAAGTGAAGGTGTAAATTAGACTTTTTATAACACCTTCATATTTATTTTCCCATCCCTCCTAATTCGTAGGATCCAACCATTGGAGATGGATTTATGTTAATTGGGGGTCTAAAATCTTACGTGTGATGAAAAACAAAAAACTTGACCCTCTATTGGAGATGCTCTAAGGTGTTAAATTTTCTCCCGTAACTAATATACTAAAACGTGGGAAACTTGATCCCCAAATCTTGAAAATCCAATCGAATTATTGTATTTCATAGAAAATAATAACCTAAGTTTATAATGAGGTCGAAAGCCGAGTTTTATTCTATAGCAAATAATAACCTAAGTCCTCTAGTTATTACGTTTAAACCTTAATATATAATGCCAATATTGTGTTTTAGTCGATAAAAACGAACTAAAGTCTTGGTGAAAATATTTAATACACAAGAAATTGCGGTAGAGATAGTAATGGGAGTTGGATATGGAGAAGTCGTGAATACAGAAAGAACGAAAACAACTATGTACCTTAGAGAAAAATAGAAAATAATATTTATACATTTTGCAGCATAGATTTATCTGATTAAAAAAAAGTTGTGACTATACTTACATTAACCTAAGTAAACTATATGAAGGTTAAAGCGAAGGAAATAGTAAACTAAAGCATGCCAATGGTGGATGGGATTATTCGCTAGACAAAACACATTATTCAGTTTGTCTAATTTTCATAATTTTTTGTGTGGTAGCTTTATTTACTTTTCTGCAAAATATTTTGTTTGTTTCGTCTATTTTTAAATTTCACCGTATAATAACTTTGCGGAGTAAACTATTTTGGCTTTATTTGTTTTATTACAGTGTAAACAACATATATACTGAAGTCATGGTAACACCATTAACACTTTAGACTAAATGGATTGTCGTTGACCTACACTAATAACATCTTTGGTGTACTTTTTAATTAGTCTGTAGAATATTGTGATGTCATACTGTTGGTCTTTTTTGCTTTATATTTTTAGCTGTGTATTCAGTTATGTAGTATAAAACATTGCAGTGTTATGATGGTCGTACTTTTACGTGTTGGATTTTCATTGCTAGCTTACATGGGAAGTATATTTTCAGAAATTGCTAAGATTGTAACCCAAAATATTTATGATGGAAAAAAGTCACACAAAAAGTTGTTAAGGACTACTGTATAATTTGCCGCGCTTCAGGATCAACAATTGTACCCTTATAATTGTCAAGTATGGTTGCACGGGTTAGTCTAGAAAAATTTATATATAATCTTCGTACTAACATTTTCTTTTATGTACAATCTATTTTTGAGTGCCTGGATACATAATAAAACTTCAATCATTACAGTCATTGCTTTCTTAATTGCAATAAATTTTTATAGTATCTGCCTTGCCAAGTTCCTAAAAGAATGGATCTCATAGTTAACGACTGTTTCCTACTTTTTCTCTTTATATTAGTTGGTATCTTTAAATCAATATATTGGTCCAACTTATTAAGTATTTATTTAATGTGATCAAATGTTGTTATGGATATAAGTGGGTACATACTAATTTTCTGCAAATTCATTTATCACATACACCGCAAATCATGATAAAAACAAGAAATGTGACATAACCGGTGGTGGTATACTCATTGGAATGGAACTCAAAGAGTTCCCAATAGCCTTGAGTGTGCTCAAAATTTAAGTTTCTTACATTATCGTATCATCATGTGCTTTTTCACATCACATGTTCATGTTCATAGTGATATCATTAACTGAGAAATTTGGGGTTTCCATTGTAGACGGTTGTTATCATTTGGATATCATTGGGTAATTGTTGTAACAATATAATTTTTAATTATCATGTGTTATGTCGTGCACACAGTACCAATACGATGAGGTGAACTTTGTCCACCACTTTAATGGACAGTTTAAATCACGAAGTCCTTACACTATTGTCTTTATTTGTAATTGTCAAGGTGTTGAGGTTATACCAATTTAATGAGGTGAAATTTGTTGACCACTTTAATTGACAATTTATATCATGCAATCCTTAATCCCCAATTTTTATGTAATGTACATAAAAAAAAACTCAATACTGCAGCAACATAAAGACGTCTTGAGAGTTGCAACATTTGTGGAAGCTCATAATTTACAACCTACATATTGATCTTAGATGTCATGAGTGAAATGGTAAGATACCTCTAATCCCGTTTGGTGATAGTTTGACCAGAATAGTAGATATATTATGAAGCTAGACAAACCATAGAGAAGTCATTCATTAGTTGCATTATCATATACCAACTTCTAGATGCCTGGAAGTGTATATTCAATAAGATGCATGGGTTTTGTGCAAATAAGGTACCACCGTATTATCTATTTATTGTTTGTTTGACCGAATAAAAGATTATCAAGCACAAATTATAGAATGCTGATATGAGATTTGTTATATTAAACCTGCATTATTATTTAAGATTTTGGAACTTTGTTTTGAATTTCAATGTCAGGTGCAGAAAATATTAGGTGAGTAGTAAAAATATTCAAAAATAAATTACTCTTCTCATTATCATTAGTATTTCATGATAATTTTGAATTTAATTTTGATGTGTGCTAAAAACACGTTGGGATTGTCTATCACAAGTTTAATTAGCTAAATGATATAGAGGCAGAAAAACATCTCATGGTTAAGATGTGAGCCTTGCTCCAGCGACACAACGATCAGCTCCTCCGCGAAGAAAATATAAAGACTCCACACTTTTCAGAATTCAACTTTATACACGTCATGGTAGTGTTGTCATCAATCATATTATTCATATAAAACTAAGTGACTACGAAATGCGAGCAGAGTGAAGAGTTACTTGCTATCGTTTCAAATAATCAGATATGAGAGTTTGAAAGCCTTATCTGCTAAGGCCATACTTATTCAGTGGCATCTTACAAACCTAACGTTGGTGGTTATGTATTTTCTTTGATTATCATTTATGTATGTTTGTCCTCTTTAAATCGATTAGCAAGCTTTACGATAAATAGGCATGAAAAAAGGCGATACACCAAGATGACATAGAAGTCAAGCCTTATCAATTAGTAAGGCGATAAGACCGATCATTCATTATCTCCCAATTATACTTACAATGGACTATAGAAAATGAATTAATTAACTTGGATTTCTTAAGTATCTTTATGCATACTCGCCTTTACATTATTTATTTTTTTCCTTTCTTTTCTTCTGTTTGTTGTATAGTGAATACGGTTGGCAACCTAGAAAGAAGCGTTAAGATACCAAAGCTTAATTAAATTAAATTAGTTTATTTTTTGGGTGCCCAAACGAGCATTTTTCTGTTTGGAGAATTAGAAACCTTTTCAAGAAGTTTTGCTAGATTTGCGTTCGAGATCTATCGAGATTGGATGATCTTTATACATTTTAACTATCACCCACATATCTTCGTGATGATGATTGCGAACTCGAGTTGGCCAAAAATTTAAGACATCTTCAAAATATAGAGGCATCAGATTGTCCTGATTGGATAACCCCTATTTCCAAGTAGAAAAAATATTATTTGATGAATAAATAATGGAATAAATTTTTTGGGTAAAGTAGTTGTATTTCATATATGTACAAGTTTGAATTCCAAAAATGTTTGTTACCCTATATGATATTTTCCTTTTTTATTCTTGAAATTTTCTTAAAAAATATAAATCGTGGAACTGATTCAGAAAATGATTTTCGCTAAATCTTTAGGTATAAACTGCCTGACAATTTTAGGGGCGACTAATAAAACAAAATAGGGTCACCCAAACCTAAAACGAATACACCCCTTATATCCAATTTTTCTAAGTGGCAAATATGCCCTCCAAAATCGGTTGTTAAGTTTATAATCGGGAGAAATTTGTTATATAGAGAAAATTCCATTTTCACGTGATTGAGAACAACCAAGAATCCGTAGATAATGGAGTACCATGTCTACCAATTGTAAACTACTGAGCCAAAATATATTTATAATCATTACAAAATGATATTTAATTGGCTTCCGATTATAATGTAGCCCCAAGATTAGATTGTGCCAAAATCCTTCAATTTTCGAATTCTCTACACAAACATAATCGGTAGTAAATTTTTAAATTTTCGTGATATTCATTATCTACCGATTGTGGTAGTAGCCCCAAATTCAAAATTTTCAAAAACCAATGAAATTTTTCATTTCTCTATTTTCACAATTAGTAGTTTCGTGACGTTTATAACCTACCGATTGTACAATCGGTAGTTTCGTGATGTTCATTATCTACCGATTGTGGTAGTATCCCCAAATTCAATTTTTTCAAAAACCAATGGAATTTTGGATTTCTTTGTTTTCACAATTGGTAGTTTCGTGATTTTATTGGGTACCGATTGTACAATTGGTAGTTTCATGATGTTCATTGTCTACCAATTATGGTAGTCGCCCCATATTCAAAATTTTCAAAAACCTATGGAATTTTGAATATCTCTATTTTCACAATCGGTAGTTTCGTGATGTTTATTATCTACAGATTGTGATAGTAGCCACAAATTTAATTGTTCAAAAGAAAGCAAAGAAGAGAAGAACACAGTCATAATCAGTTGATAAAATCAATACTAAACTACCGATTGTAAAAGGGCATATAGATATTTTCTAACCACTAGGACATCCCATAACCACACCTATGGGATGGGAATAAAAAAGTCACCCCTAATTCCTTCGGGGTCGCCCCTAAAAATGCCAGGTAAAACTGACCCAATTCTTTTTCAAACACGAAGAAAATGTGTGGTATCTATACGGTTGTAGCAACTGAATCTTTAGTATGAGAAAATAAAATGTATTATTAAAAATAAATTGAACATACAAGTTCATCTCAATATTTTGGGATGAAGGTGGCATCTAATTTATTTCAAATGTTGTTCCTTACATCTCAATCCGTCATAAATGCTTAATTTCCATATCAATGTGGATGTTGTTACATTTATTTTCGCATGTTGATGAGTGTTATGCATCCAATTTTACTTATGATGTGTTAAGCAGTAAAGCAATAGATTTATTATGTTTTAAATAAAAAATGGACGAGGGGAGATTTGATCTTTGTGATATGTGAAGAGTCATGAGTTGTCATGAATACCGATTATCAAGAAAAAATATCTATCAATTTCATTTAACAAGTAATTGTATTGTTCACAAATAGAAATTGGACATAGTTTTTGTTTAGGAACCCAATATCATTCCGAGTTACGTATCGTTAAATTTAAATTTGGAATGTAAGGTAACACTTGCCATAGCTCTCTGACCATGGATTTAGGGAAACGACTCAAATCAGACTGTTTTCCTCTTCGAATAGGTTTCTTGGATTGATTTTTTAAATTCAAATTTATTTCTTTCATATTCTTAGATTTTTTTCTCCTCAGATTAAGCAAATATTATAGTTCTTCATTTGATCGTTTCGACCGACGCTTTGATGTTGTAATTTGTTATATAAAAATTCCCATCATCATTTAAGCAAGTTACGTTATACTTTTAGTACCATTAACTTTGGGAGGTGATTTTTACGTTTAATCAATGATCACCATTTAATTATCCCATAAGCAACAAGTAAAACACACACCAAGGTGAACATTTTTGAAATTAATTTTGATAGCTACATAACATAAATCATACTATATCAGTGGGATACATGGATAAGTATATTAATATCATTTTAAAGTAATTTCCGGAAGCTAAAAATCATGTTTTAAATACCAAAGACTACGTGACAAATGAGACTAACCAGAGGTTGAACCGGGGTTGTAAGGCCCCGGTGATACCAATTTATTTGTATAAATTTTGCAAGTACACTGCTTGCTTAAAATAGAAACCTGTTTTGAGGCATACAAAATCATTATCCTATACTCCTGTTGATGGTGGATTTTCATTTAAGGTTAAAATTGTAAAAGTCAGAAAATTATGCGCTAACATCTTGTAAAAGATAAAGCCATTAATAAGTGTGGAATACTTCTTCACTTTACTAATTCACCTAGAATGGAGCATGTGACAACAATCCCATTCTGTGAATTAAATACACGAAATTCATCCAGGTTGGAGCATGTAGCAACAATCTCATATACCCTGTGAATTTACAGCATTATTAATTAATGCGTAACCAGCCTTGTATTTCCTGTACTCATTATCAGTGCGGCATGATGACTGAGTGTTGCTCTCAACAGAGCAACACGAATCTCCAAGCATTATAATGAAAGCATGTACGAAATACCCGTACAGGCTGCAACTCTAGGTGTGTTATACTAGCCCGATTGAGCAACTCTCGGTGTGTTATACTAGCCCGATTGAGCATCCGGACTGTCCGTATCAGTCTGGAAATGATCACGATCATCCAACTTCACCAGCATGATTGGATGGCCCAGATCAATTCCATAACCCCCAAGCAGGTATGGAATATTCGCTGTCGAACCAACGCGGGCCCCGCATGGTCTGCCTCCCCAAAAGATTGGCATAGCTTGCCAAAACGTCCAAACCAGAGCAGTATGGACGGAAAACCCTAAATTAGGGTTTGCGGCACATTACATGTGTCGCAAAACAGTCTCAACCATCCATCTTCGCAGGTATAGATGGAGGGTGTAGATGTAGATTCAAAGGGCCTAGAGCATGTCGACACAATCACCGTGGGCCCGCCTACATACCTGACCGATCAGTCAGGACCAACCATGGTTGGTCATCCCGATTCGTACGCCCGAATAGAGCATGACGCACGGCCGTGAAACCCAAAATTAGGGTTTTTGAGCATCACGAGCGTCCATCTTCTCCGGCACGAATGGAGGGTCCAAGATTAGATTAAGCAGGTCCGGTCATACCAACATGACCACCGTGGACCCATCTATCCCCTCACCTGATCGGCCAAGGCATACCATGCCTGGTTATCCCAAATCGTCTGCCCAAACTAGCGTGGTCACACTTCCCGATTGCAAACTAATCTCGACCACTCAACTTCGCCGGACGATTTGAGTGGCTTAGATCACGTTTTCATGGGACAATAAGGTATAGGCGTGAACACCACCTACCACATACACGCCAGACCGATCGGCCAAGACCAACCAAGATTGGTCATCTTGGAACGCGTGCCCGAAGTTGGCACGATGCGCGGCTTTTGCGGCACTAGTTTTCTGTCGCAAACTGATCTCGACCACTCAACTTCGCTGGACGAATTGAGTGGCCCAGATCACACTTTCGTGAGATAATGGGGTATGGGCGCCCACACCGTCATGCCGTTTACACGCATGTATGATCGGCCTGGCCAAAATCGTATCCCAAGTTTGGATTCGACCAGGCTGAAGAGGGATGCTTGCGCACCTCTTCTAAAACCCTAATTTCATTAACGGTCGCAGATGAGTGTCTCAAAGATCATCTCGTCCGTCCAACTTCACTTGCTTGGTTAAACAGCCCTGGTCAGGAGTTAATTGGTCAGTGCGGCGTCATGGTGATCACCATCCGTCACTCTACCACACCATGTGGTCGGTCAAGGGAGGATTTGCTTGCGCAACTTCCAAACCATCACATGAAGTAGGATGGACATGAGGCTATTTTGAGACGCTCAAACAAACGATGCTTCATACATGCTTTGAGTATACTCGATGCGAGTACTGGATAGAATACACACGATACTTCACAAGTATCGACTTCCCGAATAACGCGATTATTCAATTTAGCATTACATGCTACTTTTTATGGGTCCCACGATCCACACATTCGAGACATCAATCATGTCACAAACCGGGGATACATACTTGGGGTATTGGTCTCAGCGGTTTATAGGTGTGCGGCGCACAACGCGCCATCACAAGAACGTGTCGGGAAGTCATGGACGGTTAAGTGATGATGGGAGAAGTGGGCAAGCACAGTCGTGTGTGACACTAACACATTACTCCACTACTCCATCACTCCACTTTCTCCACTTCCCACGAGATACGAGGGTTAGGCTAAAAGACTTGTATAAATAGGTTTTCGATCCTATTTTTCGAACAAGAACAAGTCCAGACAACAGAGGCAAGTATTGATACCATCGTATTCAAACACCGGAACTGATAACTTACATCTTGCAAGCCAGTTCAGCTTTCTGATACAAGTCATACATAGCCAACACCTTCACAATCTCAACACCTTCTTCGCTTTCCTCCCTAAGATCAACCCCATCTCCTTCACTTTGTGACCGAAACAAGTCTGGAACGGTCATTTCTTGGTTTAGGCCGGATTTGCACAGATTGATTTCTCGAATCTACAAGCACTCCCGTGTAGTGCATTTGTTTAAGGTTTAAACTCATTTCTCATCCACACACCCCAAATTACCAAAACCGGCAGAGATAGTTTTCACCCATAAACAATTGGCGACCACAAATGAGGTTAATCTCTCGGTTGTAAAGTCAATTTCTTCAAAATCCGATTCAATTTTATTAATTTCAAAAAGGGTAGATCTTAGGACCAATTCAATCATCAATCCATTTCAAGATGGTAGAACTCAGGTCTGGATCAACAATCAATTCTGATGGAGCTAGTGTGGATAACACTCCCAGTGTCGATGTACCCAATCGGTGGAGCTACCGTGGTCAATACATCTTATGGAGCCGTCACTTCTACTACCGTGCCGGCGTATCGGAGATGTTCCAGTAAGTGTAACACCTCCCATCACCGAGCCGGAGCACCGCAAATCCCGGCATCTCATCAAGTGTAACACCTGGTAGTCACCAGAGCAACAACTTCCACTCCTTCATCGGGACGAGGAGCCGGAGGGACGAGAGGAGGAACATCCCCATTACCATTGCGAGACTTGATGGAGAAGCATGAAGTTCTTGCTAAGACTCAAACGGATATGGCCGCAACTCAGAAAGAGGTACTCACTTTTCTTAAGACATTAACTGATCGATTGCCACAAGAGCCGCGACAGCCCCTGGAGCAAAAAAGGAACGCATTCAACGCACCGGAGAAGGTACTTCAGCGGCGCGGACCTCCATGGACCTGATCAAAGAAGGGACATCAGATATGAGCGGTCCTGTCATGGAGACTCCTACACTGGGGACTGATCCTCACAACGATCTTCCTCAAGTCAATAGTTTCACTATGAACCAGAGGCCGGTGGATCGGGAAGCGGTTTCTCTAAAGTTTATGCGAACTTTCACACCTCTCGAAGAATCAGCGCGCGAAGACGTTTTGCTGCAATCAACCAGAGGAATGTCACGACCGTGCCCTACATGTCACCGCACGCATCAAGGATTCAGAGTTCAAGACGGCCCTTATCTACACAGGAGTGTCTTCTAATGTGATTGCTCTCAAGACTCTCAGGATATCCAAGGTTCTCCCAGGCAAGGTCGTACGGAAGCCTACCACAATGACGGACTTCGAGGGAAACCAAACCAGCACATACGGGAGAAGCTCCGCGGAAAGAATCAGACAAGTTCGTTGCGTCCCACTCCCCACGTGGGCGTCAATTCAGGAAGAAGACCGGCTTGCATCATTGAGGGCTAAAACCCACGATGCATCTCTCCTGACGAAGCATTCTTGTCCATCCTGTGAAGCCACGACCCACGTTCACACAAGAGGGAACGAACTTTTGTGGCGAGTCGTGACCAGAATGGGAAAACGGTATACCGACACTCCATTATCAATTAGCAAGGGAGACTGTTACCCAGTCTCTCCACCCAATGGAATGCTACAACAGCAACGAACCACAAGAACAAGTGCTAGATGCTCCACAACAGCTGCAAGATGGCACCAACTCCACAACTTATGAGATTGAAATCGTTGAGGAATCTCCTAGGCCTATCTCCATCAGCTCAACCTTATGTACGGATAAACGCACGAAGCTCGTGGACCTTCTCAAAGAGTACCAGGACATATTCGCTTGGAGATATGAAGAAATGCCGGATTTAGATGAAAATTGGTCACCCATCATCTACATGTCATACCCGGATCCAAGCTCGGTTAAACTTTGTCCAGTTCGGACACGAGGAAAATGGATAAATCAAACAAGTGCTGCATAGACTATTGTAGGATCGAATATCGAGACTTGAACAGTGTATGAATGGCCGCTCCAAAACGATCCTCCTCTACCTAACATCTTTTTTTGACATGTTAGTAGATGCATACCTGTTATCTTTTGATTAGGACACGGCATGTTCTCCAAAGGAGAAAGATATGATCTACTCCATGGATGGATGTAGCGGCTACAACCATATAAGGATGTACGAGCATGATGCAAGGGGCTTGGTGAGCAGCCTCAAGAAGATAACGATGTCCACGCCTTGTCATATCGGCAAGATCCATTTCATCAATGTATCAAATTTCCCACACCAAGCTGGAATCAGTCACATGAAGAGCAAGCAAAGAAGCGAAAGTATCATACGGTTAAAAGGAAGAAAGAATTTAGAGTTTACATGATCAAAGGAAATTGGTCACCCATCATCTACATGTCATACCTGGATCCAAGTCGGTTAAACCGTTGTAGTTCGAGACACGAGGAAAATGGATAAATCGGTGCTGCATAGACTTCTCATCGATAAAGGCCTTAGTCAAGAGTAGAGACTTGAACAGTGCTGCTCCAAAAACGATCCTCCTCTACCTAACATCGACATGTTAGTAGATGCAACCAGCGGACACGGCATGTTCTCCTCCATGGATGGATGTAGCGGCTACAACCATATAAGGATGTACGAGCATGATGCAAGGAGCAGCCTCAAGAAGATAACGATGTCCACGCGTCATATCGAGCAAGATCCGGGCGAGTCACTCTATCAGACAGTGGTCGAACAAGATCCGGGCGAGTCACTCTATCAGACAGTGGTCGAACAAGATGAGTGAATCTGGGCGAGTCACTTTATCGAAGTTCTTAAGCACTGATGGTACATGTCGATCATGCTATGTTGGAGAATCCGCGCTTTTGGTCATCCTCTGGAGATGTTGAACACTCATCTACAACAACATATGCCCTGGTAGAAAGAACCAGGCCTGCCGGTAATGAAGAGCCTCATAATGTTTATAGGGGCATATATCTCACCAACAAAGCGATACAACCTTGACCTTACATAAGCGGTTCCCTGAAGCGGCAAGAGGAAAACCACCGAGATACAACATCCCGCACGTCCGTCAACTCCAACTCCGATACCACATGCACGACTCCCACAATGATGAAACAATGTCCAAGATATTCCATATCTGCTCGACAACAACCACTACGAACAAACCATGCTTGGGGACCGAGGCTCGGCGCATGAAGTTCCTTCACCGTCGATCGAGGAATTCTTCAACATGAGAGAGATGGTCGGTTAAGAAGCATGGAATTCGCAAGGGTAAATCGAATCGAAGAGGGAAACACTTCAACGCTCCCTCTAGCGTAAGTCGCTTCAATGGTTTATTCAAGATCCGCCTCAACGCTCTCTCCGGGACCCACGTTCTCTTCAGAATCCTTCTTCAACACTCTCTCCAGGATCCACCTCAACGTTCACACCAGAAACCAATTTAACATCCTATCGAGCCTTTTCAACACTCAAGATGCATCAATAATCTGCGCTCTGGTCAAGTTATCTTTGATGTACTCATTTCTCAACATACGTCTCATACATCCTTCATGAGGGCCCAGCGGAGCATGAAAAACCTTGAAGTCGATAGGAGAAGGGTTATCTTGTGGAACGGATATTTTCATATAGTTGAAAGGGCGCGGTGAACAACTCATCATCAATGTTCGGCATATCTTTGAAGCTGTCAACACCTCCTGACTTGGCACCAACATTATCCCCAGAAGACATCTCAACATGAGTTCTTTTCTTCATTCTACAATAAAAGACATGAGTCAGTACTTGTATAAAAACGCATGAGATGTGTAGTCACACACGACAGAACACACATTCACGTTGGAGTACACAAGGCTGGTATTGGGTCCAAACACCGGTATTGCTCGAGTCTTAAGTCTGGTGTTGATCAAGTCACAAGTCCGGTATTACTCAAGTTTAAAGTCCGGTGTTGCTCAAGTCTCAAGTCCGGTATTGCTCAAGTTTCAAGTCCGGTATTGATCAAAGTCACAAGGCTGGTATTCGAATAAAACAGGCGCACACAGCAGGGCCGGTTTTCAGTCAAAACACAGGGTCGACGTTCAGTCAGGCATGCGGCGAGTCCCACTTGATCCCATCCCCAGATTGGTCGAAGCAGACACAGCCGTCCCCAACACTTCAACGCTCTCCCGGGCCTGCTCCAGAAGCTGCTTCAACGCTTTCTACAGGACTCACATTTACATTTGAGCACACAAGGTTCATTTTTTAAAAAGCAAGCTTGCTCACATCGGGTCCCACGTTCGAGCAAAGCAAACAGCAAGGACGGTGTTTGGTCAAAGCATCAAGTCCGGTGTTTAGTCAAGCTAGCTGGGTCGGTGTTTGGTCGAAGTAGCAAGATGACACTCGAGCAATTACGGTCAAAGTAGGCGCAGGACATGGCCGACGTTTGAAACATGTACACGGTGGTCCCGCGTTTGATCGAAGCATGCACATCTGCCCATGTTCGAATCAAGCATGATTACATCGGGTCCCACGTTCGATCAAGCGACGCAATGGACCCACGATTAACCAAAACAGCACATCAAGCCCACGTTCGATCAAGCAGGTGCAGTTGCCCCACGAACGAAACAGGCGTAACAGTCCATCGAAGCAGGCAAGACCGACACCATGCTAGGGGAACACTCGCCTGGACGTCTCTTGAACGTGACATGCTCCAAGGAAAGGATGACCCGTCTCTCCTAGTAACAACTAACTTTGTCTCTGTTGATGGTGGATTTTCGTTTAAGGTTAAATTTGTAAAAAACCAGAAAAATCATGCGCTGACATCTTGTAAAAGATAAAGCCATTTATAAGTGTTGGATACTCCCTCACTTAATTCACCAAGAATGGAGCATGTAGCAACAATCCCATTCTCGTGAATGCATGAAATTCCTCCAGGTTGGAGCATGTGGCAACAATCCCTTCCCCGTGAATTTCATATCGGCCTTGTATTTCCGGTACTCATTATCGGTGTGGCATGACGACCGAGTGTTACTCTTACGAGTAACACGAACCTCCAAGCACTATAATGAAACCATGTACGAAATACCCGTACAGTGACTCTCGGTGTGTTATACTAGCCCGATTGAGCCCCTCTCGGTGTGTTATACTAGCCCGATTGAGCATCCGGACTGACCGTGCTCGTCCGGATATGATCCCGATCGCATCATCCAACTCCATAAGCATGATTGGATGACCCCGATCAATTCCATCACCCCCAAGCGGTATGGAATACCCATGGCCGACCCGCATGGTCGGCCATTGGCCTAGCTTGCCAAGAAACCGTTCATACCAAGCATTATGGACGGAAAACCCTAAATTAGGGTTTGCGACATATTACATGTTTCGCAAAACAGTCTCAACCATCCATCTTCGCAGGTATAGATGGAGGGTGTAGATGTAGACTCAAAGGGCCCAGAGCATGTCAACACGATCACCGTGGGCTCCGCCACACTTAAAGGCTGATTGACCAATCGGTCAAGACCAACCATACTTGGTTGCAACAAATTCGTACGCCCAAAGAGAGCATGGCGCACGGCTTTAAAAGCCAAAATTAGGGTTTCAAGCCATCACGCGTCCATCTTCTCCGCACGAATGGAGGGTCACAGATTAGATTAAGCGGGTTTGTCATACCAAAGCATGACCACCGTGGGCCCACCTACCTCCTCATGTGATCGGCCAAGGCATACCATGCCCGGATATCCCAAACCGTCCACCCAAACTTGCGTGGTTACACTTCCCAAATTGCAAATCGATCTCGACCACTCAACTTCACCTAGACGATTTGAGTGGCTTAGATCACGTTTTCATGGGATAGTCGGTATAGGTGTGAACACCAGCCTACCACCTACACGCTGGTATGATCGACCAAGACCGACCAAGATGGGTCGTCTTGAAACGCGTGCCCAAACTAGGGATGTCACGCGGTTTCCAACTCCTTTGCGGCAACGGATTTTACGCAAACCGATCTCAACCACTCAACTTTACCGGTCAAATTGAGTGGCTTAGATCACGCCTTCATGGGACAGTGAGGTATGGACGTGCACACCGGCATGTCTGTCTACACACATGCCCGGTCGGTCCTCTCCAAATCCCTTTCCATGCTTGGTTTCGACCAAGTCAAGAGTGATGCTTGCGCACCTCTTCAAAAAACCCTAATATTCGTTAACGGTCGCGAGATGAGTGTCTCAAAGATCATCTCATCCGTCCAACTTCACCAGCTTGGTTATACAACCACAGTCGGGAGTTATTTGGTTAGTGAGGCGTCATTACCCATCACTTTACCACACCATAATGCGCACACACGCATAAAATACACACGATACTTCACAAGTATCGACTTCCCGAATAACACGGTTATTCAATTCGACATTACATGCTATCTTTCGTGGACCCACGATCCACACATTCCGGACATCAATCATGTCACAAACTGGGGGATACATCTTTGGGTATTGGTCTGGCGGTTTACGGCGTGCGGCGTGCAACGCGCCATCACAAGAACGTGTTAGGAAGTCATGGATGGTTAGAGATGAACAGGAGAAGTGGGCAAGGCTGGTCGTGTATCACCAACGCACAACTCCACTACTCCATCACTCCACTTCCTCCACTTCCCACGAGAGACGTGAATAAGGCTCAATGACTTGTATAAATAGGTTCTCCGACCTATTTCAAACAACAACACAAGTCCAGACGAGATAGAAAACCAAGTGTTAATACAAAACGTATTCAAACACCCAGAGCTTGCTTGCATCAATCACAAGCCTGCTCACCTTTCTGTTACAAGTCATAAGCAAGCCAACACCTTCACAATCTCAACACCTTCTTCGCTTCCCTCCCTAAGATCAACCCCATCTCCTTCGCTGTGTGACCGAAACAAGTCCGAACGGCCATTTCTTGGTTTAGGCCGGGACTTGCACGGATTGATCTCTCGAATCTACAAGCACTCACCGCGCAGTGCATTTGTTTAAGGTTTAAATTCATTCCTCATCCACACCCCAAATTACCAAATTCTGCAGGAGTAGTTTTCACCCATAAACAATTGGCGACCACAGTGGGAGGTTGATCTCTCGGTTACAAGAATCGAATTCTCAATTCTTCGGTTTTCGTCCCACGATGTATCCTCACCCGGAATCCGCAGGTGGTTCAGATATCATGGGAAGCATAGCTGGAATGTTGGAGGATGTCTTGGCAAATCAAGCCGGTATCACCAGAAGGCAGAGCGAGACATTTCGCCTTTTGAATGATATAGCAGCACAACTACAAGAAGGGTCGATAGGCATCAACTCGGACGGTGCAAGAAACGTTGAATCCTTAGTCAGGAGTCACACCTTTACAAGTGGAGAAGCAAAAAGAGCACGCAGTCGAAAACGAATCAAGAAAGATGGACAACACGGTCCAGACAGAGGAAAAGACTTGTCCGGAGTACTACAATGTCTGCCCGGATAAAGAAAGGGAGCCTGCAGCCTATGGAGCCTGCTAGAGGATTTATATCTCAAAACTCTTGATTTGAAGCCCTAAGACTGTCCAATCCGCGTCGACTTTTCAACCGACTGAAGAAATGCTTGAGGAAGGAGAAATCAATCAGGAAATACCTGAATACAGAGGATGGGAACGTTCAATCCGATCACTCAGCAGTGACATCACAACACCTTCCACATCCCTTTACCTAGGCAAGCGATCCGCAGATATGATGGCACTCGCAAATCTTCCAACTTCATCTCCTGTTCCACATCAAAGCCACGGAGAGACATCACAACGCCCACTAACGCAGGAAAAGCCAGACTCAAGGCACTTGCATTTCCCCTTCCCAATGAAGAAGATTCTGGAGCTACTGGAGGCGTGGGTACGAAATGGAGAGGTGGAGCTACCCCCGGTATGGCGTCCGCCTACTGATCAAGAATGTAATGGACCCGAGGTACTGTCATTTCCACCGGTTTCTCCATCACCCCACCAGTGAATGCAACACTTTGAAGCGCATTGTTCAGGAGAAGCTTGGTCCAGAGCGATAACTCTGAGAGATTGGTGCGGAGGATTTTCTTAGAAAGGCTACTCCGGTTCGATACAAGTGAGGCTTCGAAAGCAAGTAAGTTTTACTCAACAATTTTACAGGAAAGATAGTTTAGAATTCACTGGGGACTTAACATCCCGCACGTGGAGAAAGAGGCTCAGTGATCAAACACCATGTTTGTTTCCATTCGTACCTCCCTTTTACATAACATTTGCAATTTCACGTGCAATCATTCATGACCAAGATGCAAATTTCATTTAACATAATCCCTTTCAAAAAGGTTGTCCACGAAACTATCTCAAAATAAACCAATTCAATTACATATTATTTCAAAACCGGAGGTCAAAGAAAATCCTCACTATCACTCAAAAATAAAAAAGCATCTAAAAGAAAAGGCAAGTATATAGCATGAATACTTCAAGGAAAGTCCTTCAGCAACAACTCGTCCTTCTGGGCGAGAGAGACTTTCATCCTTTGAAGCGCAGCCTGTTTCAACTCCAGTTCCTTAGACAACTTCTCAACCTCTTCTTCCTGGCGAGCAACACAGTCCGCAGTAGGGACTTCATCCTGTAATTTCTGAAGCTCCTGAATCTTGGAGAACCCTTTGAAGAACCAAGGAGCATTGAAGCTGTACTGCGCAAACACGTCCCGATGGCACCTCCAGTCTTCAACCATCTCCTCAGAAACTGTTCGACCGGTCGTGACGCTCATCCCTTGGATAGTAGATAAAGCTTCTTGGACACGGTTTACCAACGCAAGACGACTTTTGAGTTTCATGGTGGTAGCAATGTGACCGTGCTTTTCCCATATCGCTGTGTACAACTCTTTAAACTGAACCGGCACGCTGAATCCACCAACCAACACATGGCCTGGATAAGGGATAGTAAAAGGAGGATCGTACAAAGCCCCAGGCTGCATCACCGGTAATTCACCAACCGCGGGAGCCTTTTCAGTTGAAGGAGGCCTTTCAGAAGGAGTCACCACAATAGCCATATTGACTGGAACCTGTTCAGGATGGATCTCAAGAGGAGCCGCCTCGACTATAGCAGGCACTGCCTCTCTTATATTCCTTCCGGCATCTATTTCGCTCTGGGTGCTAATTTCCATCACGACCCCGTCAACAAGATCACTAAGGGAAGCGCCTTGTCCAACCGAGCTTGTATCATCCCTGTCATGGTCCGGAAAAGAAGTGGTTTCCCCAGACTTCTCAGTGTAAAGATCAGTATTACCAGACTCCTGAAGATCAGTACCGCCAGACTTCTCAGCATGAAGGCCAACATTACCAGCCTTCTCATTTTGAATGCGCGCCAACCTTGTGAAGACATTCTCTTTCGAAATTACCTGATTTCAAGCAAGGATCGTTTTTAGAAGAATTTACACTGGAGAAATGAAAGAACCGATGGGAAAAGATTTAAATACCTGCATATTGGAGGAATTGAGGATTACCGGACCGCATGCTTGCCTCTTAGGTCTCTCTCCCACTTGGGGACTGCAATCCTCAGCTCTGGTCCGCTTGGCTGGAAGTGGCTTCAACCGGAAATGCTTCTCCAAAGCGTCAGAAGATGGTTCACCACGGGGATCTGTCACAACACTCTCCGAGAATTCCCGGAAAATCAACAGTTGCCTCCTCCAAAATTCCTTATACTTATCGGTTACCACTGAGCTTCTCCCAATAGGCCAGAAGGGAAGGCTCACCCGTTCTAAAACATGCCAAATAAGTTAAGATTCGGGAGAGATTCTTTTGGAACCCTTGGTGAACGAATAAATGGGACACCCCGATCAAATCCCATTTGGCGAGCAGCCACATCAATATTGTACGGAGTCACGAGAAAATTCTCCGTTAAATAGAGACGGGACATATCCTGGAATGCAGCTGCGCAGGTAAATAAGTTCTCCAGATTTCATAGTTTCGACATCGGTACACAACACAGCATCAGGACCGTCAGAAGCGATAGCAAAAGTCTTTGGTTGAACAATGGAAGGGTGGACCGGCCCCCATGGACGGAAATCTACAGAAGACACATTGTCAAATACGTCCACAAGTTTCGCACCGCCTCTGGGACGCTTTTTATTCCAACGGAGTATTCTCGAGCCACCATACAAGTTACTGAGCGAATTTCCAGGAGTAGGAGCGTAACTTTTGAAGTGTTCCCATAAGAGCGCCTGAAGAAAAGCGAAGTGAATGTGCGACTCCACCTTCTTGTACCCGTTAGAAGCATGCATGTCCATTGCTAAAGCATCCAAATGAGAATACAGTGATCTAAGGAACAATGAGCCCAGAGGAAGAACTTCACCCTTCGCCAGCCTTATAGCAATCTGTAGGATCAGAATATCGCAACATCAGTACCCTGCGAGATCAATAAACGACAGTATTGCGGAGGTATCGCAGGGAAGTGATTTAAATGACGCATTAGATGACGAAAGCCAGAACGTGAGAAAAGTATGAAGACTTGGCGAGATTTAGGAGTGTCGCAAGGAAAAATGTTTATAACACTCGCGACACTTCGCGAGCTATTCCCGAAAATAAAGGACAGCTTAGCTGTCATCCACTGTGTATTATCCTATATAAAGGGTTGAATTAGTCTGTTGTAGGGAGAGTTCTTTTTGAATTGTTAAGCAAGTCATGAGGAGAGAGAAAATCTAGAGTGATTGTAATTTCTTTAGATCTGATATATCTATCCTTGTAAACATTTCGAGAAGATTATCAATAAAAGTATATAATTAATCATCTTCCAATGTGTTAATTGAGCAAATTCTAGTGAGGGGTGTAGTGTGGGATTTCCTGCAACTACATATGCGCTAGAAACAGGGATTGATTCTAAAAGATTGTAGCCAAAATTATCCGAATCAAGAAAATGAGAGAAAAAGATGTTAAATCAGATGAGGTAGAGGAGTTAAGAAACAAGGAATATAATGAAGATATGGAGTACGAGTTTAATTAATGAATTTCACGAAAATATCGTAGGAAGAATATATAAACGAGATTTTGAAGGAAAGAAGATTATAGATGAAGAGAAGATATCGTCTTTGAAAGAGTGGGAAAAGCGAGAAAATAACATTTACAGGTGAGAGGTACCTAAAGAAGGATTGAATCATACATCTCCATTAGTGATCACAATAAATGTATGCAAAAATGAAGAAGAATCGGCGAAAGCAGCGGAAGAATGGGCAATAAATAGGATTTTGGTAGGCACATGTAGTTTGGTGAGCATCATGTTTTACCATACTTACAAAAAACTAGGATATAAAGATGAAGAAATGATTTCCCCAGCGTATTATGTCCATGGTTTTGGAAAATCTATAACAAGACCTAAAGGAGAAGTAAAGTTACGAATTCTGCTTGGAGAAATTGAAACGCAAGTGACAGTGAGTGTAGTGGATATGGAATCGCCGTACAACATGTTATTAGGGAGGCCATGGGTACATGCAATCAAGGCTGTGGCGTCAACACTTCATCAGTGTATCAAGTTTCCCACGCCAATTGGAATTGGTGAAATCAGAGGAGATATTGATAAAGGGAGAATATGTCATCAAGACGAAGTAAAGCATTATGAAGAACGAGTGAAGAAGCGAAGAGATCGTAAGAAAATGGTAAAAGCAGTTAGAAAAGAAGAAGAATTTAAAATTTACATGATAAGGGCAAAAGAAGGAAAAGGAATACCTAGCGAAATCTCGCAGAGTAAAGAAATGAAAGGACCAACCCCTATGGGATAACCGAAAGCTAGCTACATCGCAGCAGAACAAACAAAAGAAGTGAATGTTGGAACTGAAGAAGAACCCAAGGTGTTAAAAATAGGGACTAAAATGGAAGAAGATGAAGAAAGAAGAACTATTGATTTACTGCGAGACTATAAGGATATTTTCGCATGGGATATGGATGAAATGCCTGGTATAGACCCATCTGTAGCTTGTCATAAATTGGAAATTGACAAAAATATAAGGCCATTCAAACAAAGGATTAGGAAGATCGCAACAGCATATCACCCTCAAATAGAAGAAGAGTTGCAGAAAATGCTAGATTCTGGAATCATTAGACAAGCAAAATATCCCGAATGGATAGCAAATATGGTTATAGTCCCAAAGAAGAAGAAAGGGATAAGAATTTGCATAGATTTTACCGATCTAAACAAAGCTTGTCCCAAAGATAGCTTCCTGTTACCAGATATCCCGCAATTGGTTGAAGCGGAAGAGAAAACGAACGGATATCATCTCTCGATGGATATAAAGGGTACAATCAAATTCCTCTCGCGGAAGAAGATCAAGAACATACTTGCTTTCTTCGCTCCAAGAGGATTATCTTTGTTATACAAAAATGCCGTTTGGTTTGCGAAATCTTTGGAGCAACATATCAAAGAATGGTAGAAAAGGTGTTCGCAAGATGGATACACAAAACGCTAGAGGTGTATGTAGACGATATGTTAATCAAAAGTAAGAAAGCAAAAGACCACATACAAGATCTGAAAGAAATTTTTGAACAAATGAGACATTTCAACATCAAAGTAAATCCAGAAAAATGTACCTTTGGAGTTGCATCGGGAAAAGTTTTAGGTTACATCGTATCAAAAGAGGGAATCCAAATCGACCCGGAGAAAGTACAAGCAGTTCGCGATATGCCAACGCCAGCGACAGTAAAAGATGTTCAGAAGTTAAATGGGTTACTAGCTTCGCTAGGGAGGTTTATCTCGCGATCATCGATAAATGTAAACACTTTTTCAAAGATTCTCAAAAAGGGATCAAAGTTTAGATGGACAGACGAGTGTGAGAAAGCCTTCCAAGGAATAAAGGAACATTTAATGGATATATCAATTTTACAAAAAGCAGAACCGGGAGAAGAATTATTAATCTATCTTGCGACGACTTCGCATGCATTAAGTGTAGTATTGCTGCGAGTGGACGCAGGAGTAGAAAAACCAATCTACTACATCAGCAAAACTTTCAACGCCGCAGAAAGGAATTATTCAAAATTGAAAAACTAATCTTGGCATTGGTTTACGCAACATTTAAACTTCGCATATACTTTCAAGCGCACATTGTTAAGGTAGTAACGAAAGTACCAATCGAATCGATAATGAAAAATTCAAAAAGATCGGGAGAGTTGAGAGATGGAATGCCCAAATAAGTCATTGCAAACTCAAATACGAAATATTATCTTCACCAAAGTCACAAGTGGTTGCGGACTTTCTAGCAGAATTTCCTTTGGAAGAGGATGAACCAGTAGAAGAAACAATGGACGTATATGAGGAACATGGAGATCCAAAAGATTTATTAACTGAGCCGAATAGATGGGAAATATTAGTAGATGGGTCATCTAATGGAGAAGGTAACGGGATTGGAATTGTTGTGGTATCGCCAGAAGGTAACAAAATGGCTTTTTCCTTCAGATTAGAATTCGCGTCAACTAATAATGAAACAGAATATGAAGCTATAATACATGCTTTGCGATTCGCAATAGAAATGAAATTGGAAAACGTGAGGATTACCAGTGATTCACAATTGGCTATTCGCCAAATAAAAGAAGAATATACTATAAATGAACCATCTTTGCAAAAGTACAAGAAACTTGTTGATGAGCTGTCATGCGAATACTAAAAATAAAATGGAGACATATATCAAGGAGAAATAATAGACTCGCAGATGCTTTTGCTTTTATATCAAGTATGATGACAGATCCGACTGCGAGAAATATAAAGATACAAACACTTTTAGCACCGTCAATTAATAAAGAAGAAGAACAGGAAACAGATGTAATGTTAATAGAAAATGGAATACAAACGCTTTGCGAAGAGGATTGGAGGGCAGAACTTCTTGCATACTTGACAAAAGGGGAAACACCAAGAAATAGATTAGAAGCACACAAATTAAAAAGCCGGGCAACAAATTATGAACTAAGAGATGGAGTACTATACCGACGATATTTTAATGGACCTTCATTCAGATGTGTAACAAGGGAGGAAGGAGAAACCATATTGAAGATGTTGCATAGCGGGGACGCTGGTAATCATAGTGGTGGAAGGTCTTTAGCGTATAAAGCAAAAATGCAGGGTTATTACTGGCCATATATGCATGAGGACGCGGAACAAATATCAAGGAGTTGCGAAGATTGCCAAAGACATGGGAAAAAGATACATGCACCGGGAGCACCATTAAATTCTTCAACAAGTGTGTGGCCTTTTGGAAAATGGGGCTTAGATATTGTGGGACCATTTCTGCCAGGAACAGGACAGAGAAGATATCTAATTGTCGCCACTGATTATTTCACAAAATGGGCGGAGAGGTGAAAGCAAGACAACACATTCGCGACAAGGATGTTTTTACTTTCATATTTGAGAACATTATATGCAGATTTGGGATTCCAGCCACGGTTGGTATCGACAACGGAAGCAGTTTGAAGGACAAAATATAGAATTGCTGCTTAATGCATTTCAGATACGATGTGGAAAATCAACTCCTCTATACCCGCAGGCTAATGGCCAGGCAGAAGCGACAAATAAAACAATCGCAGACATATTGAAGAAGAAGTTAGAAGGATACAATAAAGGATGGTGCGAACAAGTACCCAATGCAGTATGGGCTTATAATACAACTAGAAGAGAAGCTACAGGCATGTCACCTTTTTGTTTAACATATGGGGTAGAAGCTGTACTCCCGACAGAAGTTATGATTCCAACAACAAAGAAAGAAGCTTGGGAGAAAAATCTCAGTGCGGGTAATATTTTGATCAAATTAGATGAATTAGAAGAAAAAAGAGAAAGAGCACTGCGACATATGGAGAATTATCAACGAAGATTAGCCGAGAAATATAATAAACGTGTCAAGATACGTGAATTTCAACCAGGAGATCTGGTGCTGCGAGAGACACCAATATACCAGCGTGAAAGTGGTGGTAAATTGGCAAGAAAATGGGATGGACCTTATATCATTAAGGAAATAGTTGGCACAGGGGCATATAGATTAATGGATCCTGAAGGGAGAGATGTAGGACAAAGATTGGATAGACCATGGAATAGGTTGTATCTCAAGAAGTATTATCCACAACAGATGGATGAAATGATATGAATTTGGATGAAATGTTTTTGCGACAGAATGATGGCGAGATTAAATAAAACAAAGAAAGATTATGCGAATATCTCGCAAGCAATACATTGCAGAAAATGAATGATCGAATGAATTAACAAAAATGAATGAGTGAGTGAATGGGACGAACCTTTATGGCGTACACCTTAGTTCGCGAATGATATTTCGCAAGAGGCAAATGTAAGACCTAAAGTGCGTCATATAAGGGGTATCTCTTGACATGGCTCGGGGAAAGGTTACACCTCTCCGGAACCCGAGTCATGGAGATTTGGGGTCCATGAAAGCCTCCCGGGGAGATACCTTGGATTTCCAACTATATATATAAGGTTATACCCTGGTTGGACGCCCGGGAGTCTCTTCTAAGGAGTCGGTGTATGCTCAAGGCGCCGGGGTACACGGTTGAGCCAAGAGTGCCAGGGCATTTGAAGTGTCTCGGCCATTCTTGGCAAGTCTTGGTATATGCTGCACTCGGCCCGAAGAAAACTCCACTTAGGGTGCGATCTCGTAACCATAAACCATATAGGTATAAGGGATAAGAGGCTGCGAAAACAACTGGTTGTTGTTAAGACCGGATGGGAGGAGCTAGTCTTGTATGTCCGATGTACGCCTCCTTGAAGGGGCAACCAGGGAGAAGATAAGGGCGGCACCCTCCATTAGGGAGCTGATAAGTGTCAAAAGACGCAAATGTCATGAGACTTTATTTTCGTAAGAGAATTTAGGCTTGTCATATTTGTGCGATGATCCTGAAGAGGCACTAATACTAACGCGAAGATAAGGCGAGATCAATGGGTTTTTGCATGAAAAGGTAAAGACGTCCTGCGATTTCGTCGCAAAAGACGATAATGTCATGGGATTTTACACTCGCAAGAGTATTTAAACCCATCATATTGTCGCAGATAAAATATCCTGCAGAGGCAAAAATACTTAACAAATGATAAGACAAGGTCAATGGGTCATTACATGAAAATGTAAAGACGTCCTGCGATTTTATCGCAACGAGGGGTGGCGAAATAAGACCTTTAATTAGGAAGGCAAAATAAGACCACACAATCAATGATAAGACAAGATCAATAGATTTCTTCATTTGTGAGGATATCTTGCGATCTTGTCGCAATGATGAACTTCAACATAACTAAAGGTAAGCGAATAAGCTTGCGAGATTAAAATTGCAAATCTAAAATGAGATAGAAAGAGAAGATAAGAAATTGTTCATCAAAGGATTTGGTCTTTCCAAAAAGTCAACAAAAATTGAAAAGCATCTCATACAAAAAGTCATGCAGAAAGAGAGATTGAAAGATATAAAATTATAAGAGTAACTTAATTTTCTACATCGATATTCTCGGCAACAGGAGATGATAAATGTTCTTCATTGGGATTCTCAGCTTCATAAAGATCCTTCTCGACAAGTTCATTGTTTGCGATATCCTCGCAGCTTTCATAATCATAATCACTATCAGGAGAATTAGGAACTTCATCATCTCCAACTTCCAAAGGTGCAACAGTGACAGGTTCAAGGGATTTAGAGAGTAAGATCTCATTCACGACAACTTCAGCTTTGGGATGAAATTGACGAAGAAGTGCCTTTTGTTGATTCCTACTTTGGACATCTTTAAGATGGCTGAGATAATTAAGTCTCCTCGCGGCACGATCACGAGAATGGGCAAGAGTAGCAACCAGAATCGTATTTTCCTTACGAATCTTGGCATGGGAGGATTCCAAAGTAGACAGAGAAGTGCGTAGATCTTTCTCAGATTCTGTGAAAATATATAAGAACAGCAGGGTTAAAAAATAATGAAAGAAATTAGAAAGGAAAAACGGTGGTTGAGGCAGTCAAATTGTATGACTACCTTCCTTTTGCGAGATAAGATGTTGGGTCAGGGCAAAGCAACTATTCTCCAAATGATCCATAGCAGTATAAAAATCATCACCAACAAGACCTTTTAATCGAGAACGCAAGCTTTTTCATTAGAAATCGCAAATTATTCTCCTTCGCAAGGGAGGAATGAGATTCTTTTAACTTAGTATATTCATCCTTGAGCTGTTTTGTTTTCACACTTAGGGTTATTCTACCCTGAATAAGCTTATCTCTTTCGGTTGTGGTTTCTTTGAGTTTATTTTTCAAAGAGCAAATAGATTGTTCTTGCTCATTCAATGCTTTTCGACAAACACCAAGTTGCTGCGAGGATATAGCCACTTTATCCAACAAAGCTCGCTTCTCTCGGGACAAAGTTCCATTTTCATCTGATAAGGTTTCCAATTCCAAATTAGATTTAGTCAAAGAATATGACATATGCGACAATTCGATACTTAATAATTCTTGTTTCTGGACTAAGTAGGCGTTTTCTTGGGTAAGATTATTTATCTGGTCAACAGAATATGTATGGAGGTTATCTAATCGGTTATATTATTCCATCCAAGCATCTCTTTCTGTTCGAGTTTCTTCCGCAATAGATTCCACTTGATATATCTCCATTTTACGTTTCTGATTCAAAACTTTAAAGGCGAACAAGGTTTTTTTTTTTTTAAAAAAAAATGGGAGGAAAGAATACCTTTCAGTTCTTCATTCTTCTTGCGAAGATTATCGCGATCCAGTGAAGTATTATGAAGGCTATTCTTCAAGGTCTTAATTTCTTGTTCCGGGGATGCTCGCGACATGGTATCGGAACCAAAATACTTACTCAAAGATTCATAAACACTAGACCTGACAGGATCAGTGGAGATTTTCTTAACATCATTCATGGTAGTTGATAAAACTTTAAAAGCTATATCCATCCCTTCTAAATTTTCTTTAGTAAGAGAGATAGATTCAGAAGAAGAGGAAATGATGGAAGAAGAGGCAAAAGCTGAGTCATCCTTAGTCATAAGAATGCCAATTGGAGGAGCTTGATCAACAAGGGAAGATGAGGTAGAGGCATTAAGAGTAAAAGTAGAGAGGGGAACATTCTGAAGAATTTCATTAACGGAAAATTCGGGGACTGATTTGTCAGGCGAGTTCATCGCAGGAGAAGGTGATTTGTCATGAGAAGAAGGAATTGGGTTATCTTGCGAAGATGCCATAGGAGAAGTAGCAAATTTAAACCCGGGAAAAGTAATGGCAGGTGCGACGGGTTTAAAATGGCGAGGTTTCTTGGGAGATAAATTAATATCTTTGTCATCATGCGAATAACAAGTTAAGTAAGAAACAGAGGCAACAATATTGTTATTAAAAGGGTAAATGTTTCTTAATACCTTGTCATTCGCAGTCTTTCTCTTGGAAGCAAAGGATTTCGGCTGCGAACTCTTGGGAATATTAGGGTTTGTAACGGTGGATTTGGTGCTAGACTTGTTCTTGCTAAAACAAAAAAGGGGAAAGTATCAGAACAAAACTATTTCATAAGAAAAGATCAATCAACGGAATGATTAAATTTAGCAAAGTTCGAAAACCTTGATGCCATGGAAACAAGAGCGAGAGAATTACAATGAAAGATGATGAAGAAGACGATGAAGGAAAACAGCAGAGAAAAATTGCAGACAGTAAAGAAGATGAAATAAAAGAAAAGAAGAACTTTCATGGGAAATTCTCCCTTAAATAGACAGAAAAAGGGTAACCGGATAGCATTAAAAACTTTCGGTAAAAAGGGGAATGTTAGACACGTGTAAGCGGTCATTCCTAAATACACGGAACCTTGCTGACAAAAAAAAAAAATTTGGTGAAAAATGAACGATCGCGATATTTCAAAATGATAATTCTCATGACATAATTATGACTAATAAGATTTCGCGGAGCACTAAAAGAATGACGTAGCAGATGATATCAGCATAATTCATAAGGAAAGAATGAGCAACTTGCGAAATTATAGAGTGAACCTGCGAGAGTAAGAGCTCATAGCATGAGGCAAAGAACATGGAACGAAGGTTTCGCATGATGGATTTGCAATACTTCTTACATTTGGAGGACTAAATGTTTCTTATATTTCTTTAAGAATACTTCATATTTCGTATACTACGGGATGATACTTTTAAAATCACTTTCCAAAGCTTCGGAATCTCGCAAAAGAATAGAGGCAAGTACGTACTTTTCAAGTCCAATATTCTTTCGCTCGTTCCTTCATCAACAAAAATCAAAGACTATTGCAACAACGGATTTTTTCTTAAAGATCGCTCTTCAAGCAATATTCAAGAAAAAAGAGGCAAGATGTAGGATCAGAATATCGCAACATCAGTACCCTGCGAGATCAATAAACGACAGTATTGCGGAGGTATCGCAGGGAAGTGATTTAAATGACGCATTAGATGACGAAAGCCAGAACGTGAGAAAAGTATGAAGACTTGGCGAGATTTAGGAGTGTCGCAAGGAAAAATGTTTATAACACTCGCGACATTTCGCGAGCTATTCCCGAAAATAAAGGACAGCTTAGCTGTCATCCACTGTGTATTATCCTATATAAAGGGTTGAATTAGTCTGTTGTAGGGAGAGTTCTTTTTGAATTGTTAAGCAAGTCATGAGGAGAGAGAAAATCTAGAGTGATTGTAATTTCTTTAGATCTGATATATCTATCCTTGTAAGCATTTCGAGAAGATTATCAATGAAAGTATATAATTAATCATCTTCCAATGTGTTAATTGAGCAAATTCTAGTGAGGGGTGTAGTGTGGGATTTCCTGCAACTACACAATCTTAACAAGGTCACTTCTAATGGTCTTCTTTCCAGAACCATCATCGAATACATCTCTGGATAACCATAGAGACAGGAACGCAATCACGCTGAGCTCATTTTCCAACTCTTGATTCAGCTCTGGGTCTGCAGGAGACCACTCCGACACCCACCAGGTGTAAAAGCACCTCGTATCTTTTTTCTCCTCCTTGTCCAGACTATCGAATTCCGCCACTTTTCGAAGTATAGCACCATAGTTACTTTTTTCCGTATCAGAGAGCTCGTAAGAAAGACTTCCATAGAACAGCAGGTTCATTAATGCAGCTACACTCTCCAGAGTAATAGTCATTTCTCCCCATCTAGATATGGCTGTATGAGTAGAAATGCGCCACCGAGAAATGAAGGTAATCAAACCCGCCATGTCTTTCTTAATTTCAAGAGTAGCAGATGCCATGACCGCATTGAGAATTTGCGCTTCGGCCAAATTATCCTTAATGCCCTTATTACTCAACATACGTCTCATCCATCCTTCATAAGAACCCAGTGGAGTATGACAAATCTTGAAGTCAATAGGATAAGGTGGATATTCGTTTCTCTGGAGACAAAATCTCACCACAAGTGCTGAAGAAGAGAATGAATCAGTTTCCATATTTTCTGAATCGGAAAGCAAGACTATCTTATGAGAAGGATGTCTCCTAATGCTTGGAAAAGGCGAGGTGAACAACTCATCATCAATGATTCGGCATATCTTTGAAGTCATCAACACTTCCGACTTGGCACCAACATTATCTTCAGAAGACATCTCAACAGGGATTCTTTTCTTCCACAATGAAATAAAAGATAGGAGTTAGAACTTGTATGAAAGCACAGGAGAGATGTAGTCACACACGGCAAGACACAACCCACATCGGAGCACACAATGGCCGGTCCAAGCACCATTCAAGTCCGGTACAACTTTCAGTCTGGTATTGGTTTCAAGTCCGGTACAAATTTCAGTCTGGTATTGGTTTCAAGTCCGGTACAAATTTCAGTCTGGTATTGGTTTCAAGTCCGGTACAAATTTCAGTCTGGTATTGGTTTCAAGTCCGGTACAAGTTTCAAGTTCGGTGTAAATTTCAGTCAAGCATATGTGAGTAAGACCCACGTTCCGGCGTACACGGCGGGCCCGCACTCATTCATCCGCATGCATCATAACACGATTTTCTTTATTCATGGGAATGGTGTCTACGGGATTCAAGCCAAATGGTGGAAAAGCTAAGCATATACATGTCTTACAAAAGGTGTTTACCTAACAAAACTAGGGTTTTACCTTTGAAAAAAAAATATGGGGGAGCGAAACTTACCGTGAACGGGCGGTGGCGCACGGCAGCAAATCCGGCAACTCCGGCAAGCGGCGGCAGCGTCGGTAGGAGAAGGTGGTCACGGACGGGAGCTGCTTCACAATAATAAGAAAAAAAAAATCGTGAGGAAAAAAAGAAAAGGGTTTTGTCTCTTTTATAGACAAAAAATTAGAAGAATCCCAATAGAAGAAGGATTCCTCCCTTATTTGGTTTCCTCTTTTGATTCAAATACCCAAAGAAGGAAACCGGACCCACCAAAGGATTCCATACAAGCATAACGGCGTGGGCGACTAGCGGTTGGCCAACACTCTTCCGGGTAAACTTCTTTCATCCTGTCTTTCTCACATATATATGTTATGTGCTAGGCACTTAATGTTGATGGTGGATTTTCGTTTAAGGTTAAATTTGTAAAAAACCGAGAAAAATCATGCGTGACATCTTGTAAAAGATAAAGCCATTTATAAGTGTTGGATACTCCCTCACTTAATTCACCAAGCATGGAGCATGTAGCAACAATCCCGGAATGCATGAAATTCCTCAAAGGTTAGAGCATGTGGCAACAATCCCTTCCCGTGAATTTCATATCGGCCTTGTATTTCCGGGATGACGATCTGAGTGTTACTCACCCGTAATCTCGGTGTGTTATACTAGCCCGATTGAGCCCCTTTCGGTGTGTTATTGTGACAGACCAGAGAATTTCCCCTCTAATGGGTTGATTTGGAACCCATTTAGCAAGGCCAAACCCTCTGATGCGCCACTCAGAAATTAAAATAGAAGTATAAAGGAAATGCTAAAATATGAAATACATTCATTTCCGAACATTAGCAACCATCATTTGTAAAATGGAAATCACCACTTTTCTGAGATATAGTAAAAGGGTTTAAAATGTTTGTCAACTAGCACGAACTTATCAGAAAAATCAAGTAGGGAGCATGGCTATATAACTTAGACCAAGTACACGTCATGCTAACAAATGCCAATGAAATGAATTAGAGGGAGAAGATCAAATAAGTTGAATACATTGTTAAAAAATGTGAACACTTTGATTGAATTGAAAAGTTAACACTGACAATAATTACAGTCTAACTTAGATTAACCAAGTTACAAAGTTAAGCATGAGATAATGAAAAGGGTGTGTACACACTAAATGAAAACAAGGTGGAGTACAATAATTTACAAAAGACTCAGAAATGACATTGCAAAGCAGCAATGGACCCAGTTCTAAGTCTATTTAAGGAAAATGCAAATGCAATGTATAATACAGAAAACATCGAAAGTACACATTATACTTAACAAATTAATACACTTTTCCTTCGACTGTCAACGGTAGTGGAAACCAACGGAAACACCCATGGAAAAATATTAAAGGCATGACTTAAAAGTGAAAATGTAAAGAAATTTCCACGGATGCTAATATATATATATTTGAAACCCAAGCAGCAAACTAACAACAAAATGCATTTTCAAGTGGTCTTATAAACACAACAAAAATTGGACCCTTCATTTTCGACATAAGGAAGTTTCGCACACAAAATATATAGACGCTCTGCATAAGATCCCATTAATATGTACACAGCAAAATATAGTACAAAATCATGGGTCAAGCAAGAAATCTAAAACCACCCAGATAACCGTGATATACATTATAGACAAGCAAAAATACCAACTTTTGCTCAAAGCTCCTGCTGCAAGCTCTTCCCAAGATAGCCACAGCCCGATAGGGGTAACGTAACGTACCAACAACGGATGAAATGTAAAACAAGCTAGAAGAGTTGAGCATCTAAAATCCAGAAGCATATAAATATAAAGCTTGAAAATTTCCAATTCATTTAAAACACTAGAACTAGATAATCACGGTGAAGAAATTCACTTATGCTACTTGTGAGGACATATATGAAGCCACATTTGTGGGATGCCCCTATGGGCCTAACAAACTCACCTGTAGCCTTACCAAATTCTTCGAAAATGTGCTCAACAGATTGCTACGAAAAATCCAAAAAGAAACTCCAATGACACCGTGACTTAAACCAAATCCCATTTACTCAAAACAGCCAAATTATAAAGAAACGAGACTGCATCGTTAGACTGGTTTATGAAAGACATGTGAAACCAACAAATCCTTATAGCAAGAGTTAAATGCAAAGGTAGAAAATAACTTCCAGCAGGAACCACTTAAAGGAAGCAAGTACAAACACTTTTGGAAAATTAGATAGAATCAACAGTAACGTTTAAGAAGAGCATAGCTTATAAATGGGAAAAATAGACATAACAAAACATCATGTGAATGGGTATAAAATAGTGAAAACCACTAGTGATCAGTTGTCCAAATTAGTTGGAAAAATAGTTCAAAGGGACATAAAGATGAGAACCAATTAGAAATCAATGAAATTAAGATTTTCTTTCAAAATAAAAACAACAGCAGAGGGGTCAGTCAGCTGCTACTGCAAGGAAAAAAAAAAACATATAAAACAAGTATGAAAAATTCCATGTGAAAGCCATTATATCCTTAAGCAAATGTACTAATTTAAACAAAGGGGTATCTCATGCCTACCACACAATAGTGTAACCATTATGTGCTAGGCGGGGACTTAATGTTGATGGTGGATTTTCGTTTAAGGTTAAATTTGTAAAAAACCGGAAAAATCATGCATCTAAAATCCGAAGCATATAAATATAAAGCTTGAAAATTTCCAATTCATTTAAAACACTAGAACTGAGATAATCGTCAACCGATGGTGAGAAATTCACATCTTGTAAAAGATAAAGCCATTTATAAGTGTTGGATACTCCCTCACTTAATTCACCAAGAATGGAGCATGTAGCAACAATCCCATTCAAAGGAAAAATCACTTAAATGTAAAAACGAATGCATGAAATTCCTCCATTTTAGAGCATGTGGCAACAATCCCTTCTGTGAATTTCATATCGTACAAGTAAATATCCCCCTACCTTTGCTTGTATTTCCGTCTCATTATCGGTGTGGCATGACGATGAGTGTTACTCTTTTATAGTGAGTAACACGAACCTCCAATCACAATAATGAAACCATGTACGAAACAACCCGTCTAGCTAAAAACACCCATATTTTACTCTCGGTGTGTTATACTAGCCCCGATTGAGCCCCTTTCGGTGTGTTATACTAGCCCGATTGAGCATCCGACCGACCGTATCGGTCCGGGATATGATCTGATCGCAGTCATCCAACTCCATAAGCATGATTGGATGACCCCAGATCAATTCCATCACCCCCAAGCGGTATGGAATACCCACGGCCGACCCCGCATGTTCGGTCATTGGCCTAGCTTGCCAAGAAACCGTTCATACCAAGCATTATGGACGGAAAACCCTAAATTAGGGTTTGCGGCATATTACATGTGTCGCAAAACAGTCTCAACCATCCATCTTCGCAGGTATAGATGGAGGGTGTAGATGTAGACTCAAAGGGCCCGAGCATGTCAACACGATCACCGTGGGCCGCCTACACACTTGACCAATCGGTCAAGACCAACCATACTTGGTTGCAACAAATTCGTACGCCCAAAGAGAGCATGGCGCACGGCTTTGAAAGCCAAAATTATGGTTTCAAGCCATCACGCGCGTCCATCTTCTCCGGCACGAATGGAGGGTCACATATTAGATTAAGCGAGTCCGGTCATACCGGATGACCACCGTGGGCCCCTACCTCCTCATGTGATCGGCCAAGGCATACCATGCCCGGCTATCCCAAACCGTCCACCCAAACTTGCGTGGTTACACTTCCCAAATTGCAACCGATCTCGACCACTCAACTTCACCGGACGATTTGAGTGGCTTAGATCACGTTTTCATGGGATAGTCAGGTATAGGTGTGAACACCAGCCTACCACCTACACGCTGGTATGATCGACCAAGACCGACCAAGATGGGTCGTCTTGAAACGCGTGCCCAAACTAGGGATGTCACGCAGTTTCCAACTCCTTTGCGGCAATGGATTTACCGCAGCAAACCGATCTCAACCACTCAACTTTACCGGTCAAATTGAGTGGCTTAGATCACGCCTTCATGGGACAGTGAGGTATGGACGTGCACACCGGCATGTTGTCTACACACATGCCCGGTCGGTCCTCTCCAAATCCCTTTCCATGCTTGGTTTCGACCAAGTCAAGAGTGATGCTTGCGCACCTCTTCAAAAAACCTAATATTCGTTAACGGTCGCGAGATGAGTGTCTCAAAGATCATCTCATCCGTCCAACTTCACCAGACTTAGTTATACAACCCTGGTCGGGAGTTATTTGGTTAGTGAGGCGTCATTACCCATCACTTTACCACACCATAATGCAATACTCGCATAAAATACACACGATACTTCACAAGTATCGACTTCTGAATAACACACATTATTCAATTCAAGATTACATGCTATCTTTCGTGGACCCACGATCCACACATTCCAGACATCAATCATGTCAAAAACTGGGGGGATACATACTGGGGTATTGGTCTGGCGGTTTACAGCGTGCAGCGTGCAACGCGCCATCACAAGAACGTGTTAGGAAGTCATGGACGGTTAGAGATGGAGGGTCCAAGATTAGATTAAGCAGGTCCGGTCATACCAACATGACCACCGTGGACCCATCTATCCCCTCACCTGATCGGCCAAGGCATAACATGCCTGGTTATCCCAAATCGTCCGCCCAAACTAGCATGGTCACACTTCCCGATTGCAAACTAATCTCGACCACTCAATTTCGCCGGACGATTTGAGTGGATTAGATCACGTTTTCATGGGACAGTCAGGTATAGGCGTGAACACCAGCCTACCACCTACACGCCAGACCGATCGGCCAAGCCAACCAAGATTGGTCATCTTGGAACGCACGCCCGAAGTTGGCACGATGCGCGGCTTTTGCGGCACTAGTTTTCTGTCGCAAACTGATCTCGATCACTCAACTTCGCCGGACGAATTGAGTGGCCCAGATCACACTTTCGTGAGATAATGGGGTATGGGCGCCTACACCGTCATGCCGTCTACACCCATGTACGATCGGCCTGGCCAAAATCGTATCCCAAGTTTGGATTCGACCCAGTGAAGAGGATGCTTGCGCACCTCTTCTAAAACCCTAATTTCATTAACGGTCGCAGATGAGTGTCTCAAAGATCATCTCGTCCGTCCAACTTCACCGGCTTGGTTAAACAGCCTACAGTCAGGAGTTAATTGGTCAGTGCGGCGTCATGGTGATCACCATCCGTCACTCTACCACACCATGTGGTCGGTCAAGGGAGGATTTGCTTGCGCAACTTCCAAACCATCACATGAAGTAGGCTGGACATGAGGCTATTTTGAGACGCTCAAACAGCGATGCTTCATACATGTTGAGTATACTCGATGCAGTACCTGGATAGAATACACACGATACTTCACAAGTATCGACTTCATGAATAACACAGTTATTCAATTTAGCATTACATGCTACTTTTTGTGGGTCCCACGATCCACACATTCCAGACATCAATCATGTCACAAACTGGGGGATACATACTGGGGTATACATACTGGGGTATTGGTCTGGGGGTTTACAGCGTGCAGCGCACAACGCGCCATCACAAGAACGTGTCAGGAAGTCATGTACGGTTAAGTGATGATGAGAGAAGTGGGCAATCCTGGTCGTGTGACACTAACACATTACTCCACTACTCCATCACTCCACTTTCTCCACTTCCCACGAGATGCGAGGGTTAGGCTAAAAGACTTGTATAAATAGGTTCTCCATCCTATTTTTCGAACAAGAACAAGTCCAGACAACAGAGGCAAGTGTTGATACCATCGTATTCAAACACCGGAACTGATAGCTTACATCCTGCAAGCCAGTTCAGCTTTCTGATACAAGACATACATAGCCAACACCTTCACAATCTCAACAACTTCTTCACTTTCCTCCCTAAGATCAACCCCATCTCCTTCACTTTGTGACCGAAACAAGTCTGGAACGGCCATTTCTTGGTTTAGGCCGGATTTGCACAGATTGATTTCTCGAATCTACAAGCACTCCAGTGTAGTGCATTTGTTTAAGGTTTAAACTCATTTCTCATCCACACACCCCAAATTACCAAAACCGGCAGAGATAGTTTTCACCCATAAACAACTCCTATCTAGGATGGGTTTATAAGGGTGTCCTAGCAGTGGGTAGATTACTTAGTTACTCTTAATTATTTTAAATTAATTAAATACCCTTCACCTAAATTTAAAACATAAACCTAAACTAATCAAAATCCAAAATATTTTCAAAATAAAAAATCATTTTCATTCCTAACCTAATTTAATCATTTATCAAACCGTTTTGATTTTATTTTTCGTCGGTGATTAATTGTTGATTCATAAATCTTTGATCATTGATTAAAACCACAAATATAAATGAGTCGTGTGAAGCGCTGCACACGAGAGATTTAGCTTCAGATCCGCATATTGGAACCCAGATATTTGTTCTTTGTTCTTATTTTTTTAATGTTTCAGAAGAATAGTTCGGTTGATAATTAAACATGAAAATGATAGTCGAACTTCACTTTGTTAAAAAAACACACTTAGTTCGGTTGTTCAATTTTTTATTCGAATCAGCCGAACCTAAATTCTTCAGTTACAGAGTGAAGTTCGGCTGATAATTAACTTGTCAACCGAACCTAAAAGAGTGAAGTTCGGCCGATAACTTATCAGCCGAACCTATGTTTTTTGAAAATATACCTAGGTTCGGCCGATAACTTGTCAGTCGAACCTAGGTATATTTTAAAAAAAAAAGACATTAAACCTCGTTTAAAAGTATACCTATGTATTAACAAATCTTAATTATCTATTAGTTCAGCAAATCTCAAAAGCCTAATTTCCTATTCTTCTTCTTTAACAAATCCTAACCTAACTATCTCTCAAAAAACAAAAAAAATAACTTTGAAACTAAGACTATATAATCATTGACATTCACCACTAATCATTAACATTAATTACTAATCAGTAATGTTATATTTTAATTATTATCATTAACACTAATGAAGTAAGGGCATTATTGTCGTGATAAAAATATGATGTATAAGGGGTTATTGATTTTACCACATAGTGACTCTATTTTGTCATTACCTTATATGCCTCAAAACAGGATTATAAATAGCGGCGCGGCCCGAAATCCGTGGTTTTCATCTGGACCAACCATATTTTTGCGGATGGATGCCCCAGTCGTTCACTAGTGGACTGGATGTAGATGCAATTTTGGGATCCGACGGATTTTGGATTGGATGCGGATGCACTCCTGAAAACTTGTTGGACATCTGCATCCGTTAGATTTAAAATACTCATAAGATATTTATAATATATGATATTAATTGGGTCGACCGACCGGGGCGGGGGTCGAAAGGAGGGAGTCCCTTTTATGGTCACTTTTTTGTAAAATGAAACTTAACGCGAATGTGCAATTTGATAAAAAGATTATAAATTATTACTATTAAAAAACCAAAATGCCCCTCCCTTTTGGTCCAATTATTATAACTACTTATTATCTTATTTTTTCACAGAATTCCTTATGTATCATATTTTTCCTTACTTGACGATAATACCCCTCCATTATGCAATTAGGAAAATTGATACTTTCACTTCGTGTCAGGAAAAGTGATACTTTCACTTTTTCAATTTGGCTTATTTTTAGGCAAAAATAAAACTATGAGAGTATCATATAAAATGGATGTAGTATATGCCTAAAAATATCATTCCAACAAAAAAACAAATGCATAACGAATTATGGAGCCACCACAAAGGATGCATAACAACTTATACAGTTGTATTTTGGCTCATGCATCCACTAATTTGGTTATGCAACCACTAAAATGATGCACACGACTAAAAAATAACATTCCAACAAAAAAAAGGATGTATAACACGTTATGCAATCAGCGGTAGTTCGTGTTTTGTTTTCCGGTCGGCCCTCCCCACCTTGACAGCGGTGTTCTAGTTATGTATTTTTAATAGTCCCTTCATATGGACTTCTGCCAAAGATAGTGGATCGGCTCCAGGGACCATCATTAAGGTTCTTCCTTCAAGAATACTCACTGCTTCTGACATGATAGGCCTCAATTGACGAGTCTCAGTGGTGCACAAGATTGCCAAATTCAAAATTATAGTTGCTTCTTTCACTGAATATTGCATATTCAAGTCCTTGTCAATCAGCCTAAAAAGATTTCCCTTCTCTTTTAATTCTTGGGCCTATAATTTCAAATCAAAGCTTTTAAGATTGGAAAGAAGATAAAGACTAAGCATAACTAGAGCACCGCTACCACGGTGGGGAGGGCCGACAAAAAAAAAAAAAACGAAGTACTATAATTTACAAAGTTTAATCGTCATAAGAGTCATTTTCTTTTTTCTTAATTATAATTAGGCAAATGAATTTTAATCGTCATAAGAGTCATTTTCTTCTCTTAATCATAATTAGGTAAATGCATTTGATATAGTATCTGATATTTTCTTTTAAGGTCCATCATGTGCATTTGCACGTACACGATGGGGAGGGCCGACCGAAGAAAAACGAAGTAATATAATTTACAAAGTCATTTTCTTTTTTCTTAATTATAATTAGGTAAATGCATTTTAATCGTCATAAGAGTCATTTTCTTTTTTCTAATTAGGTAAATGCATTTGATACAATGTCTGATATTTTCTTTTGAGGTCCAGCATGTGCATTTGCACGTACGAAAGTAAAGTGAGACATACAATGACCAATGCGTTGGCCGACCTTTAGGGAAGCCTTCTCCTTCAATGTAAATGTCAGTCATGCTTTTATGGTCCTCTTTTTTATATAAGTTTTTTATTTTTATTTCATCAAAATTTGATCGATTATGAAGTTTTTTTCATCAATTTTCAATCTAATACAAACTTTGCTATTGTATCATCATCAATTTCGATTCAATGACTAAAAAAGATCTGTAACAACCTCCAATTCGATTGAATTTGAAAATGAAGAATGATGAAAATTTTCAATTTTGAAATAAATCCATCAAATCTAGCTAACTACAATGAATTTCTACCAAATTTATTAACATAAACGAATTTAATTAGAACCCAAGTGACAAATTTTAATTTACTTATACCTTGAAACACGATTAGTCTATAGAATTTCTCTGGAGAAAAAAAAACCAGAGAACAAAAAAAAACACAGAGAATAACGCAATACAGAGATGAAGAAGAAGATGATGATAAACCAATGAAAAGAAAGTTATTTCCGCCCAAACCTAATGCGCACCCCTCCGTTTCAACCAATTTCTTTGAGCTCGGTCATCGACTCACTGAGTCAACTGGGTCACATCCCTTTTTATATGTCCTCTGAACTCTCAATAGTCAATAGACTCAATACTATGTTGTTGTTTCTTTCCTGCAAAAACAGAGCAGGTTGAATCTCTACACAACCCAGACTCAATGAGATAACGAATTCACTCAACTAACCAACTTACCCGAGTTATAGACTTAGTGAACTAACAAACTCACTTAACACAACCCACATACCCGAGTTATAGACTCAGTAAGATAACAAACTCACTCAACAAACTGAGTCAAATCCACCCTCATAATCCATCAAATTAAAAATAATCCAGAAAAATTAGTTTTAGTTTTGCTTGACTAACCATGGAATTAGCCATCAAAGAATTATTCTAAAAAAATACATGAAATCAACTTATTCACTTAAAAATTAAGTCATTTGAATTCCTCTTATTCTCTTCCCTATCCATCTCCATTAAGATCTTCCACAACTAAGGGAAATAACTTCGGTTGCTTTTCTGTTAAACAAAAATAAAACAAGAGAAAAAATTGACATAGAGAGAAAGAGAAGTAGTTGGAGGAGAATAGATTTTGTTTGACACTTTGACATAGTTTCTTTAAATAGTAACGTAAATTACCATACCGTCCTTGGTTTTGTCAGACTTTCTTTACATATGTCTTTTTTTTTTTTTTGAAACGAAAGAAATTGTATTGAAAGGCAAATTAGTTCAGTACATGAGTACTATCTTCCAATAGTTGTGCTCTAATCTCACTTGAGGACCATCCAGAGATTGAAAACCAAACCAACCTAACTAGGTTACACTCCATTAGAACATGTGATGGAGATTCTTGGGCTTGCTCACATAATGGACAATCAGTAGAAACTCCAGGAATATTTGTACTCAGAAGATCTCTCGTTGGGAGGAGATTAGAGACAGCTTTCCAGATAAAGTGCCTTATCCTGGGAAACATACGCAGTTTCCAGAGAGTTTTATAAATTTTGATCATTCTTGGTCCCACGGATTCAGAATCATTATGCTCTTCATATATCTTTCTATAGGAAGATTTCACTGAAAAGTTACCATTCCTTTCAAGTAACCAGACTAGTCTGTCTTTCTGGCTGTTATGAATCTCAATACGAGAGATGAGATTAACTGTATTGGTTTGAAATAACTCTTGGAGAATATTAAGATCCCATGAAGCAGAATCTTGAACAAAGAGTTGGTGCACATATTTGAACTGGTGATGTAAAGAACATCCCTGTTTTGGAATTGGAGGTCTTGGTAAATCCTTGATTCATCTGTGCTTCCAAATTAGAATCTTCTTTACATTACCTAGGCACCAAAAACTTTTTTGTTGAACAAAGCCAAGCGAACTTATGCTTCTTCATGACCAGGTGGAGTTTGATTTTTTCTTTACATATGTCTAATATGTATATGTTGTTTACAATATGTATGTATATCTGCGCCAAATTTTAACGGAAGGCACTTGCACTGCGAAAAAGAGAAAAAAATAGAAACAAGCATAATGACACTTGCATTGTGAAATGTTAGCATATGGTCGGCCCTTCACTGCTATAGTAATCATCTAGTTTTATAAGATCCAAACTCATCTTCTCCTCCCATGTTCTATTCCATTTCTTCATTTCTTAATAGGGGTAATTTGCGTTTCCTCCCCTGGCAAAGATCATAATTTGAGTTACCTCCCCTACAGAAATAAAATTAATGAAACCTCCCCTCGTTACATTTTCCGTCCAAGGCTGGTTATCTGAGTCAGCAGTTTTGTACACGTGTACAGTTCCAGCTAAGTGAGTCAGCAGCTGTGTACACGTGTCAAAAAAATAAGGTGAACTACCCAAAATATCCTCATCTTCCCCGATACATCAAATCCAAAATTAAAAATAACAGAACAAATTTGTTGTATTCCATCGACTCCATCAAGTCTCAGTCCATGTAGTTTCTAGTACCAACCCTTTTCCATTTGAAACAAAAAAAATCAAACCCCCAACAACGACCAGCACCAAAATTTTCTTCGAAATCACATCACTATCTAGGTATTCCTCTTCATCACCTCTTCCTTGTACCCTTTGCTTAATTTCACGAGGTATTGTTGTCGTCTCCATGAAATCGTAGGTAATGGTGATACACAACGAAACTATATCAGAGACGAGAGAGATCCTATAGGAAATGGTATCCTATAAATCAGATCCTTGTATAGTATCTTGGGTGCTGTGTTTTCTAGATCTAGAAATAACAGCGAAGAAATAAGCGGATATCGTCATCTTCGGTGCTTATTTTGGAGCAAGGCGAAGAGACATCAAATTTAATTTCAGCATCATCCAAACTTAAGCTTCACAATTTTGGGATTTTCTGGTGATGGTCGGAGTTTATTTGGAAATGTTTTAGGCTTATGTGATTTGATGTTAATAGGTTGGTCTTTCAATCTAGGTCTTTCAATCTAGTTTCAATTAGATCCCGTATGTTATCGGCTGCTATAATTTTCTGGCTTTGTTATTTGTTTTCTCATGTGTAGAATTTTCTATTTTCTTATGTTCGGGTCGCAATTGCTTAAGTATGGTGCTCATCTTCCCGACTACTCCTGATGTTGCGATAATTTTCAAGACTAAACTACCAATAAACGAAGTACGCAAGGTTTCGAAGCCTGGTGATTCAAGCTGGTATTATATCCTCAATTAAGATATCTAAGAGAAGAAAGTTAGCATATGGAAGAAGTAGAGATCCTTATACGGAACAAGAGGAGGCATCAAGATCGACCAATAATGGAGCGGCGTTTTATGATTTGATGACGTGGTTGAGATGAATAACCACTTATTTTGCCACTTCAGCTACCACATCAGATTTAGCTGTTAACCAGCTGTTACTCACCGCTCTCTGCTTACCGGTAAAGAGATTTCAGTGACCGGGACGATAATACTAATTTTGATCCTGATAGAAATAGAAAATAAGAGGGTATTTTTTATTTTGCCATTTCACTACCACATCAGTACTTCGAATGATGCTTATTTGTTTATTTTAACAATTAATGACGTGTACACAAATGTTGATTCACCTATACGGAATCTTGGACATGGAATCTTCCATTGAAAAACAATAGAATTTCTAATCACCGATGATTGAATTAAATTTTTTGAATACATGATTATTGTGTCGGAAAATTTGATGATGTAACATCTTCCCGACTACTCCCGATGTTGCGATAATTTTCCATGAGCTCTCGGAGAAAGAGATTTCACTAATTTTATTTATGAAATAGGAGGGTATTTTTGGCAAATTACTTTTTTTTGTGAATCATCTTTACCTGCTTCGAATAAGTTTGAACAATTTTATCTAATTGAACAATTTTATCTAATTGATGGATCTGATGAAGTAATTGAAGAATCGAGAACTTTAGAACATCAAACTTATGCCTCCATAATTTTCTTTGGTATTAATTAAGTTATAATTTTGGGATAATTTGCGTTACCTCCCCGTAAAGATTGGTAATTTGCATTACCTCCTCTACATAAATAAAATTAGCAAAACCTCCTCTCGTCAATAATTTCATCTATTCCAAGTTAGCTGACTAAGCACTAACTTCCACGTGGTTTTTATTTTTTTTTGGGTAATTTGTGTTACCTCCCATGTGAAGATTGGTAATTTGCATTACCTCCCCTGTAAATATTGGTGATTTGCATTACCTCCCTTAAAAAAAACCACGTGTAAGTTAGTGCTGAGTCAGCTAACTTGGAATAGATAGAATTATTGAACGATAGGAGGTTTTGATAATTTTATGTGTTATTTTGCATTTCCTCCCCTCCCAAGATAGCTAATTAGTGTTTCCTCCCCCAAAAAGATTGAAATTAGTGAATCCTCCCATCGTTAGTTTTTCCATCCAAATGTCAGTTAGCTGCGTCAGCAAGAATGAACACATGGATAAAATTTACACGGGTCTCCTAATTTACCCAAAATACCCTCATCGTTTTCTCCGTGAACTTCAGCTCAAATCGCATCAATCCCGTATGAAACGTAAGCCAACAACACCACCAAACTGCCATTCCCTAGCAACTATCACAACCTATCTTCACCTCCATGTTGTTGCTGCTGCAAACGATACTGCAGTACGAACACCAATCAGTTACGAGACCAAAACTCATGATAAGAACTAGCTTTCAAAATCACTCAACACCCCATCTACAAATTTCATTATTGAACCCAAACATTCACTCAAATCCATGGCATAAGCCCCCAAATTCAGTTGTTGTTAATCATTTCAGTTGAGAGATGTCATTCAAACCCAACTTAGCCTCGTATAAGGACCCCACACATCCAAGCTGACAAATTCAACATATATGCCAATTAGATCCCCTTTCTATAACTGTTCTTCCTTTCAATTTCAAAACCCCAAAAATTCAGACCATATCCTCCAGCAACTCCCTAAATTCATCCCCATTTACATCTTCAGAACTGCTCCAACATCTACCATTAGCCAACACCAAAATTAGGTTGTTGTAGAAACCACCACTGCTTGCTGATTTATAATAACATCAAGACCAGTTCTTCCCTAATCTATTTTCTTGATTGAATTTAAGCCACGAATCGACCACGAAATTAGATCTGAATGCATCGTTTAACTCAGCCACCTTCCTTCCCTTGCTGCTCATTCTTCTTCCTTAAGAACGTTCAATGAAACCCAACATGCCGAAGTTCGAACGGCAGCTTCTTGAAATGCTCCGTTCACGATGATAGTCTCAGATCCCCTTTAGACTGGAAAATAAAATGAACTGCTGCTCCTCTCTCTCGATGAAAACAGAGAATTCGGAAATCATCGCTCTCACCATTAATACAGGTGACGGGTTTGTGTTTTTTTCTTTTGAATACTCCATGGACAGAGAAACTCATATCAATGAAGCAGATGAGGGTATTTTGGTAACTTTGTATGACACGTGTATATATTTGCCACGCGTATATTAACGCTGACTCATCTAACCGAGCAGTGGATGGAAAAACTAACGATATGAGGATTCACAAATTTCAATCTTTTTGGGAGAAAACGCTAATTAGCTATCTTGGAAGGGGAGGAAATGCAAAATAGCCCTAATTTTATTTTTGTAGGGGAGGTAATGCAAATTACCAATCTTTACAGGGGAGGTAACGCAAATTACCCCTATAAATTTCTCTCATAAATAACGAAGTTATCATCTTTGTCTGATTATTTTAGTCCCTATTTCTAAACTTCTCATCTTTCCACCATCACCAGCATAACCGATACATCATTCTACACCACCACCCCAAGATCTTACCACTATCATTCGACATAATCAAACAAATTAATCAAAAAATTCCTTCATATACATTCATACAAACAGATTTCCAGTTCAAACTTACTAAAAAAATTCATTAGATCGGACAAATGATTCGGACTCTAAATAATTGGAGTAGCAGTAAAACGGGTAGAGAAGACGACGGTATACGGGTCGGATCCGGATCGACTTAAACCCGAACGATATTCACGAATCTGGCCGAGTCAGCTAATTTACCGACCATCTGAGTCGTCATAAAAACCCTGTTAAAAAACAGAGCTCGGAAAGACGACTTACAGTTACTCTAAAGCTAACAAAATTAAAACTTCATCTGAATCCGTAACTTAATTGAGCAAATACTTACTATCAAAATCTGAAAGGGAACCTACCTGAGAGGTAGAATTGAAATTAAACACTTTTTGCTGGAGAAATCAGATTATTAAGAATGGGTCTTGGTGAAAATATTGATTACTAGGTTGATTGTGAATATCTTCTTCTTCAATAGATCTGATGTTGATACACATCCAGTGATATCCATTTCCATCTCATTTAACAACCAAATTTTATTCTCTATAGAATCATAGAAGAACAAGAAACAACCCCTTCATTGGACACATCAATCACTTTTGATCTGATTAAATCCAAAAAATTGACGATGGAGATGAACAAAATGGTTGCTTTTTAGAGAGAGACAGAGATGAATATCAAATGAATTTTATGTTTTCAAAAATAGTAGCTGACGATCTAACTGACGTAAATGAGTGATGTGTTTCACTTATAACGTGGATGAACAATACCTTACCACGTTAGTTGACACTTGGACTAATTTACAAGTTTAACAATTGTGTAGAACGACTCTTATTATTGTGCACTGTCAAGAATGCAAGTTTCAAGTCATACTATGATGGTTGATGGCAGCGAAGTCAATCCTGGAAATACACAACAACACGGAATGAGAGTAGTATATTTCCACGCCCATAATTGTGTTCCTTTATTGTTTGTACCCACAAATATTTCGAGGGCACTAAACACGATGATTTTGGTTATGATGAGGAAAACATGATTAAAAACATAAAACAAACAGAAATATCAGAGACACGAATATTACGTGGTTCGGCAAATGTTTCCTACATCCACGGACCAATCCCCGTAAGGAGGAATATTTTATTAATATATGGATATGGATATGGATTACAATGATTTCTTATCTTCCCTAGCTTCCTCTTCCCCCCTTTTGGGATTGTAATTCCCTCTATTTATACAAATGTGAGTTAGGGTCTTCCCCTAATTGCCTTCTGGTCATAAACTGTACTGCATTAATTCTGCATGAAACTGCCCTCCTGTATTAAGTCTGCATGAAACTTCCCTGCATGCCTCCTGGCATTAATCTGCCCTGTATGCCTCCTTGTATTGATTTGCCCTGTTGGCAGACTTGCTTGACTGTCATAACAGGATGGCAGTATGGATGGATATTGTCTGGCAGCACAGTTGACAACATGGATAGTGGCAATGCGGCATTGGCCTCCGGCGTAAGCCGCCGGGATTGGCGTCCGGCGTAGGCATCCTGCGTTAGCGTCCGACGTAGGTCTTCGTCATTGGCGGCCGACGTAGGTCTCCGGCATTGGTGTCCTTCCGAATTCTTAGAAGCGCGACTGGCAACTTGACTTCGACAGTTGACTTTGACCATAGACCTGGCGTTGACTTCATGGAGCCCTGGACTTGGTGGTTGCTACTTCAGTGGGCAGGCTGGTGGCAGCTGAATAGTGGCCCAAAATAATATTATGACCCAATATGTGGTATTTTTACTCATGGTACAAACATTTATGTTGATGTGGTGAATGTCTCTTTCAAAAATTCCTTTTGATGTGCAAAATTGGAAGCTTAGTTTGGAAGTGTCATAAGCCATAAAGGGAGAAATGTTGGAGAGCAATTCTTTTCGTGTAATTATAGTATCTGTAGTTTGATTAGTAGATGAGGCTGGCTGATAGTTCAGCGAGAGACGGGCCTTAAAATATTAGGACCGGCATGGCGGCATATGGTGTTCGGAACCTCACAATAAAAAGTTGTTCTGGTGATCAAAATTCAACATTTTACTTCTTGTTAGGTTTGTTTCTTCGTCGTCCCCCACTGCTGCAGCAGTAATCTAGTTTTAGTCCCTATTTCTAAACTTCTCATCTTTCCACCATCACCAGCATAACCGATACATCATTCTACACCACCACCCCAAGATCTTACCACTATCATCACCGTTGTTCTTTTCCAATAGGTTTATACTCAAGACATCTATTGAAGTTTGATTTGTAAAGTTGTTGTATCTGTTATAGGAATTGAAAAGGGAATTGGTATAAATTGATTAATTTTGATTTCGACCAATTTTATCAATTTCAATTTAAATTAAATACCAGTTTTGGTTCAATTCAAAAAAATAATATGTGACGGTGTTGCTAGTTTGTGGTGATGGAAGATAGGGGTGGTGCTAAAGACAGTGGGGATATGATATTGGAAGAGGTGGAGGGGTGGTGGTGTTGACAACGGGAAAGAAGAGGAGGAAGAAGCGATGTGATATAGAAAATGGTTTTAACAATATGTAATGTTGGTTACGGTTGCGGTGGTGGAGGAGGGTGGCGGTGGTTTGTTGGAGAAAACAGAACTGAAAATTTTTGCAATGTTACTGTGATGTAGGTGTGCTGCTGGTAATGATGGTGGCGGCGGAGGTGGTTTTATCGTGCTGGTGGTAGAGGTGGCACTGTTACTTCCATGATGGTTCTGGTTGTGACAATGATGGTGGTGGTAGGTGAAGATATTTAGGGTTAAGTTTGTGTTGACTGAGATCGTAATAACAAAATTGAGGGTTAAATTTGTGTTTTTTTATTTTTTGTGAAAGAAAAGCTTCATATATTAATTAGTAACTTCCCTGGGTAAAGACACCCCATGGAATCATTTTCTACAATTACATTTAGGAATGTTGGGCAAGTATTGTCCCAGATATAAGCATTACAATTTTCTAGTTGTTGTAGTTGCCTATCTATTGCAAAATTTGCTAATCCGTCAGCACCTTGGTTTGCTTCTCGATATGCATGTGTGATCTTGCATTCTCCTAAGGATTGTAGGTGTTGTTGGATTTCTAATATCATGTTGCGAATGATCCATGATGTATGAGTGTCAAATATTTCGACCAGCTTTAGCGGTGTGATCGAGTCCGTCTCAAACGAGACTTTCTTTCATCTTTGTGTCGTTGCCATTTTGGTTGCTAGTAGTAGTGCCCACGTTTCAGCCAGTAGCGTCGGTGTCGTACCAATCGGTGTTGCCATTGCCATTACTACTTCATTTCGTGCATTTCTGCAGATCCACCATCCCTGCCAAGTTTTGTGCCACACCTTGTATGTCTATGCTTGCTCCATCAGTGTTTATCTTCATCCAATGTGTAGGTGGCGGATGCCATTTTACCCATATTATTTTCTTTTAAGACTGTTGTTAATGATGTTGGCGCCGTTGTTGTACGATTCCCTTTGGAGGTTGCTTGGAGATCATTTGTTTACGGGCCCATAAGTATTTTTGGAGATCATTTGGTTAGCCTGGGATCGGTAATTCAGAGCTGTTATTCTCGATGAAGATGATAAAGTTCTTGAAGGAGGAAGAAGTTCGATGGAGGAAAAAATCGAGAATGGGAAGAGATTGAGAAAAATAGAAATAGACCCCTGGTTTGAGAGATATTTACGATAAAGTGTGTAGGAGTTGATCGTTGTCGTATGCGTCAAAAATAAACTACTTTCTCACTACTCAAAATATAAAATATAGCAAGGGTAAGAAAGGATCGTTCCCACAGAGAGGTCTTGGTTGTCAAAATATTTCAATTTCTTATATAAAACAATGGGAGGATTTTCTGATTTTTATAAACTAAAATAAAGTAAAAGCAAAACAATAAAGCAAAGCACTCAAATCAATGATATAAAGATATTGGTTAAGGATTTCGTCTTCAATCACAAACATGTTTTCAACACAATAACTAGAATTGATATTTTAATCTCAACTTTTATCTAAGGCCCTAAGATACCTTGATCGCAAGAATATCCCGATAATCTCCTCTTGTCATCAACAAACACATTAAAAGATGCGAATATGAATTCTATCTAAAAGAACAACCTAACGTCTAAAAGCACTAATCAAGTTTAATTCCCTAGATGCATTAGGTTCTATGAAATCAGGCCAATCAAAGCAATCGAACGTGTAAAATCACTAATCCGATTTAACAAAGGTTATGACTCACATGTGACTACTAGGATGTATCACTACAAGCAATAATCACAATTATGCTACTTGTAATCAGGAATCTATCACTTTTGCGTATAATAAATCCTAATTTAGATAGAGATGAAAACAAACTCAATCGATTCGCGACTCGATCAAACAAGCATTCAAATCATGTAACAATATAAATAGTAAATCATAATCAATAATATGGAGACAAAACTAATTTATCATATTAAAAAGCATATTATGTGAAATCCAATTATTCCATAACCAATAAAAAACTCTAGCTCATATTCATAGAGTTCATAACAAGAAGGAAGAGAAAACATATCATGTTTCTAAACCCTAGAACAAAAGTAGAAGAAGAGATAAGATAAAAGATATTAGATGAGATCCTTTTATAGACTTCCTGTTCTTCTTTAATTTCAGTATCCGGCTCCAGCCCATCTGCCAAAATCAGTCCCTGAAACAACCCATAAGTCAATCCCAGCATGTCCAAGTCCGTCTGAGTCAGCTAACTGGATCGGTGAGTCAACTCGCCTGACTCCGATTCAGACAGAGTTCTGTCTATTTCTGGGTGATTCCCAACCATTTTAGGCCATTAGTTGTTCCCTGTAGTTCATAGTCCTAACATACATCTATTGCAGCACTTCCATTCTTCTTAGACCAACAAAATCACTTCAACTTGCAGCTACACATGCCTGCAACTAAGCTCATGCTGCTTTCATCTATAAATCACCTGCAACAGCTTCCCTTGTAACTCTCAGCCTATTCCATTGATCAATTCATACCACCACTATCTCAGTCCATCTACCTGCAATTCAACCAATGCACCCATGATAGTCACCAGTTCTATCTCAGTTCGAGCTTCAATTCAATTTCCCATGTTGCTTCAATAGCATCTACATAGCTTGACAACAACAGAATCTCCCACTTCTGCTTAGCCTTCAACGTCACCACCTGAGCCATCTATTCTCTGCAATTCATACACGGACCAATTTCAGCTTCTCATCTCGACCACAATGTCACAACGAACTTAAGCTCCCTGCGACAGCTGCAACTCAGCCCTACATAACAGCAGCTTCATCATTCTCATATAACAATCAACAGCTCCAAACCAATCTCCATGGCTCTCAATGCACCAGCAAGTCCTTGCCTGCAACACCTTCATTACATTGCAGAGTCTTGCAGCATCACAGCAGCACCATCTTGACCCATTGTATCTTTACAACATCATCTCCTACATAGCAATCTCCACCAACTCCCAGTATCTGAAGTTCAGCTCACTTCCATAATCGACCCAAACTCAGCTCCTACTTTGATTCTCCAGATGCTCTTCAGTCTACCATTTCAGTTCATGCTTGCACAATTAACACAAACCCAATAGCAACACAAGCTTCTTAACCCATTCACAGCTCCATAACCTCCACTTGCATCATTTGAGTTCAGTTCCTGCAGCTCATTGCACAACATACTCATCTGAAATGGCACCAGAATCATCTTCTTCATAGCCACATCCACAAACATCAAAACCACCTGAAATTCCCTATCATCTGTAGCTGCAACACCTACCCATTATTGCAACAACCAATTCTTGCAGACTAATCTGTCCTGCAGCTTCAACTACTTCAGTCGTTCCAGTTCTAACAGCTACCATCAACCTGAATCTGCAATCCCCATCTACACAGTTCATCATCACAACTTTAGTCCCATTGCATCTTGTTGTCCAGCTGCACTAACATTACCTCCTGCAAGACCAACTCCATCTTCTTTCGAATCCAGCACCATAAGCTTCAACAATCCACATCAGTACCACCAAAATTTCTTACTTCCCTGCAACATCTCATTACAATTCATTCCACCTGAACCAACAACAATATCCATTTCTCAGACTTCCCAGAACCACCTTCTCCAAGTGCTAACCCTATGCACATAACCCAGAGAAACATCACCATTTCGAGTCATCACTCTGTCAAATACAAATTCAGCTTAAACCCAACTTTCCGTATCTTCGAAATCTAGCCATTAACAGACCCGTATGCAATCTCCATCGAATTCATAGTATCATCATTTATCAACAAACCCTAACTTCCTATGAATATCAATCAACAGCAAATACTAAAATTCATCTCAGATCCCATCCGAACTCAATTGCATCTGTTACACGATCTGTTCATCATCTCACACAGAACCCATTAGTCAATCAGTCCGTCAATTGCAACTCCGTTATCTTCTTTGATTCTCTCTCTGGACTGATAGTACAAACTCATATCACAGATTAACTTCTATCCATTGTTCTTTCGGCTTCAAAATCTCTACGCGAATCTGCTCTCGAGTATCTGGATTCAGATTAAAATCTCTCGAGTCTCTGGATACAGATTCCCTCTTCTCTCATGGAAGCAACAGACTGAAATTGGGGAAGAAAATGATTTTCTTCTTCTCGTCCTGGTTGATAAGGTTGCAGGTATGGCAGGTATTTAGGCACCCAGCTGATGGATATGGGCCACCCAGTAGCAACCCCTTAGTTGTTTTTCAATGCAATCGTCGATTCTACAAACCGGCAAAATTCGGTTTAGCTGACAAATTCTGCAATTCTGATACACTTCAAAAGTTCGCAGCTTCTTCATAAGAAGTCGCAATGACCTCATTCTTTCGCCGGTAGCTTTGTCTTTTCGTTCTTTTCAACATGGTTGAGAAGAAATCCTGGAATTAAACGAGTTCCACTTCCTTCTTCTCCAATGACTCCAAAACACCTAATAACACTCAAAAGCAAACATAAGGTACATAATTTACAAGAAAACTCGCAAAGAAAGCATAAACAATAGATAAATATAAAGGCGTTTTAGACACCTATCAGGAGTGTTAAAGACGAGGGACAATTTAGACTTTTCATGTACGACAATTGAACGGGAAAATCGAGTCCAGATTTGTGCACCCCTTAAAACCGGGGTGCACATTACGGCTCTCTTTATTTGTCTAAATTTTATTGCAATAGCGCTGGTGGTTTTGATTTTTGGTTTTCCAAAAAAAAATTCCTTCTAAAAATTAAGTTAAATAAAGATGGTTCACAATTTATACAACATCCAATAACACTTTTTCTTCTCTCTACCTCTGTCATGTCCCGGTTATGGGGTATCCACTTGTTAAGGGATGTTTGTATGCTAATTAGTAGATGTAGTATTAGTAGCGAGCGTGTGAACGACATGTGCCAGTTCAATAGTTTCATCTTTCTTATAAACACTGAACTCCTGTAATTGAAGGTTATCGAATAGAATTTGTTTGTTGTTCTTCCCTTCATTTGAGGTTTTACCCTTCAATTCTGCAGAGTAGATCCTGAGGTCTTGAGCCTGATTACTCAGTTGTAGTGTAGATCACTACAATTGGTATCAGAGCACTCGATTCCTGTGTGACCGAGTGACAATGATGATCAACAGAGATGAGCTTATAGCTGAAGTAACGAGTTCAATTGATGCTAGATTGAAGGTTGAGTTAGACGCTCCATTGAAGGAATTATTGGTTGGTTTGAAAGCTTCGAGGGAACTTCTAGCTGCTCAGTTGAAGGATTTAGCTGAGGACATGAGTAAGCTGAAATCAAGTGAAGATTTATTCGAAACCTCATCTGGATCTATACCCAAAATCGACACCGATTCGGAAATCATTCCTATTGAGTCAAAATCAGTGAGTAATTTCATTCGATATTCTTCAATTCCTTTAGAATCAAACCTAGCAGGTGAAGGAAATTGTATATCTACAACCAAACCTCAATTCTCGCACAAGGATGAAGCCGATTTTGAAGTTGAAGTTCAGAGACACAATGGAAATTCAACGTTTCTGGATTATCAAGAAGGTAAACCTTTCATTCCTGGTACTAATTTGTTGGTGGATTTTCAAAGTAAAAGAGCTGTAACTCGTGAGGTAAATGATTTCGATGCGTTAAATCAGCGTGATAACAATGACATACAGCAACTGAAAAAAATAAAGTTTATCACTGCTGATAAACTTAATCAATTTACTTCTTACTTATTCAAATCACTCAAGGTGTTCTCAAGCTTGCAAGTATCTCCAGTTACTTCTACATGTGTTGTATTACATCGTTTTGATTTTGCTCGAGCCTTATTTGATCGTGTTAGACCAATTGAATCTGTTGTTGGGTGTTTTTCTTATGATGGAAATATTTCCAACTTCTGCATTACTTCTTGTTTGTTTGCTTGTAAGGGGTTGAAATTCATGGATGCTTATATTGGTAAATCTGCTAATGAACTGATTTTTGAAATAGGTTACCATTTAGTTATGTTGTTTGGGACTTTGAATGTGTTAGAGATCAGGAATCTGTTCGCTAGAAATGGTAACAGTAGCGATGATTGCAAAATCATGCAGAAGGTTATTCTCCTATGGACTAATTGGGTTCTTCAAGTAACCAGGGAAAGGGAGTATGTTATTGTACAAGAAATGCTTGATCAAAGGATAGATAGAGATATCTATTTGCTAACTCATGTAGGACAAGTCCAGAAAAGTTTTGTGGCAACAACTTCAAATTCAACACAGAATTTACCAAACTGCACAAGCATGAGTGTTGGTGGGTTAATTCGCATGTGCGCAAGAAGAGGAAAATGTTGCCGTGATAACCTGGCTCTTGCTAGAACGCTATTTGATCGAGGAAGATTGTTGATAAATTATTATGGGTTGGTCCATATGGGTGCATGTAACAGTGTAATGGAGGCAACTACGGTTTGTGTGAAGATTTCTCGAAACTGTTGTGGATATTATTACCCATCCACTGCTAAGATAGCAAAGTTGATGGTCCTTGAAAAACTGAGACGGGGTGTATTTAAAATACCAGGGGTGTAGTGATGAATTCGGGCAGAAGAGAATATGCTATTTCCCTGCAACACAGACAAGGATTCTCCGATGCTACAAAGGTGATGCACTTTGAGATGCTGAGAATTAATGTGAATGAGCATGAACATACAGATGTACTGCACACGCTGGTGATGGATCCAAAATATTGGACCATGCTTCATTGGGTAATTTTCACAAAGACAAGGATATATGTTCATCTCCTGTGGAATATAAATTGTGTTATTTTTGTTTATGGAGTATGATAAATACCAGCAGTGCTACGTTACTTATGTTGAATCTAGGAGACAAAGTTCTGCAATATTCCTTTATGGTGATATGGATATGCACTAATTTAAATGTTGTGGAAGCTTTGTATGAAGAAGATTACACTCTAGGCATGAGGTCCTTGAGTATCTATGTTGCTGGTTTACACAGAACCCTCAATTGTGCTCATCATTTTATATTCGTTGGCTGTAAAGGAAGAAATCTTTTTGTATGCATGGTGGAAATCAGTAACTGTAACATGATGAAAGCACCACTTGTTAATAGAAACAAGATGAAAGCTATTATGAACAGTCAAGGGGGTGGTACTCTCACCATGGTGCTTACTCGTCATCGGTGTCAAGTGTTGGGTTTGCTAATACGAGACACGAAGCCTGGGGAAGAGGTGGGTAAGCCGATATGGCAACTAAAGGATGCTGTGTTTAGAAGAAGATCATTTTAAGTGCAGGTTCATGGCAATCTAATGTTAATGCTGAGAAGAAGGAACATGACCTCAAGGCAAAGATACAGTTAAAGGTAATATGGTACAATTCAGAATTATGTAGCTTTTGGGAAAGTTGTATTACTTGTGGAGGTACAAGAGAAACTACTTCGATAATTACAGCCTCGGGTTACATAACCCAAATTTTGCTGGAGATTTCGAGGCCTTCCCAAGTCATGAGTGACAACAGTTGTATTGAGTTATAAGAAGGAGATGTAACAAGTACCTCGTAGTGGCATCTAGGTATTTTACTGGAACTACCCGACATGTTTTTAAGCAACTGCAGACCTCCACACCTGATTGCTCAACAAAAGCAGGGAAAGATGAGGCTCTCAACTCCATGGCTATGATACACAGTTTGAAAGGGGAAAGGATATTTCTTGCTACCACATTACATGACTTTCCTGCATACACTCCGTACATCAAAGATTTTATACTTCTTAAAAGGTTTTGGCTGGAAATATTAACCACATTAGCTACTACTTTACAAGTCATCACTCTCATACATATGGAATAATGGGGAAAATGAATATTTCTATCTCACACAATGGCCTGGTGGGGAACTTCTTTGTTAAGATTTTGTCTACTATTTCCGAGAAAGAATGTGCGATGAAGGTGTATTATTCTCTGGTGTTTTACCAGGAGACGATTAAGTCATCAAGCCTCTGTGGAATTTTTTCGAGTGTTTGATTTTGTATACACAAGTTCAGGAGTGACTCTGGGAAATAATATATCTCAGTTTACACATAACCACCGTTTTTTCTAAAAAGGGCTACAAGCAGCTGAAGGCAACCAAGGAATAAGTTATCTTCCCAAGAAAAGAGTTGCAGGTGACAGTTTTTTATGTTGGTGGAAATGGCAGGATTACAACTACAGCTCCACGTGCAAGTTCGTTGCAAAGAAGTTAACATGAAGATGCATGTTCATACCTCAACTGGTTGTGGAGAAAAACCTCTTAAGCTGAAAGGTACTCCTACAGTGATTTGCAATCCCATTTGGAAATTGTTATTCTTAGCTGCACGTGGTGTCATTACTAGTATCTACGCAGCCTTCAGTTGTGAAGATACAAGGCATGTTTACTACTGGGAAATGATTTTAGGCTCGAGTTCATTGATTATTTCTGAAGGAGACTTGGATCAAGTTGATTGCTATAGTGACGTAAAGGAAATCATCTTGTTAGGGGTCTTATTGTCGAAGTTAGGGAAATTTTATTCATGTCTTTTACTTTGGTGGAGAAGGAGCTACAACAACGGTGTTCCGAGGTTATGCTCATTTCATATCCTTGAGGACAAGGATGATTTGAAGGGGTGGGAATTTGTCATGTCCCAGTTATGGGGTATCCACTTGTTAAGGGATGTTTGTATGCTAATTAGTAGATTTAGTATTAGTAGCGAGCGTGTGAACGGCATGTGCCAGTTCAATAGTTCTATCTCTCTTATGAACACTGAACTCCTGTAATTGAAGGTTATCGAATAGAATTTGTTTGTTGTTCTTCCCCTCATTTGAGGTTTTACCATTCAATTCTGCAGAGTAGATCCTGCGGTCTTGAGCCTGATTACTCAGTTGTAGTGTAGATCACTAGAACCTCTATATCTCCTTTTTATATAGGAATTAGTTTGTGCTAAACTAAACAACGGGGAACTGCTGTTTTTTTTTTCTTTTTTCTTTTTTGAAGCAACAACAGGATGTTTTGATTAATCATACGGAAGTGGTAAGAAAATGGTAATGGCATATTCAACAACTATGCAAGTTTTACACAGTCAAGACTTCATACCTATAATGGTCGGGCTCAAGATCATTCATCACAAAATTCAGCTTGTTGATGGATTTCTTGATGTTATTATTGGCATTATTAGTAATAATGGTGATGATGTTGATGATTCTGCTTTAGACTTTTAGAGATTAAAATTTTGGAAGAAACTTCATAATTTTGGATCTGGTTATAAAAGAGGATTATGAATGTTTAGGATCGATTTGGATCAATATTTAAAATTAAAAATATATTATCTTTGATTAAATTGTGAATCAAAGATTTTGATCAGATGGTTTATTAGAAATCCTTGCTTTTCATGAACCAGGCGTATGGATTGAGTCCCTACAGGAGAATTATATTCTTTTTCCTCATACAGTAAAACAAAAAAAAAAAAACAAAAAATGGAAAACAAAACCACTTAAAATGAAATCTAATCGAATGGGGAGGAAACTAAAGAAAGTTTAGGCTCTCTGTTATCCCCTGATTTTGTTGCATCTACATTTTGTTCTTGTCATGATTCTAATCATTCTAACCTGCATCTCATTCCTGCATCATTAGCATCCCCTAGAACCCAACCTAAATCTTCTTTCAAGATTTTTATCCCGGATTACCCATCCTCCTCTTCATCGGAAGGGATTTTAATTTTGGCCTCTGGTAATGGCAATTTACTTCAAATTGACCAGTACAGATCAAACCTTAAAGAACCAACATAGGCAAAGGATGGTGTTCAACCAGTACCTTTCTTATTGGATTCCATACCTGTGCAACAGGGTGAAATTCAGGTATACTTAATCTTGCTTCTTTTTCACGATTTACAATTAATAATTTGTTAGGTTTCATATAATAGATTGCCTTTAGAATTTCAATTAGAGATGCCCTCCCCTTGTTTCCTGATTGTTATATACATTTGCTTTCCTAAATTTTGGTCTTTCCTAAATTTCTTTGTTAATGCATTGATTGTGATTTCAACTAGCATTTCCTTAGTCCAAGATTAATTCTTTCATCTGGGGACTTATAATAAAAAATTATAGCATGGAATGTGCAAGGGTGTGGTAACCATGATTTTTAAAATCGTGCGATTCACGATTTGAATCGCACGATTCGATTCATTTTTTTATAAAATCGATTTGAATCGTATATACAAATCGTTTTTGCTGTAAATCGCAAAGTCAAACGTTTTCTGACTACGATTCTTGACTAACTCTAAACTCCAGACGGGTTTTCAAATTTCAAAAATGAGAAAGTGTGAGGAGGTTCGAACTCACGGCCTCCTGTGTCGTTTAGTGGCCTCTAACCAATGTTCTAGCTTGCTTTTTTGGTTGTTTAGAGAACTTTATTAGTATATGTAGGAACCAAAGACCAAAATTAGGAAAAAAATATATGATCTTTGTCAACTACTCCACATAATTCAATAATATTTACAAAAAAATATATGATTCAATAATCAACCATGAATCTACGATTCGCGCTTTAACATACCATTCGATTCTCAAAATTAAAAAACTGTTCGTTCTGCGATTTACGATTTCATAACCTTGGTGGTAACCCTTTCACACAAAATCACTTAAACCAGCTAATTTCAGTAGATAAGCCTGAGATTTTATTCCTCTCTGAAACAAAATCTCAATAACACTTAGTTAAATCTCTCCTTAAGTACTATCCTAATTTTCATATAGTTGTTCCAATAGGCTTAGTAGGCGGTCTAGCTGTGGCTTGGGTAGATAGTTTCTCTTTTGAGATTGTGCACTGGAATATTAATATGATTAAGATATTAGTACAAACTAACTCAGAATCTAAGAAATGGCTTCTTGCCTGCTTCTATGGTAGTCCTTACCCATCCAATAGAAATATTGCTTGGGACTTTCTCACAAAAATCTCAGAACAAGTAGACAAACAATCCATGCCATGGATGCTTTTAGGTGATATGAACATGATATTCAGTCAAGAGGAAAAAAATAGGAGGTTTACCTTTTAAGAAATCTGATAGTGACTATTACCAAAACATCTTAAATAATACAGGACTGATAGATTTAGGTTTCATAGGTTATGAATACACTTGGAATAATCATAGGGATGGCATAGCATAGACTAGACAGAGCAGTTGCAAATGCTGAGTGGAACTTACAATTCCTTAATGATGAGCTCTCACACTTAGTTGCAGTAGGTTCTAACCATAGTCTTATAGGTCTAAAACTAGATACTAGCTTCATCAAATTAGAATACACTTTTAAATTTTATGACACATGGCAAAAGGAAAGCTCTTGTGTCCAAACCATAAAAGACTCTTTTTTTTTGAAGCATGCATAAAAGACTCTTGGTCACATGTTATAAAGGAAACCCCGACTAATACTCTGATTCTTAACCTTCAAACTCTAAAAACTAATTTAGATTACTGGAAAAAGAATATATTTTGTCTTCCTTCTAAAAAAATTAAGAATTCTCTCCCAAATTGAGAACTTGAACAACTCCAGCTACATCTATAGGAAAGAAGAGAAAATAAAGGAAAAGCTAATTCACCTGGAAAAACTTTATGATACCCAAGAAGCAATAGCAAAACAACAATCCAGAGATAACATGGTCCAATTAGGGGAAAAAATACTAAGTTTTTTCACACAAAAACATTACTAAGTTTTTTCACACAAAAACATTAAAAAGAAGAAAATGGAAGAACATAGAGTGTCGAAAAATGAATAATAACGAAATCACTTCCAAGAGACCTGAAATACAAAAAACTCTCAATGACTTCTTCTTAAATCTTTTCTCTGCTCATCGTATTTCATATTCTCCTAACTCTATTTTGTTTCAAAACATTCAACCTAGTATTTCCTTAGAAGAAAATTCCAACTTAAGTTTCATTCCTTCCGCTGAGGAAATTTGGTTAGTTATTACAAAGCTAAAACCTAATAAATCCGGCCCTGATGGTTTCTCAGCTAGCTTCTTCAAACTCAATTGGGAAATTGTTGGGGAACAAGTTATAGCAGCCATTCGACAGTTTTTCTGAACTGGCGAGCTCCATCAAGAGTTTAATAAAACCTTTCTATTCCTTATTCCTAAAAGTAGACATCCTAAAGACCCTAGCAATTTTAGAACAATTGGTTTATGTAATACTGTATATAAGGTCATAGCTAAAATCTTGGTGAATTGGATGAAACCCATCCTAAATTCTATAATCTCTCCCTTTCAGGCTGCCTTTCTTTCCAAAAGACAAATATCTGACAACATAGTAATAGCTCAGGAGATCATTCACTCTTTCAAAAAAAAAAAAGTGAAACATGCTGGTTTAGGAATAAAAATCGATATGTCTAAGGCCTTTGATAGAGTCAACTGGGATTTTTTACTTTCAGCTATGAAGGCCTTTGGTTTTGATATGAACTTCTGTAAATTAATTCACCAATGCATCTCCACCTCTTCTATTGGTTTTGACAAATTTGATTCTTAATTTGGAAGAAAATCTTAGTATTCACAAAACTACCTCTAACTCCTTTTTAACACTTGTGAATGATCTCATTGATCCAATCACAAAGAAGTGGAACTCCCATTTAATTTTTGAATTGTTTCCAGGTCATTTAGCTAGGCAGATATGCAACATAAGAATAACTTTAGATAGTAGTTTGAATGCTAAACCGGACACTCTCAGATGGCTACTAACCAACTCAGGAAAATTCACAGTAAAGTCCATGTATAATAAATTAAATGAAAGAACTCTGAGCAACTATAATCTAGGACAACCAGACTCTTTCAGGAAGAGTTTATGGAGTTTAAATGCATCTCAAAGAATCAAGATATTTATTTGGAAGTTTTTGCAAAATGCGGTTTCTACTAACCTAAAGTTATCTAGGTTTATGAAAGATATAACACCTAATTGTACTTTTGGTTGTCGGGAACATGCCATAGAGCATCTTTTACTCCATTGCCCTTATGTTAAGTCTGTTTGGGCAACTGAACCATTCCCCGTGGACTTAAACTTTGACAGATCCATCTCCTTTCTAGATGTCTATAAAGATTGGATAGGTAAGGAAAATCCAATTATTCCCATAGAAATTATTTTAACAAAAGTTTGGTTAATATAGAAGGAAAGATGTAATAAAGCCTTTGAAAAAAAAAAAAACAGCGATCACATACTCAATTAGCTTTAGAAATACAAAGACACTTGAATTTCTGGTACACGTATGACTACCTGACTAAGCAAGCCTCAACTAGCATAAAGGAAACACCTAGATGGATAGCACCTAGATCCTCACAAAAGAAACTTAATCTGGACGCAACTTGGGTTTCTATGAATGCACCAGCAGGTTTTTCTTTAATCTTCAGAAATGATGCAGGTATCTTTGAACGGGGCAGAGCAGGACCCATCTCAACAACATCTCCAGAAAAAGCAAAAGCTCTAGGACTATTGCAAGCAGCAACCTGGGCAGTTAAAGAGAGACTGTAAGAATCTTTTTCATTATCTGAACGGGAAACCATCTCAAATTACTTGGCAGAATCAGAAAATCATGGATGAAGTAAAAAGAGAGTTTCATCTTTGCCAAAACTTTTTAGGTTTTTTTTTTATGTTCCTAGATTAGCCAACAATGTAACCGATATCCTTGCTAAGGAGGCTAAAAACTTTCACTCTTTTGTTAACACTATGTATTTTGCAAGCCTTAGAAATAGATAAATCTAATGTTCGGGTTGGGGTTATTAGCCCAACATTAGATGACTCTACTATTAGTGATGTAAGGGTTACTAACTCCCTAGGTTAGTCGGTTTGAATGCATTTTAACTTACAAAAAAAAAAAAAAAAAAAAAAATCGAATGGGGAGGAGAGACTGGAAATACAGTTTTCCACTTATCTCTGCAAAGTGGCCCCTTTCGGGTCGATAGACCAAGTATGAGTACTCCAAAAAGCCATAAACATCAGTCTTATCGTTTATGGTACCTTTAACAAGATATTAAGGGTCAACGTATCCTCAGGCGAGAAATAAAAAATAAATCATTATGAGAACTACTAGATTTTATTAGCAATTGGCTCAGTAGATATTAATTCCATATTGGTGTCGTATATTCCAGCAACTTTGGTGGAGTAGTGTGCAACTTCTCCTTCACAGAGCCTAGCGAAATTAAAATCAGATATTTGGGGGTTAAAATACTTATGAGTAAAATAGTTCTAGGTTTAATATCTGTGTGGACAATGAGGGGTTTTGATTGATCTTTGTGATGTAGGAAAGCAAGATCCTTGGCTATTCCAAGACAAATCTTAACCCTAGTTTTCCAATTGAGGCTCTTCTTTAACTTCACATCATGGTGCATGTACATCACAGAGTTTCCATCATTTATGAGCAAAAACTATAAACAATTTGGGAATTAGCCCCTCCATGCGTCACAGCCAAACTGATATATTGAATGTTGCTTCGAAATAAAAATAAAAAATTGAATGTTCGCACCGGTTACCGAATAAAGCCGTCTGGAGGTCACCGTTCTCCATATGCTCATATACTTGAAAAAAGATTGTGTTTATCTGAATGATTCCCCCCCAACAATCTAATGATATTTTGATGTCACAGTGCCAAATAAAAACTTATCTTCTTCAAATACTGTGACATTCCATCTGTACCTGTAGAAATTTGTCTCACTTCGATCGTATCCCATTAGGAAGAACACCCTGTATGCCTTATAAGTTAATTAGCAGAAAGAACACCCTGTATACCTTATAAGTTTATCTGAATAATGCCCCAACAATCTAATGATATTTTGATGTCACAGTGCCAAATAAAAACTTATCTTCTTCAGATACCGTGACATTCCATCTGTACCTGTAGAAATTTGTCTCACTTTGATCATCCCATTAGGAAGAACACCCTGTACACCTTATAAGTTAATTAGCAGAAAGGTTAAATATAATTTTAATGACTAAGAGACTACGGCGTGAATCCGACTGTATACCTTACAAGTTACATCTCTATAACAATCCCAACTTTTTCTGATCACGTTTGCTGGGTTGGAATTCTGAGTAGCTGCCTTCATTACTTTTCAAGTGTAAAAATGACATTATAACTGGTCATCTATATTTTGCAAGTAGATTCATAGGGTCAAAATTACTAGCACTACAGAAGCACATCCATCGCCCTGCCACAAATAACTTCAGAACCTCATCAGACACCAATGTAATTAAAAAGGAAGTATGGACTAGCATCAATAGTTACACGAAAAAAAGTTTGTGCACGTACCGCACACTAACAGCTGGTCTACAGCTAATACAGAACCAGAGCTATCATTAAGCCAATAAGATCGAAGATAAATCTTAACCAAGATAATTAAGTAAAAACCCATCTCAAAAAACATCAAATCATCAGCATTAGTCCCATAGTCTTTAAAGGAATAAAGCAAAGAAACTGTTAGCATCGTACGGCCTTTAGAAGGAGGCAGTGGTAAAACTTTGTCCAACAAGACTCTGCATTTTTCATATTAGCACAACAAAGTAAATGATGTAAGTCTGAAACTTCAGACAAGCTGTGTCATAGCAATAGGTAAGACAGTGATATAAAAGAAACAGTATAACTACACCCCTAATATTTTGTTAATTAGTCCATTGAAAGATGCATAATTGAGAATGTTTATTGATTGATTTCATGAGTTATCTACACAGTAAAGATGGAATTACACTTAGCAAGAAAACACTCTTAAACTTTCTCTCTCCTAATGACTTGCGCAACAATAAAAGATCTCTCCTACATAAAGGGTAATACATAGTGGATGTCAAAATGTCCCCTGCTAAGTGATAGCGATATTATGATCCTACATCTTGCCTCTTTTCCTTGAATATTGCTTGAAGGGCGATCTTGAAGGAAAAAATCCGTTGTCCTAGTAGTCATCTTTGTTGATGAAGGAACGAGCAAGAATATTGTACTTAAAAAGTACGTCCTCTATTCTTTTGCGAAGTTCAGCAGATATATATGAAGTATCATCTCTTATCTCTCCTCGCGAGGGGAAGAGTACCATGAGATTTTTACAATGTTGTTGTTTTGATCTGTACTTTTACACGGATTTTGATTATTAATGCCTTCTCTTGACACGTTTCTTCTAACCACTTTTTCTGACTGCTCATGTCTCTTTCGCATTAAATGACCTCCCTGCTTTTCTCGAGGATCTTTTTCCCTATATATAGTTTTCTTTTCCTCCTTTTCATTCTTTAGTTTCTCTGAATCTTTCTTTGACTCTCTCCTTCCGCAAACTCCCGCTTACCTTTTCTTCAACCTTTCTAGCGCTCGTTTTTGATCTCCGATCTTTCATTCATTCCTATACTCGATAGATGGCTTCCATCACTGTGGATACAAAACTCCTTTTGAAGAAGTTCAGCAGAAGGGTTTTAAACCATTCCCGATCAAGAACCTCATCCATTCTTTCAGAATCTTTTCTCCGATCATCAATGTAATGATCGAGGATTATAGTCTCGCTAGGTCAGCTCGACTCCCTCCCCTTGTATGATCCTCGGTTACCTTTATTTTACGAAATTTTGCCCATGAAAAATTCTCTTCATGCTTATCAACTAAGTGGCGATTGTATTCACTTCGATGCTTGAAGAAATTCTAGATTGGAAATAGGGGTGGAGAAATACAGTGGAGAATTTCTTTGAAAATTACTCAGTTGATAACTAATGAATGCGAGATCTCGCAAGAAAATAATAATGTCTCAAGATAAATTACTCATGCAAGACATTGATTGGCACCTGTGTAATAATTCCTCTCTCGTCATTCCAAAGATGAGAGGTGGTGGGTCGTAACCTTTGATCTTAAATGGTCCTTAATCGCGGGTCCGCAACGCTTCTTCCCGCGATCTGAATCCTTGGGAATTCAAATGGCCCGAGAAGGAAAAAGAAGTATGTTTCTACTCCAAATTTATGCAACTTTCTTTTACAATTGCCGAGTTTGTGAAATCTTTCCTCCGCATTAAAAGCTAGCTACAAAAAGGATCCGTTTGAGGATACTTTGACATTGCTTTCGATCGCTTATGAGTGAAGTAAGAAGCATTTCCTTACTTTTGACATTTTTTTTTTTTTTTTTTTTTTTTAAAACAATACTATTGCCTCTCGCTTTACACATTTTGCGAAGGTCAAGTTGAAAAATTGTGGCCAAGACTAGAAGTAAGGGCAAACTGCAAGAAGGGTAAATCCTTCCCCCCCTTAACTAAGAAGCGAAAGGTCCAATCCTCTTCCGCCTTAGCTCAAACTCAATCTTCCGATGAAGATGACCAATTCAATCGCTCTCTCGCTACAAGGACCACAACCAGCTTCTTCTATGGGTCGGCACTTCTCGAAAGTCTCTAGAACTATGTCTCCCGACTTCTTAAATGCGCTTGGATCCTTGGTATGTATATAATCATATCTCCCCATTGGCTTTATATTGTTGTATATGTATTAATAAACAGGTTGGAAGATCTTCTTTTGTAAAGTTGCAGAGAAGACGCAACAATCTTGAGAAGAAGAATTCGCAATGAGTAAGAAGATTCGAGAATTGAGACCAAGTCGATCTCGCGATAAAGACGAGACGATTCAAAAGTTAAATACCGAACTTGTCTCTCAAAAAGAGAGGGTATCCACCTTCAAAATGCTAATCAAAGAACTTTATGGTATAATATTTGCCTTATTTTATTATTTTTATTTCATTGGTCGTGTATTGCCACCTAACTTATCACTTTCGCACGTATATAAACTATTCTTCTCCATACATTTCAACCTATGGATAATAATCTTCTTCTAGCTCATCTCAACACTTCTTTAAGTAGTTCTTCGAACAAAATTAACTCTTTTCATTAGATGAACTTCAAACCAAATATCGCCTTTTAGAGATTGAAATAGATCAAGTTTTAAACAAATGTTTCTTGAGTCTCGAAGAAATCAAAATTTTGAGGAAGAAAAATTAGTGATCACATAGATGACAAAGACCGCATTGCTAACAATGGTGCTCAAGCATTAGCAAACATTTCAAAAATCTCTTCTTGAGCTACAAATTGAGCGAGATGAATTGCTTCAGGAGCGAGAAGATCTAATAAATAATGATGATGAATTCGCCAGAAATAACCTAGGTGTTGATGTTAGTCTTCACGCCGAGCATACTTCCTTGGTTAAAGATATGATAAAAGGTTGCTTATTATACCTTCGCTTATTTCGTAATATCACTTGTAAATTGTTAACTTGTTGTTTCTTATTTGCAGATTCTCGAGATGAGGCTTCAGTGCTAGAATTAGAGAGCTCGAAAAGAACAACTCAAATTGAAGAACTCGAACAAATAAAGAATCTCCTCCTTTCATGAATAAATATTCAAAATTGAAGAAACAATTTTTAACGATAAAGGAGAATTTTAACAATGATGCCGTCTGTTTTCTATGGAGTATGTTTGTAAGACCGCAATATCCTCTCCGCATTCATATCCCCCGGCTCTGAAAGGTTCCCGAGAATCCTGCCTCGACAAGCTTCGAAGAGGTCAAGAAGAAGAAAATGTCCTGATGAGAATAATCGATCTCGCTAACTTTTTTTTTCGTTTCTTCTCTCGCTTGTAATATTCAGATTTCGTATTTTGATTTTTCTCCTTTGAATTCAATCTTCAATCCCCTTTTGGTAGTTCTTCCTTGATATTATTGATGTATAATTCTTTCCATCGGATGAATAGCAATATTTCATCTTTTCCATTCCCATACTTGCCTCTCGTATTCTTCTTCGATTTTTAGTTGTCATCAAGTATTTTGTTGGTTATTAATTGTATAGCCGCAAGATCGCACATCTTTATGAATCGAGAATTCTATCTCTTTTCGTCGCGATAAGATCGCAGCCGCCTACACTTTCAATGTAAAGGCCCATTGACCTTGCCTTATCATTTTGTGTCAAGCAGGTTCACAACAGCTCCAAATAATCTCACGCCTGCCAGAAAAGTACAACGATAGCAAGAAGAGTCAAAACAGTGATATAAAAGAAACAGTAATGCACATGGTCGAGAACTAGAAGCTATTCAAGAAAGAATGAACTCCAGACAGCATCATGCAGGACTCTGCGATTTAATTTATAGCTGACAGTGTCTCTGCTAAAACCAATCAAAGAATTCAATTGCCAGTAATCATTAGCAAGAAACAATTTATACGAACTCTAGTTACTCCCTTGGTCGTCTATCATTAGGATTAGCAAATAAATGCATGAAAAAGTAAGGTCCATTAAAAATGCAAAGGTAGAATTGGATTTGCTTACGATCTCAAAATCTGAACCGCTTCATTTCAGATCCCCTATGAACTTCTCATACTCAGCCTCAACACCAGAAGATGTCTGCTCGTCAGATGAAACAGGTGGTGGCACTGGTGGATTTGAGGCCCAAGGAACAGCAACCATGTTTTGTGAGTGGTCACCCATTGAATGTGATACAGGAGGAGGAGGTACAGCATAATAAGATGGGTAATTTGGTGGGGGGTATGAGGGATTTGGAGGCATTCCATACATACTAGAATGTGCAGGTTGAGTATTTTGGGATTGAACACCAGGGGGGAAGCTATGTCGTCCTTCACTAGGTGTACTATGAGATGGTGCACCAGGAGGCGTGGTTTGGTGTGTGGGAGGATATTGTGCACCATAAGGTGGCATTGGCGGACCTTGCACAGGATTGTACATATGTGCACCAGGAGGGGGTGGGGCATAGGGAGCATAAGGAGGAGGTGGCCCCCAAGGAACTGGTGCCGCCATGTAGCCACTATGGGGTGGATTCGGAAGAGGTCCACCAGATGTGAATTGCTGAGAAGCATATCCTCCAATAGACTGATCTTGACCAGGGTAAGTAGGCATCTTGTGAGCTGGAGGTCCAGATGGCACTGCGGGCGGAGGAGGTTTACCTGCAACCCTAACAGCTATCACTCTCCCCTCTAGAGGGTAGCCATTCATACTAGCTATAGCTTGATTCGCCTGTGCAACATCAGAATACTTCACAAAACCATAACCTTTGCTTACATTTGTCGCCCGATCCTTTATAACCTTAGCCATCACAATATCGCCAAAGGGTTGGAACAAACGAATTAAAGAATCATCATCGAGATTTGGTGGCAAATACCCAATATATAAATTTGTATCATCATAATCCTTCCCGGTCTTGGCTCCATTTGTCACCAAACCTGGTTGCGTTGCAGACCCAATACCTCCTCCTCCAGAGTTGTTACCACTTGCCCAAGGAGGAACACTACCCGAACTATTAGACCCAGCCCCGAGAAGAGCCACTGCTGAATTTGGCTTGGTCATTGATTCAGGACCACTACCACCTAATTCCGCCAGGAAATTTTGGTATTCATCATCCATTTTCTTTCCAGTACTGCCCTTCATGGGACAATCGATGGTAGGATGACCTCCATCCCCACATATTTTACAAAGAACATCACTCTTAAAAGTTGAGGTACGAGCAGGGCAAGCATACTGGCGATGACCAGGTTCACCACACAACCTACAATACTCTTCATCCCTTATGGTTCCATTCAAAGCAGCAAGTTCTCTCAACTGCTGCCTCTTATGCTCATTAAGTACCTCATCAACTGGCTGCAACAACTTTTCCACCATCCCTGCAGCAGCCTCAAGTGCATCCTGAGTCTCAGCTTCAACCAACACATGTAAATCTTCATTCTCAGCAGGATCGGGTTTCAAATCACGTTTTTGCTGTAACCTTCCTTCTTTAATCGAACCCTTGCCGCGAATAACAATTTTCGCACCAGTCTCCTTTTCCATTCTCTTCTGTGTATTCCCCCTTGGACCAATTATAAGACCAATAAAATTGTACCCTGGATACTCCTTCATAGGTATATACAACTTCTTCTGAAGCTTTGGAGGGCGATAATCAGCCGGAGGCTTAAACGCAGGGTTTCGTTTAATAAGCTGACTGATAATATCAGACCGTTCTTTCGTCAATCGTTCCCGATTACGATATTCTCTAGTATTAATTCTAACACCCATGTTATCATAAATAGGTTCAGGTGAAGGTGAACGAGCACCTTCAGGACGGTCATCTAATGGTAATCCAGATGATAAAATTCTACTAATTTCTAATAATCGTATATTAAGAGCTTGAACTTCTGGATCAAGATCCATAGTACCTGTAAATTCCTTCATGAAATCTGGTAGCTGAATTACTGGTTTTGCATCGTCATCTGCCCAACGAGATTTCCTCTTTCGAGTTCCAGAATCAGCGTTTTCAGATTCAGTCGGTGGATCCCATCTACTCCGACGTTTTCTTTTACTGTTTGTTTCTTCTTCGCCGCCGCCTGAACCATCTTTCTCGTTCGCACCACCGCCACTACTCTTACTATTACCACCGCCGTTTTGAGATACCAATTGATTCTGCTGCTCTGATGAATTTGTTGCTTCGGGATTTGGAATTGAATCTGTATTTGGAGTAGCTAGGGTTTGTGGAGGAGGAACTAGGGTTTCTGAATCAGGATGATGATGATGATCTAATTGATTTGGGGTAGCAGAAGAAGAAATCAGGGTTTCGGAATCCATGGTTTTACTCAGAAGATTTGATTTGGGGGAAGTGAAAAGGCTAAAGCCTTCTTAAGTAGGGAATGATAGCGCGCTTCTGATTTGAAATCCACGGTTCGTGTAGAATACGTGAACAATTTTCTGAATCCTCCGTTTGGGCTTTCAAAGAAGAATACTAGGAAAGCAAAGCATAACAGGAGATAATTTGGGCTCTCATAAAAAAAAATAATGCGAGTTCATAAACCTGGCTTGATTGGGGTATACCCAATAAGACAAAATAGGGTCATTTTGAAGTAAAACCAAGCCACCCCTTAACCTTGTATTTTCAAAATGACAAAATTGCCCTCGTTTAATTAACACTAAAATTTTGATTAGATTAATTAATTAAGTTTAAATTGATTGAATAGATTAAAACTTATGAATTTTAAGTTATGAAATTTTGTTTTTGATTGAACTTTTGTGGGATGATTTTTGATGATTTTTTTTTTTTTTTTTGAGAATATCTCTTGCAACAAAAATGAAGCACACAACCGAAATACTTCTAAAAAGGGATTGCAAATCATTATATGAAATCATACTCAAAATCAAAGAATAAATCAACACTTTCGGTTAAAAAGTATGAAAAGTCGGCAAGGTCGACTAATGAAGATCATGCTTAGGCCAAAGGTGGCCAAGAAGATCTTCATCATCACCTCCTTAAGCAAAAAGTGGCAAACAAGGTCTTCATCGTCGACCTCGCCGGCCAAAAGTGGTCGGCATGATCTTCATCGTCGACCTTGCCGATTTTTGTTTTTTGACATACAGGAGATGACATAAAAAATTTATTGGCCGTCAAGGTATTCAAAAAATACCCTTCCAATTTGTTTTTGGCCTAAGCAAGGTATTCAAAAATACCCTTACATTTGGATTTGGCCGACAAGGTCTTCAAAAAATACCCCGCCGGCTTTGTTGAAATTTTTTTTAATCCGCCGCCATGGTCATTATGAAAAGTCGGCAAGATATGCATGTCACGAACTTGCTTTTAGAAGACACGAAATCATAATTTTCGATTTCTAACCTAATATAACAATCAAATCACACAACACAATGATGGGTTTGAGTTTAAACATCATTTATAATCTTCTTTTCTCTGGTAGAGTCAACAATTTTTTTGGAAAATCAAAGTTGAAGATTTTTATATGGCTTTGGTTGATGGAAGATGAAGATGAAGAAGAAGAAGAAGAGAAGAAGATGAAATGAAGAGAATAAAAACTGATTTAGGGTAATTAAGATTATTAATGGGTAAGGGTAGTTTTGTAACTTACCCATTAGGACTCCCCCTAAAACCCACAAAAAGTGTCCCTTTAAAATTGGGTATACCCCAATTAGTTTGAGTATACCCCAATCTCGCCAGGTTCATAAAGATTAATATCTTTCGTGTTCCTTTCCTAAAAGGCGCCCTGGGCGAAAGTTTTATCTTTGCCTAATGCTAGGGTTTCTATCTTTCGTGTTCCTTTGATACGGGTGCAACTCTAGTTAATGCCATTAATCATGACCAAGATGATATATAATGCTTTCTAAATGTATGCATGTGTTGCACTGTGAGCTAATACTGCCATAGAAACTCAAAAGCATGTAAGGTTATAGAGGCATTTCTTGCACTTAAGCAAATATTTTATTATATGGCGCTTTTTAAATGTATGCATGTGTTGCACTTTGAGCTAATACTTCCCATAGTAACTCGAAGGTTATAGGGGCATTTGTTGCACTTAAGCTAATATTGTCGTAGGAACTTGAGTGTGCATGTGTTGCACTTTGAGCTAATGCTTCTCATTGAAACTCGAAGGTTATGGAGGCATTTGTTTCACTTAAGATAATATTGTCGTAGGAACTTGAGTGCATATAAAGTTATAGCCTACTCTATGTATGCCATCTGTGGGAGTCGAACCCACAACTTCATGGTTTAGAACCATGTGCTCTGCCTTTTGAGCTAATAAAGCATGTACTATTTTCGAATGAAACAATAAAAGTTAAGTGTGAACGATTAAAAAGCATAAAGGGATACCATAACAGGGTGTACAGTCGGTTAATTCACAGCACCTAAGCAATCATCTATAGAAACATAGTCATGATCAGCCTTTCGCCTTTGGGACACCTGCTGTTTCGAATTACAAATATAAGGTTTTCACATCCTGTATAATCTATTCCACCAGACAAAAAACCCGCCAACCACTTGCTACTAGAATCAAATATAGGGAAAGTGGCGCCAATAAAAAAGAAAAAATTTGTTTGTATCAAATGTCCCCATAAAACTGAAGTACCTGGACAGTACTTACATAACAATAACAACGCACCAGCCAAGGTATCCCGATAAAAGATATCCCTGGATCCAACATGGCGGGAACATATGCTTGTATAAAGTAAATGGATCATGTAGCTGTACCTGCAAATTGGTAGAGAATGTAAAAACATAAGAATCAACCACTGAATCCTAAAGTCCCATGTTTAAATTACCTATAACTGGTTTAATCAAATACTGGTACCAACACAGATGTATAATCTTATTACTCAACAAAGCAAACAACCTACAAACTACCAATAGTTCTTTTACTGCTTTGTAAATTCTCGAAATATTTTCTGTGGACCTATGTCAGAGCTACTATTTTTGAAAGACTATTTTACCTATAAGTGTTTTTTCTAATTACCTAAGTCATTCTTGTTTTGCGGTCCACATACATGATTATCTCTTCTGACTTAATTTTTTTCCTCCCCATTAACCCTGTGGATGCATATATATCCACAATATATTCTTTTTTGAGATGAGGACGTTATACTAAATTGCAAGGCTCTTAATTTGTTTCATTGTGGAAAGAACTAAAACCATTACAACGTTATAATAATTACCTCATGAATCTCTGCACTTTTTCAAGATGGACAATCTCCAGTAGTGATCCATTCCACAACTGAGTGCAGGAATTTAAACAATCAAAAATAGAATGTAGAAATCAAAAAAAGTTCAATGGATGCAAAAGAATCCAGATATCCGAAACATTAAACCTTCTTATGGAATCTACAGTTTTCTGAGCCTTCTTGTTGAATATAGGTTTGAACTATAGTTTTTTCTTTTTCTTCCTAAAATGGCTTTCTTAAGATGTTTGAAATGGAAAAATATCCGGACTCAAATTTTCCATATATAAGTCATTTCAAGCTTTAATGGTAGACCATATTCAGAATCCAAATTCTTAAAAGAGACACCCTGGGAAGTTACTGTATGTTTTTCGACAGGGCAGATATCAAGAGAAATTCTACCTGAAGAAAATAGATCCAGGTCTATGATCCGAGAATCTAATATCGCTTCATAAGTAAGAACGATAGCTAGTGTTTGACATCCTTCCCATGCAGGCATGCTATTATGTCCGGTTGCACCAATCTAATCAATTTGACTTCTCAAGCTTACATATGCCTGTGAAGTGAATGCACTGGTACATTAGAGTCTTCCCATATTCCAATCAAAGAAAAAAGAGAATAAATCCAGTTGGTGCAAATAGAGAATAGAGAGAAATCAAATCCTATAGTTATTTTCTAGAACAACCTTGTGTACCAATAAAAAATTTAATTGGTTATGCAGGTCATGAAGTAAGTAAACTCAAAGTCACTTCATGATCATAACCATTTCAAAAGATCCATCCAATTGGACATTATCATCATCATAACATCAAGGCTACCAATATAATGTTCTTACCCCCATCATCCCAATTTTTTAACAGCAGAAATTGATACACCAATGAGGAAAACCATGTTGGTGGTATTAGAGGTCGCACCATATATTCTGTTGGATCAATGAATTCAACAGTTCCCTGCGAAATCTCAGCTGAATGTTCCGCATCAACTCCTATAGAAACAAAAAACATTGGATCAGTAAATTCATATGGTAAGGACCATCGTACCAAAAGACCTTTGCAGTTTCAGCCTCCTGTTAATTTTAGTTCATATGCTTGATGAAAACAAATAACAAACATGAGAGTTTAGTTGAATAAGGAAAAAAAAAACTCAAGTTTGGATTTATAAATAATATAACCGATAGATAATAGATGCCTTGGGAGTTGGCGTTTATTTCTAATTATGTTTGTATGCAATTAGAATTTATGACAGGCTTCATCTGTTGTCAGTGATGGTGTTGCTGCAGGAGAGGCTTTGCGGTTTGCACCAATTAATTCCTACATAAAAAATCAACAGCGAGTAAAAATGCTGCGAAACACAAAAGCAATAGAAGCTCAATCGATTAGTGTCTTGGCCATGAACCAAAATATTCAGGGAATAAGTATACAGGTGGGCAATATTCCTAACCTCTTGTTTTCGAGGATGGATTACAAAATCAGCATTGAACTTAACCGAACTTAACCAAATGATTTACAAAGTCTAACCACTAATGCTTTGCACAACCAAAAAACAACGAAAAACATTGGAAACCCTCTATTTTTATTGGTAGGGGGGGCAGAAGCTCTAGAATTCAAGCTTTTGGCCTAACTTTCATTCTGGAGCCAGTATTTCGTACTCAAATTATATATACAATTAGGAAGTAAAATGATTTTGTAGTTAAATTTAATAATTAATCTTCGACTAATCATGAACCATGTGAAAAAGCGGGGGTCTAACAACCACACCCAACAATTCGATTAGCAATCTGTATGGAAAAACTCCAATATAATTTCTAGAGAATCAACTAGATAGTCAGACTCAATCTAGATAAAAAGTATATCAAAGAGTTTATATCTCAATCTCTCGATTTGATCTTTACTCAAGCAAATAGAAATCATGAGTCTTTATCAAAGAGAGATAACTTGGATGGTACCAAAGACCAATATCCAAGTGTCAATCAATTTAAATCAACAACCAAAAGGTCGGATATTCTAATTGATTGAACAACGCACAACCTGTGATATTTCAATTATATAAAAAAATATAATGTGGAATAGAAATAACACAGACACCAGAATTTTGTTAACGAGGAAACCGCAAATGCAGAAAAACCCCGGGACCTAGTATAGATTGAACACACACTGTAATAAGCCGCTACAGACTCTAGCCTACTCCAAATTAACTTCGATCTGGACTGTAGTTGAACCTCAACCAATATCACACTGATTCAAGGTACAGTTATGCTCCTACGTCTCTGATCCCAGCAGGATGCTACGTACTTGATTCCCTTAGTTGATCTCACCCACAACTAAGAGTTGCTACGACCAAAAGTCTAAGATTTTAATAAACAAATCTGTATCACACGGAAAAGTCTACAGTAATAGATAAATCCGTCTCCCACGAATATACCTACGAGTTTTGTTCCGTCTTTTGATAAATCAAGGCGAACAGGAACCAATCAATAACCCGGACTTATATTCCCGAAGAATAGCCTAGTATTATTGATCACCTCACAATAATATTAATCGACGCAGCGAAAAAAATATTGCGGAATCACAAACGATGAGACGAAGTGTTTGTGATTTCTTTTCTATCTTCCCTATCGGAGATATAAATCTCAAGCTAATTATTTCAATTGTACTTGTACGATAGAAACAACAAGATCAGATCACACAACTACAAGAAAAGTAGTATCGGTCTGGCTTCACAATCCCAATGAAGTATTTAAGTCGTTAACCTGGTTTTAGAAGAAGAAAACCAAAGGTTAAAGGAGAATCGACTCTAGCTTAGCAAACTAGTATCACACGTAAAGTGTGAGAATTAGGTTTCCCGGTTGTTAGAGTTCTCCCTTATATAGTCTTTCAAATCAGGGTTTGCAATCAATGTTAGCTTAGTAACAAAGCATTCAATATTCACCGTTAGATGAAAACCTGATTAGATTCAAGCTAATATTTCTCAACCGTTGGATCGAAAACTTAGCTTGTTACACACAAACGAAATGTTCAATTTTGGGTTTATGAACCGTACCCAAACATTAACATTTGTTGGTTCAACAATAGTTAACCAAATGGTTAGCCATATGATCACTCTCATATCAACCATATTCTTCTTCACCATAACTAGTTCAAATGACTCAAATGAACTAGTTAGAGAGTTGTTCAATTGCTTAGATCTTATGTAACTACACAAGACACAATCGAAGCAAAAACGGTTTGATTCACTCGAATCGGTTCATGAACTTTATAGCCACGGTTTGCAAAAGCATTCCTTAGTTTATATAAACATTAGTTCAAGAAAAACCGGTTTTAGATATAACCTACTCAAGTTCGCAGACTTAAGCTCATGGAAGGAGTACACAAACTCCAGCAGAAATTCTCGGGTGAGAACTTCCGCCAGTTCGCGGACTTGGCTTGCGCCACTTCCATTTCTCTTGATCAACAAAGTTCGCAAAATTTGGTTCAAGGAATAAGGACTTATACATATATGTGTTTCCACAACAATGCTTATATCTTACCAGTGGTTATATAATCTAAACTCTCATTTTTATCACTGAAACATTCTCAGAGAACGTTATATAGCCGTTATTCAAAGACCATTTTTCGTCAGAGCAATTTCCAAAGTGATTGAAACATAACATGACTTTCATCACTAGGTAAAGATGAATTCGGTTAAAGTGAAAGCTTACCAACACATATTTTGAGAAATAGATAGGCGAGTTAAACTCGGCTCGAAATAGCAAATGTGTATAATGAAAGTCTATACGTCTAAACGACTTTTGTCTCAAGAGTAGGAGATAGAGTAAATAGACTTTTGAGTGACTGATAAGTTCAAGTCTCCACATACCTTTTAGTCGATGAAGTTCCACCGGTTCCTCGAGTAGTCCTTCGGCTTGTATGATGATTGTCATGGAGTTCTTGAGCTCAACTACACTTTCTATCCTAGTCAGTGACCTTTAGCTACATAGGCTAGAAATCAAGACTTATAGTTTTGATCACTAACATTGACAAACATGCTTGAGATAGCAACGTATGCGAGTTCGACCGAGCAATGCTCTAACAATCTCCCCCTTTGTCAATTTTAGTGGTAAAACTATTAATACATATGGAATACAAAAAATAAATTAACTTTTGTAGCTCTTATTCCACATGTCTAATCTTCAACCTTACTCGAAATCTTCGTCACTTCCAAGTACTCCAATGATCCCAAAGGTTGTAAGTTTAGCATCATCGTTGTTGAAAATCCGTAGCTATAACAATAAGAAAACAAGAGTTCTTAATCATTGTTATCCAGTGTCATAGTATCATTACACAACGTCAAAGTTCAATTGTATCACAACTTCAACAACAATACTATGGTGATATGTATCACTCCCCCTTAGTCAATACTCCATCTCACATGGAAACCACTCCCCCTTACATAGTGTGAACTACATATTAATTCTCCCCATTTTTGTCAATAAAATTGACAAAGGTACAAGAACGGGATCCTAATGAAATTTCCGACAGAGACATTTCATGACCAAAAGAAAGAAACACACATCATCTTATTTAGATGCAATCATAAAGCCGAAGCTAAATGCATTCATCAAGGAGTTTAAAGATACAAACCCCTATAATATTCCACAGCCGCACTCCCCACAAAGATATGGCAATTAAGCGCAAGTTCAAAAAGAACTCTCCCCCATAATATGTCATTCCCGAAAAAACAACAAGAGCGACCTTAATTTCGAAAGAAAAGAAGGATTTCTTTGGACATAACAAATCACATACAAGTATGAATTTGAATCCAAAATACTCAATTAAATTAACCTCAAGAGAACTCATGATTAATTGAATCGAAATACACAATCAAACTAATCACAAAGAGTAATCAATTTAATTGGCCATACTCACATAAGAGAATCTATGAAGCATTGACTAAGTTAATCATGAAAATAATCAACCTAATCAAAAGTGCTCAAACATAAGAAAACTTATGGAGTCATAACTAAATAACCAAACAAGATGATTAATTTAGTTCAATATGCTTGACATAAAGTACCTTATGGAACAACAACAAAGCTAACCATGAAAATAATCAACTTTGATTGTTTTGGTGCTCAACATAAGACACATTACGGAGTTTCACAGTAATACACAAAAAATATGGATCAAGGAAGATCAATTACTGCAGAATACACAAGGATTCATTCTATTTTCCATCACACTTTGCACCATGACATACAATAGACATAATCCTTGAAAACAAAAGATTTTAACCTATCTTCCATCAATAATTGACAATATAGGCTTAACTTTTGTATTTGTCAAAAGTCCATTCATTCCTTTATCAATATAAGAATATCGACTTACGAAAGACTTTACTTTTGACAAGATATGGGACAATCATAGTTCACGGACGCAAACACACATATCCCATAAACAATTGCAATATATAAAACCATAAAGATTAATAGTGCAAAAATCATCTTCCAAACAATTTTAGAATTTAAACAAATAAACCTAAAAACATGAAGATGAAAACGTTGGACATAGCTATGTGTAATCACAATAATGGTTATTCCAAACTCTAGTTATTCTTCTAAACAAAACAAGAAAAATAGAAGATTTACTAGGCATCATAGAGCTTTCTCAAGGCCTCTACTGAGAATTCCTTCTCATTATTGAAAAACCCATTGATTATGGGATCGTTCAATTCGTCCAAATCTTTAGAAATATCTGTCAACTCACTAAGTTATATTTTTAGTTCACAAACTGTGTTCGTTGTTAGAGACAACATTCGTTCATAGTGAATTAACTCTTCTAAAGATGAAACAATTTGAGATTTTAAATTATTTCTTTTGTTGATAAATTCTTTCACCAAGCCCCTGAAGTTATCGTCAAGCTGATAAAAGGAAACGAACCAATTAGAGGAAGAACCAACTCCATTATTTGTAGCCTTCACTTTCTTTACTTTTGAGGAAGAAATTCCTTTACATAGATACTCGTTAGCAGCTTCGACTGCATCCCATCTTGTGGAGCCTCTAGTTACATGAGCCATGAAACTGTATCTTTTTAGAGAAGGAGGAAGTCTACAAACATTTTATAAATAGACTTATGAACGTCTAAACCCTAGAAGAACAAGTCCTCTATAGCTTAATGATCCATTATCTATATTGTTAGGAGATGATAAACAGTACTTGAGCCAAGAGATCGTACGAACACCCATTAGAAAAGTGGTCCACAAAAACTTAGCCAAAATGGCTATTTGTGAAGATAGTCTGCACAATACCCATGCATCTTAGTTGTAGAGACTCAAGCAACGAAGAAGAATTAAAAATAAAACGAAAGAACATGTAAAAAGGAAATACTTATGTAAAAGTGTTTGACTGACAATCCATCTAAGAACGATAAGAAATTAGCTAGATAGTCAGAGACACTTTGCCAGAAGTATACCTATTCAATTCTCACACTACTAGGATTTTTGTAGGTGAGACTTCAGCCTTGTGATTAATTTACACAAGTATGAGCCTTCAACTCATTAAATGAACATTGTCTTTGTTTCTCCTTCTTTCTTCGATTGACACTCATTTCAGAAGGGTAAGACATAACTCGTTTAACATATCCGTCAGAGGTCTCTTTTTGAGGACTAAATCTAGGACCTCTTGCAATCGGTTCAAGAGGATCAGAATAGATAGGGGTCCATTTTCTAGACTTAGATTTACCAGAACCAGTCTTATAAGCACAGAGAATGCTTTTAGTAGCACAAGAATTTATATCACTAGACTGCACTTGAACCCTGTGATGACTTCTAGGAAGAAGATCATATTTATTATGATTCTGGTATTTTGTGGACATGCGATTCACTACATTAGTCAACTGACTATTTGTTCCATTGACAGTGGAAAGAAGCAAATTGTGAAGTTTAGAAATTTGTTTCCTCCTGGAAAAACAATGGATAACATAGTGATTCTTTTTCCCACATAAGGTACATGTTCGTGGAGGAGAAGCAATAATTGGCACCTGTTTTAACTTCATAGCCATATGAGAAGATTCTTCTGGAGAACATTTCGTCATGTATTGTAATTCATTAGTTTGTACAGAAGAATTTCTCCTTAAGACAGAGTTTTCCTTTCCAAGGATCAGCACTGTTCATGGGCTAGACTCAGAGATGCTTCTAGTTTCTCTTTCTCGACACGAAGTTTGTTAAGATCTGATGAATGAGTCTCGATCAACCGTTTCTCTTTAATTGAGTCTTCTTTAACAATGTCTTCAAGAACACTTATCTTTTCACGTTGTAGAGTAGTTTCTTGGAGAAGTTTTTCAATATTCTTAGAGAAAGACTCAATGATGCTGTAGAGTTCAAGTTCTCGATCAAGAGACTTTTCAAATTCATCAATCAGCTGATCATGATCCTGGAAATCAATAATCTCAGCAGAGTTTTTTGAGATTCTGGTGAGCTCCATTTCAGCTTTTGCCATCGTGCCCAATGTCTCATCGGAAAGAGATATGTTGACACAAGGTGGAACAATCTTCTTACCTCGGGATTCAGAAGAATCATCTAATGAGTAATCCTTTGAGGTATTCCCAAGACATTTGGCATAGTTAAAAGCTGTTGAAGACATCTTGGTATGCGTAGAAGAGATATTGTCCTCAGACTCAGATTGCCACAAACACATACTTGTAAGGTTTTAAACGTGTTTGCCTGCTCTGATACCAATTGAAAAAGCGGGGGTCTAACAACCACACCCAACAATTCGATTAGCAATCTGTATGGACAAACTCCAATATACTTTCTAGAGAATCAACTACACAATCAGACTCAATCTAGATAAAAAGTATATCAAAGAGTTTATATCTCAATCTCTTGATTTGATCTTTACTCAAGCAAATAGAAATCTGCGAGTCTTTATCAAAGAGAGATAACTTGGATGGTACCAAAGACCAATATCCAAGTGTCAATCAATTTAAATCAACAACCAAAAGGTAGGATATTCTAATTGATTGAATAACGCACAACCTGTGATATTTCAATTATATAAACAAATATAATGCGGAATAGAAATAACACGATACACGAATTTTGTTAACGAGGAAACCGCAAATGCGAGAAAAAATCCGGGACCTAGTCCAGATTGAACACACATTGTATTAAGCCGCTACGAGACTCTAGCCTACTCCAAATTAACTTCTCCTGGACTGTAGTTGAACCCCAACCAATCTCACACTGATTCAAGGTACAGTTATGCTCCTACGTCTCTGATCCCAGCATGATGCTACGTACTTGATTCCCTTAGCTGATCTCACCCACAACTAAGGTCGTGTTTGGTATCCTGGATATCCCATCCTAGGTTGGGTTATCTAGTAAAAAACTGTTAAAATGTGTTTGTCTCACTGCAATTCCAATCCTGGATAAGGATTACTAAACCTTCCTTGATTTTAGGAAGCTAAAAAAGTGAGGTTAAGGTATTCTTCCAAATACCTGGGATACATGTATCCTCACCTGGGTTAGACAGTTATTTTCCTTTAAAATAAGTATTTGGCTAAGAAATAATTATTTATATTAACCTATTTTTGTAGTCAAACAAATACAAGTTAACCTAGCCCAAGATATGATAGAATTTTAGACAAACACCATTAACAAGGTTATCATAAATTAAATTAAGATAAACTTTTCCAGGATATGTTATCTCGTTTCCAAGCTCCCAAACATACCCTAAGAGTTGCTACGACCCAAAGTCGAAGACTTTAATAAACAAATCTGTATCACACAGAAAAGTCTACAGTAATAGATAAATCCGTCTCTCACGAATATACCTACGAGTTTTGTTTCGTCTTTTGATAAATCAAGGCGAACAGGAACCAATCGATAACCCGGACTTATATTCCCGAAGAACAGCCTATTATTGATCACCTCACAATAATCTTAATCGACGCAACGAAAAAAGATATTGCGGAATCACAAACGATGAGACGAAGTGTTTGTGATTTCTTTTATATCTTGCCTATCGGAGATATAAATCTTAAGCAAATTATTTCAATTGTACTCGTACGATAGAAATAGCAAGATCAGATCACACAACTACAAGAAAAGTAGTATCGGTCTGGCTTCACAGTCCCAATGAAGTCTTTAAGTCGTTAACCTGGTTTTAGAAGAAGAAAACCAAAGGTTAAAGGAGAATCGACTTTAGCTTAGCAAACTAGTATCACACGTAAAGTGTGGGGATTAGGTTTCCCAGTTGCTAGAGTTCTCCCTTATATAGTCTTTCAAATCAGAGTTTGCAATCAATGTTAGCTTAGTAACAAAGCATTCAATATTCACCGTTAGATGAAAACGTGATTAGATTCAAGCTAATATTTCTCAACCGTTGGATCGAAAACTTAGCTTGTTACACACAAACGCAATGTTCAATTTTGGGTTTATGAACCGTACCCAAACATTAACATTTGTTGGTTCAACAATAGTCAACCAAATGGTTAGCCATATGATCACTCTCATATCAACCATATTCTTCTTCACCATAACTAGTTCAAATGACTCAAATGAACTAGTTAGAGAGTTGTTCAATTGCTTAGATCTTATGTAACTACACAAGACACAATCGAAGCAAAAACAGTGTGATTCACTCGAATCGGTTCATGAACTTTATAGCCACGGTTTGCAAAAGCATTCCTTAGTTTATATAAACATTAGTTCAAGAAAAACCTGTTTTAGATATAACCTACTCAAGTTCGCGGACTTAAGCTCATGGAAGGAGTACACAAACTCCAGCAGAAATTCTCGGGTTAAAACTTCCGCCAGTTCGCGGACTGAGGTCGCGTACTTGGCTTGCGCCACTTCCATTTCTCTTGATCAACAAAGTTCGCAAACTTTGGTTCAAGGAATAAGGACTTATACATATATGGTAGGCCTCGAAAGGTGTTTATTTTATGGCCTACGGTGATAACCGCAAGTGCACGGCGTCTATCGGAGACGCGGCAAGTACGGGTCGAACCACAGAGACTTGTGGTGCTCTATGTGTGATCTAAGGGCTTCTTCAACTGAGTTCAAGTGAGTGACAAAGTAACACAGATGTTTGTGCCGATACGGCTGAGTTGTAGTGAAATGAACCTAAACTAAGGTATAGACAGTGACAAAAAGGGCTTGCTAGGTCTTCAAATCCACCTCTGACCCCTATTGTGCCTTCAACTAAGTTGAAGTTCTTGTTCCTATGCCAGATGAGTGAAGATTGTCAATTCTACCACTTATCTAAAGGGTTTCACCTAGTGACATTTCAATATTCAGCTAAGACACTAACCTAGAGCACTAGTTGTCTAATTAAGCACAACTAGTCAAAAGAATTAGCAATAATCATTGAAGTAAGGGCTGAAACACAATCAACACAGATATAACCTAACTACAGTGTATCCATGGCATTGGTATACACTGTGAGAGAAAAGCATTGAGGTGTTAAATTGAAGCTATCTAATAACATTAAACACCCAAGAACAATCCAACAGAGTTTAAACACAATTTGGAATTAGGGTTTCATTGAAACCCCAACAAACTAAATTAAAACATTAAAACTGCAAATTAAAACCTAATTGATACACTGGCTAACCCAGGCATGATTTCTATCAACACCCTTCACTGCTATTTATACATGCACAGCTCAAAACTACCAAACCCTAATTCTTCTTTAAAACAGAAATTAAATGCAAAATAATTCGAACCCATACTCTGGTTGTCTCTGAATCATGCTCTCCTCTGGTCCATGCGTCGACTGATATGATGTATGAGAAACCCTAGTCCCAATTATCTTTAATTTAGCTTCTAGGGTTGATAGAAGCTAAAAGAAAGATAACTAGACCTAGAGAGGGTACGGAGGTGGTTGATGGTGCGGTTGTTGTGGTGAAAGAAGATGGGGATGGTGATGATAGAGACAGGAGATGGAGAGGAAGATATGGGAGAGCAGAGCTCTGCTCTGTCGGAAGAAGGAGAAGAGATGAAAGAGAAGAGAGAAGAGAAAATGGGTTTTCTCGATAGGGTATAGGGTATGGTCGGGGGTATAGGGTGTTGAGCAGGTGCATCGCTGTTTGATGGAGAAGCTGCAGCGAGCGTAGGATGCGGCTGGACGCGATCTGAACGGTTGAAAGTGACTCGGAGTGTTTTGGTGTTGAGCGAGCGCATCAAGGTATGATGAGGAAGTCGGAGCGAGCGTAAGATGTGTCTGGGCGAGATCTCAATGGCTCGGGATGAGCGGGTTCGGATCCGGGTCGTGGGTAGCTCTAGCCCATGTCTTCCTTGTTGGGTTGCAACTGATTCGCGCGCGGGCTTTGGCTATCTACTCCATAGACGCTTGACTCCAATTCTTCGCTCTTTTGCTCCTCAGTTTCTCCGGACTTTATTTATTACCTAAAAACACAAAATTAATTAATACAAATATTTATTCTTGAAAACAAAGAAAACACAGAATCTGGGATAATATCTGATTTCTAAGCGCAAAAGATGAGTAAAATGCCAATAAAAAGGTGTATAAATATGCACTATTTGGCACTCATCAATATATGTGTTTCCACAACAATGCTTATATCCTACTAATGGTTATGTAATCTAAACTCTCATTTCAATCATTGAAACATTCTCAGAGAACGTTATATAGCCGTTATTCACAGATCATTTTTCGTCAGAGCAATTTCCAAAGTGATTGAAACATAACATGACTTTCGTCACTAGGTAAAGATGAATTCGGCTAAAGCGAAAGCTTACCAACACATATTTCGAGAAATAGATAGGCGAGTTAAACTCGGCTCGAAATATCAAATGTGTATATTGAAAGTCTATACGTCTAAACGAATTTTGTCTCAAGAGTAGGAGATAGAGTAAATAGACTTTTGAGTGACAGATAAGTTCAAGTCTCCACATACCTTTTAGTCGATGAAGTTCCACCGGTTCCTCGACTAGTCCTTCGTCTTGTATGATGATTGCCATGGAGTTCTTGAGCTCAACTACACTTTCTATCCTAGTCCGAGACCTTTAGCTACATAGGCTAGAAATCAAGACTTATAGTTTTGATCACTAACATTGACAAACATGCTTGAGATAGCAACGCATGCGAGTTCGATCGAGCAATGCTCTAACACCATGCTTGCTAGTTTATACTTCTACAATATATAATTGCCTTTTCTTTTGGTATGCGTTATGCTGAAATGTTGAAGCTTTTTGATCTAAGCCTAGACTGTTCTGATCTGAGCTAAAAAATTAATGTTTTCCTGTTTACCATGAAAATATGCATACCTGATAAGTGTCTAAAACACCTAATTCTAGTATCGGTTTCGTACACCTTTCTTAGTTACTTCTCTTAAAAACATTGTATATTATGCTTGGTTAGTATTTTTGTAGGTACTCGGCATGGTTTGGCACAAACGAAGAAAAATGGAGGTATAAAGCATGCTTGGTGAATCGTTGTCCCTACTGGATTTGAAACGCAAGAGCAATATGACCTGGAGGTGTCAAAGAAAACTGATGAACACACCTGCACCTTGTGCTCAGGGCAGCCACGTTAAAGCTAACTCATCAGAGCCTCTACTAGTCCCCACTTGCATACATCTTGTAAAGACGGGATTTCCCAATTTTAGGTTTTTATTTCTTCCCAACTCAGTTCAAGACCAATATCTCTCACTGAATCGAGAGCTGCTGCATACGGTTCATGCCAGCAGACAATGGGGTTCAAGGGTATTTCACGGCAGGTTAGGATATGTCTGTAAGGTGAGAAAAACACAGAAAGGAAGTGGTTTTGGCCGGGAAAATTAGTAGAGAAGAACAAATTAATGGAGCTGTTATGATGTGAATCGATTTTGGGTGAAATTGTGAGACAAAACCAGCAAGGAAAGGGGATATGAGCCTGTCAAACGAATGGGTTTTGATGGCTTGTTCGAATTGAAGAAGATGGAGCTGGTGTAGAGTTAACAGCCAAGGAATGAGCTTAATGAGACATACACTATGTTGCTGGAGTTGAGCCGTTGCCATGGTTGTTTGTGGGAGTAAATGGTGATGATTTCGACTAGTTTAAGTCCTGGAAGAAATGGAGTAATGGGTTGTTGTTTGAATGAGCTGGGTGTGTGTTTAATTCACTATTTACATGAATTTGAGAGCCAGAGAAAGGGATTTATTTTTCTTCATCAACACCATCAGTTCTGCTCACATGGTATTTGAATAATTGCCTGAACCAAGAAGATATCATGTTCTGGCTGTACAGGCAGGGAGAAGAGGGGATGGAACTGAATGGGATCATTGCTGTTGAGCCATGGTCTTGGCGGTTCTCGACGGATAAGGAGAAGTAGTTGAGCTATGGTAGTATTACAGGTCAAGTCTTGGCAGTGAAAGAAGTGTTGGATATTTTCAATATCTTAGAAAATAAAATGGTTTTCTGTTTTGGTTTGCCGCTATGACGGGGAAGTATTCTGTGTTGGATAAACACAATGGATGTTAGTTGGAGATGAAGGGACACCTTTAATAGGTGTGATGGTTCATAAAAGACAACCATTCCCAATAGACACCTTATGTGTCTTTTGGAAGTGAAGAGGCATCTCCAATAGGCATGAATATCCCTATAAGTAGTGAAGGTATTCTCTCATTCTTAACAATCAATTCAACCTGTTTTCTCTCTTTCTAAAGTATCATCAGAATTCTTTCTAGTGTGTTCTTGATTGGGTCAAGGGGTACAAACCTTGAATCCAATTTCTCTGTTGTAGGGCTTTCATTGTATCCTGAAGGCATTATTTCGCATACCTTTTGCAATCGCCAATTGATATTGGGAGGGTAGAAATAATCGTCTAAAAGAAATCTTATGAGCCTTGAAAGTTTGGAGTACAACAATTTCTTTTAGTGTTATCATCCTCCGTTTTTACCCAAATTTTCCAACAGTTTTAGACGATTATTCCTCGACGAAGGAGGGTGAAGAGTTACAACAATTGTAATTTGGAGACTGGAAGAGAAAGAGAAACGAAACAAAATGGAATGACATTGCTGCGAAAATATCACTGGTGGTCTGTCAGTATGAAATCTGGTCCCATTCAAAGTACCGATTTTGGAAAAGGGACTTTCTCACAGCGTTCACTGTAAAAGGAAAAACCCATAGATAAGTTTGTTTTTCCAAATGTATTATTTAATTCTGCGGAATATGTTTTAGTGATGTCACATTTGGATTGGTGATAATGATTCTGAGAATTACATACATGATATAGCCATGAGTTAACTATAGTGTATGTGCATAATTGGTTTACATACTGGTTCAAAATGGTGAACTGATTATTCATAATCTAATCATCATGTCATCTTCCTTGTGAATACATGATTGGGAAACAGTTATGTCGTTTTGATTTTGCCATTTTGTGTGTGAATTAATCATTTGTAGTCAGGCTAGTACATAATTACTATTAAATGAATAAATTAGTATTATGTATGAGCATGGATTAAGATCACCACTTTCCAAGGTACGACACATTAAATGGCAGCAGTTAACAAGTGTGTTCTTCAATACATTGATAAGAAAATTGAATGAAAACGGTTACTTCCTCTCTGTTTGATGATTTTGTCTATCCGATCCGATTCCAACTAAGAGACATAACTCTTGTAAGGAAATGTCATTTCAATTACAAGACTGAAATGAAATTCAAAGAACAGAGTTATTAATCATGCGTGGATGATCGGAAACTTTCTGTCACCAAAGTTTCATGGTTGTAGTCTTCGTGCAAGGTTGAGAGAAATGCTTGGTGTTTCTTTACTACTTGGGGATGCTCTTAACTATGAACACAAGATGCTACATTTGGTGAGTCACTACAATGGAAGGTGTAGAGGTAGAATTGTCTTCAAACAAGGAAGAATTTCAATCACTAATGGAGAATATGCTTTGGAGAATTCGTGGACGAATTTATTCAAACAAGTGGAGAATGATGTATTTACAAACAAAGAAATTCTTGGTGTGTCATTACTACTTGGGGATGCTCTCAACGATGACCACAAAGTGCTACATTTGGTGAGTAACCACAATGGAAGGTTTCGAGGTAGAATTGTCTTCAAGCAAGGAAGAAGTTCAAGCAAAAATGGAGAATACGCTTTGAAGAATTCAAGGACGAATTTGTTTAAAGACGGGGAGGATGATGTATTGTGGATGTCCCATATCGATATTGAAGCACCATTTTTAGTCCATCCTAGAATTACTTTGAATATGCCAAGTATGCCCATGGTTCTAGTATAAATTAGAAGAAATAAGGCTAAAGAAGTTTTAGTTTTGGTTTTAGAATATTGTGTAAGAATGAGAGGTTCTCTTCTTTCAAACCTAATTGTTATCTCTAGGGGGAATTAGATTATCTAATTCTAGAGTATCAACTAGATGCCTCTCATAATCTTATAGTTTCCAATTTAATTGGGTAGAAATTGTAAGTTATTTGAGAAGAATCTCCATTATTAGGTTCTTCCTTTATTCAAAGGGTAGAAGAAACTAAGTTGGTTGATTATATATCCTTTTCAAGTTATCAATTTCAATTTATTTTCATTGTAAGCTTCCGCTTCTCATCAAGTTGAGTTAATGGATGATATCATATGGAAGTGTTGAAGTTCAGGTGGAGTTGTTGGCAGCTAGAAAGAAGGGAAGAAACAACCAGTGCGATCCAGGTTTGGTGCAGTGGTTAACCATGGTTCAAGGGCTCGAGATGAGCGTGCTGGCCGCAGTTAGGACCCAATTTAGCAGCCAACAGAATATGGAAATATGGGTATAAACTTGCTTCAGTTTTGGAGCCGTGAAAACAACCAAGAAGGTGACTTTTCCGAAACTCTTGGGAGATGAACGACTGAGATTTGGAAGCTGGCAGAGTTTTTATTGAACAAGGATTGTTGGGTTTGTTTTAGGTCACGATAATACAGGGCAAAAGAGCTATATAAAGAGGCGCAGAAACACGCATAAAGGGACCTGGTGATCATCAGTTTTTGTGCTTGCAGATTGTTCGTGAAAAACCCTGAAAGAGGAGAAGCTATACAGAACCTAAACAAGTACATGAACCTGCAGCAGCAATGGGTTTGCCTTTGCATCTGTTTTTATTTGAAACCCTATTTACCTTGAACTTATTATTGTGCTTAAACCAAAACTATGAATAGCTAATAACTTTATTGATTAGGGAGGATTTCAAAACTCCGAACATGATTTATTGATCAATCTTATGCAAGTTATTCTTCCGATAAAAATCTTTTGTTGATTGTCTTTTACCGTTTATATGACCATGAGTAGTATGATTGGTAACTAAGTGCGCAATTCGGTAACTCATATGCAACTTTAATGCTAGTATTGAGAACTTTGATCCGTAATTGTTAGAGTAATCTTTACATAAGTAGCGGTGCACTATTTGTCGCGAAGGGATTTTGTATGAAATAGTGTGTAAAAGACAACCCTAGGTTAACATGTCGAACTTACGAGCATGTGGCTAGGAGCAACTTGATTCACAAATATTAATACAATTGTTTGAATTACACCTAGAGAGCTTATTTTAGGTGGTTCACTTAATTAGAATCCGCTAGAGAACTTATTCTATGCGGTGACTTTTGGAGTCTAAAGATTAGTTGAACTTATAACTCGTCTTAAAGTTGGTAACAATCAAAATTATTTGGAAGTAGAACTTGTATGATTAATAATATCTTGTTTGGCAGTGGCGAATGAATCTCTAGTCAATTCCATCTTATAATTTGAATTACAATCTTTACAATCTTAAAAGTTTGTGTCTTTCAACAACAACAATTTGTCTTAAATTTCAACTTAAAACTCACACCTCCCGGTGGACTTGAACTCGACTTGCCTCACTACTCCTTTATAGAATTGTGTAACATAAGAGAATTATTATTGATAAGTTGACAAACTCATCCAAATTGGCGCCGCTGCCGGGGAGGCAGTGGTAGTGTTAAGTTGTTATTTTTATTTTTAGCTATTCTTTTTGCTTTTAGTTTCACTTTTTAGATTACTAATACAATTTTTGAGAATCCTATTTTTCAAGTACTATTTCTTTGGTGAATGCTTAACGGAGGAAGACCAAGTCCAATTGGTATACGTCTTCGATCCGACACTCAACTAAAGGACTTATTTCGAGCGGTTAACACTCCGCTTCCTCCTTCAACATCAAGCGAATTCGCAGATTTGGTCGTAGAGGAAGAACAAGTAGTTATGGCAACACTCAAGGATCTTGCATCACCACAATTGAACACTCAACCCTTGTGTATTCAATTGGAGGAAGAAATTGAGTTGAAACCTACTTTGCTCAACTCATTGCCCAAGTTCCATGGTTTAGCAGGGGAAGATCCAAACCGTCATCTTCAAGAATTCCACATGGTACTTGTAAGTGTAAAACCAAAGGACGTTGAAACCGATAACGCTATGCTTAAAGCATTTCCATTTTCTCTTGTGGATATGGCCAAGGAGTGGTTTTATAGTCTCCCAGCAGGTAGTATTAATACATGGAACGGTACGAAGAAAATCTTTCTTGAGAAGTACTTTCCCGCATCCAAGGTAGCAAAAATCAGAAAGGAGATATGTGGCATTGTTCAAATGGCAGGTGAGACTCTGTATGAGTATTGGAAGAGATACAAGAGACTATGTCAAAGTTGTCCACATCACCAAATCACGAAGCAACTTATCATCCAATATTTCTATGAAGGACTCTTATTAAATGATATGACAATGATTGATGCTGCAAGTGGTGGAGCTTTAGTTGACAAAACACCCGCACAAGCAAGAGCTTTGATTGAGAATATGACATCCAATTCGCAACAATTTTCCTCCCGAGAAGAAACACTTGTCAAGAAGGTTAATGAGGTTGGTGAAGGTTCTCATATGGAGCAAAGGATGTGTAATATGGAGAGGATGATGCAACAAATTTCTGCAGTGATTGTTCCATCGCATGAAAGCAATATGGAGCACGCAAATGCTATGTACCAAAATCAGCAAAGGCCTAGGTATGATCCGTACTCCAACACATACAATCCGGGTTGGCGAGATCATCCGAATTTCAGTTACGCCAACAAGCAAGCTGCAGCAAATCCTACTTTCAATCAACAAGGAGGGTACCAATTCATGCAAAGACCACAACAAGAAACTCAAAGCACAAGTATGGATGACAAATTTACCCTTATGATGCAAGGGATGCAAGGGATTTCAAAGTCAGTGCAAGGTTTCAACCAATTCCAGCAGAAATCCGAGATGACTATGAGAGATGTGCAAAACCAAATTAGTCAATTGGCTAGTGATATGAATCAACTCAAGGCACAAGGATCTGGAAAGCTTCCTTCGCAACCGCTGAACCATAAGGAGAATGTCAATGCTATTCAGTTAAGAAGTGGGAAGCAAGTTAAGCAACCAGCAACATCACCGGATGCTAATGGGCCTGTTCTAGAGCAACAAGAGGATGAAACAACCCCTAACAAGGCTGATTTGGTAACAAATTTTCACTCTAAACCTCTTGTTTCTACTAATGTCACTTCTCCTCCTTTTCCTAATAGGTTTGCAAAGTCCAAGAAGGAGACACTATACAAGGAGATTTATGAGATCTTCAAGAACATTCAAGTGAACATACCACTTCTTGAGGCGATAAGGCAAGTTCCTCGCTTCGCAAAGTTCTTGAAGGAATTGTGCACTAACAAGCACAAATTAGTCGATAATGAAGTTACATATGTGGGTGAGAATGCTTCCGCATATCTTCAAAAGAAACTTCCACCAAAGTTAAAGGATCCCGGTAGTTTCACTATACCATGTACAATTGGTACAACCAGGTTTGATCGTGCTTTACTAGACTTAGGTGCAACTATTAATGTTATGCCTTTCTCAATATATGAATCATTAGACCTTGGTCCTCTTAAGGATACCGGTATTATTATTCAACTTGCTGATAGGTCCACTACTTACCCGAAAGGGGTTGTGGAAGATGTTTTGGTGCAGGTTAACGAGCTGATTTTTCCTGTAGACTTTTATGTTCTAGATATGAGGGACGAAGATTCACCCTCGTCTGCACCGTTGCTGTTGGGTAGACCTTTCATGAGAACTGCTAGAACTAAAATAGATGTCTTTAAAGGCACCATAACTATGGAATTTTACGGTGAACCCATAAGTTTCAACATCTTTGAAGCTATGAGATACCCGAGTGATGTATATTCCTATTTTTCAGTGGATGTGATTGATTCTTTAGCTCAACAAACATTTGAGTTAAACGGTGATGATGCGTTAGAGAAAGCTATAATGAAAAGTTTAGATTGTGAAAAACATGATGATAAGAAAAGTGATATAGATATGTGTGATGAGCTTAAAGAATTTATTTGCTCTCTTGCCGCATTACAAGAATTCTCACCTAGAAATGATGTTTCTTATATTTCCTTACCTTGTACTAATGAGAAACTCTTACCATCGATTTTGCAGGCACCTACCCTTGAATTGAAACCTCTTCCAGATCATCCCAAGTATGTTTATCTTGGTGATAAGGAAGAGTTACCGGTGATTATTGCAACCAAGGTGCAAAAAGAGAATCTTATTCGTGTGCTAAGAGAATACAAGTCTGCCATAGGGTGGACCATTGCCGATATAAAGGGAATCAGCCCTTTCATGTGTATGCACCGAATACTTCTAGAGGAGGGGTCAAAGCCAACTAGAGAAGCTCAACGTGGTTTGAACCCTCCGATGATGGAAGTGGTCAAGAAATAAATCCTGAAGTTGTTGGATGTATAGGTTATCTATCCCATATCTGACAGCAAATGGGTAAGCCCTGTCCAAGTCGTTCCAAAGAAATCCGGTGTCACGGTGGTGAAAAACGAAGATAATGACTTGGTTCCAACTAGAATTCTGACCGGATGGAGAGTGTGTATTGACTACCGGAAGCTCAATTCTACCACCCGAAAAGACCATTTTCCTTTACCATTTATTGATCAAATGCTTGAGAGATTGGATGGACACTCTCACTATTGCTTTCTTGATGGTTTTTCAGGGTATAATCAGATTGTAATAGCTTCGGAAGATCAGGAAAAGACGACCTTTACTTGTCCATTTGGCACGTTTGCGTATAGACGTATGCCATTCGGTTTTTGTAATGCTCCTGGCACTTTCCAACGTTTTATGGTAAGTATATTTTCAGATTATGTTGCTAGCATCATAAAAGTGTTTATGGATGACTTTAGTGTGTATGGCGATTCTTTTGACAAGTGCTTAGATAACCTTACACTAATCCTTAAAAGATGCGTAGAAACAAATCTTGTGCTTAATTGGGAAAAGTGCCATTTTATGGTGAATCACGGTATTGTGCTAGGCCACATTATATCTTCTAGGGGATTAGAAGTGGACAAAGCCAAGATTGATGTGATTAAAAACTTACAATACCCCACAAATGTGAGGGAGGTTCGCTCTTTTCTTGTCCATGGAGGTTTTTATAGGAGGTTCATCAAGGATTTCTCCAAGATTGCAATGCCCTTGTGCCGAGTGTTGCAAAAAGATGTGACCTTTAATTGTGATATGGAGTGCAAAAAGGCTTTTGATACCTTGAAAGAGTTGTTGACTACCTCACCAATCATTAAACCACCGGATTGGAGCAAGCCCTTTGAGTTGATATGTGATGCTAGTGACTATGCCGTGGGAGCCGTGTTGGGACAGCGAGATGGTATAGTTCCATATGCCATTTATTATGCTTCTAGAACTCTTAATGGCGCACAAATCAACTACTCAACCACTGAAAAGGATCTCTTGGCCATAGTGTTCGCGCTTGAAAAATTCAGATCTTACTTGGTGGGTACACAAGTGATTGTCTTCTCCGACCATGCTGCACTCCGGTACTTGCTAACAAAGAAAGATGCTAAGCCAAGGCTCATTAGGTGGATACTACTTCTTCAAGAGTTTCATCTCCAAATTAAGGATAAGAAGGGGAGTGAGAATACCGTAGCGGATCATTTGAGTCGATTGATTGCATCCGAAGAAGCAATTCCTTGTGTTGATGGTGGATTTTCGTTTAAGGTTAAATTTGTAAGTAACCAAAAAATCATGCGCTGACATCTTGTAAAAGATAAAGCCGTTTATAAGTGACGGATACTCCTCACTTAATTCACCAAGAATGGAGCATGTAGCAACAATCCCATTCTGTGAATACATGAAATTCCTCCAGGATGGAGCATGTAGCAACAATCCCTTCATGTGAATTTCATATCAGCCTTGTATTTCCAGTACTCATTATCAGTGTGGCATGACGACTGAATGTTACTCTTACGGAGTAACACGAACCTCCAAGCACTATAATGATCATTATCGGTGTGGCATGACGACTGAGTGTTACTCTTACAGAGTAACACGAACCTCCAAGCACTATAATGAAACCATGTACGAAATACCCGTACAGGCTGATTCTCGGTGTGTTATACTAGCCCGAGCCCTCTCGGTGTGTTATACTAGCCCGATTGAGCCCTCTCGGTGTGTTATACTAGCCCGATTGAGCATCCCAAGATGATTGACCATATCAGTCCGGATATGATCCGATCGCAGATCATCCAACTCCACAAGCATGATTGGATCTACCCCGCATCAATTCCATCACCCCCAAGCGGTATGGAATACACACGGCCGACCCCGCATGGTCGACCATTGGCCTTTGCTTGACAAAGAACCGTCCATACCAAGCATTATGGAGGGAAACCCTAAATTAGGGTTTGCGGCATATTACATGTGCCGCAAAACGGTCTCAACCATCCATCTTCGCAGGTATAGATGGAGGGTGTAGATGTAGACTCAAAGGGCCCGGAGCATGTCGACACAATCACCATGTGACCGCCTACATACATGACCAATCGGTCAAAACCAACCATGATTGGTTACAACAAATTCGTCCGCCTGAAAGAGCATGGTCGCACGGCTTTGCAAGCCAAAATTAGGGTTCAAGCCATCACGCGCGTCCATCTTCTCCGCGCACGAATGGAGGGTCACAGATTAGATTGAGCAAGTCGGTCACACCAAAGATGACCACCGTGAGCCCATCTACCTCCTCATGCGGTCGGCCAAGGCATATCATGCCTGGCCAATCCAAAACGCCCGCTCAAACATGCGTGGATACACTTCCCAAATTGCAAATCAATCTCGACCACTCAACTTCACCGGACGAATTGGGTGGCTTAGATCACGTTTCATGAGACGGTAAGACATAGGCGTGAACATCAGCCTACCGTCTACACGCCAAACCAACCGGCCAAGACCGACCAAGTCAGGTCATCTTGGAAAACACGCCGAAAAGGGTATGGTGCGCGACTCCTTGCGGCATCAAACTCCTATCGCAAATCGATCTCAACCACTCAACTTTACCTGGTCCAAATTGAGTGGCTTAGATCGTGCCTTCTTGGGAAAGTGAAGTATGGACGTACACACCGGCGTGTTGTCTACACACATGCCCTGGTCGGTCCTCTTCAAAACCCTTCCCATGCTTGGTTTCGACCAAGTCAAGAGTGATGCTTGCGCACCTCTTTTAAAACCCTAATTTCATCAACGGTCGCAGATGAGTGTCTCAAACATCATCTCATCCGTCCGACTTCACCACTTGGTTATACAACCCCGGTCGAGTTATTTGGTTAGTGAGGAGTCATTACCCATCACTTTACCACACCGTAATGCAGTACTCGCATAAAATACACACGATACTTCACAAGTATCGACTTTCTCAATAACGCAGATTATTCAATTCAAAGATTACATGCTATCTCTCGTGGATCCACGATCCACATTCCGACATCAATCATGTCACAAACTGGGGGATACATACTGGGGTATTGGTCTCGCGGTTTACAAATGCAACGTGCAACGCGCCATCACAAGAACGTGTTAGGAAGTCATGGACGGTTAGAGATGAACAGAAAAGTGGGCAAGACTGGTCATGTGTTACCGACACACAACTCCACTACTCCATCATTCCACTACCTCCACTTCCCACGAGAAACGTGAATGAGGCTCAATGACTTGTATAAATAGGTTCTCCGCCATATTTCCAACAACAAGGAATAACGGAGAACAACACAAGTTCGGGACGACGTAAAACCAAGTGTTAATACAAAAACCGTATTCAAACACTCGTAGCCTGCTTGCATCAACCGTAAGCTTGCTCGTCCTTCTCATACAAGTCATAAGCAAGCCAACACCTTCACAATCTCAACACCTTCTTCGCTTCCTCCCTAAGATCAACCCCATCTCCTTCACTTTGTGACCGAAACAAGTCTGGAACGGCCATTTCTTGGTTTAGGCCGGACTTGCACAGATTGATCTCTCGAATCTACAAGCACTCACCGCGCAGTGCATTTGTTGAAGGTTTAGATTCATTCCTCATCCACACCCCAAATTACCAAATTCTCATAGGAGTAGTTTTCACCCATCAACAATTGGCGACCACAAGTGAGATTAATCTCTCGGTTGTAAAGTCAATTTCTTCGAAATTCAATTCAATTTCATCAATCTCAAAAGGGTAGATCTTAGAATCGATTCAATCAAAAATCATTATGGTGGAATTAAGGTCTGGGTCAGCAATCAATTCTGATGGAGCCGTTGTGGATAACAATCCTGGTGTTGAAGTACCGCTGCTGGAGCTACCGTGGTCAACACATCTCGTGGAGCCGTCACTTCTACCACCAAGACTGTAGCAGCCAGATATCCCAAAGAGGGAATAACTCCTCCCATCACCGAGAGCTGAGCGGCCCAAAATCCCGGCATCTCTTCGAGCGTAACGCCTCCAAAGGGTTACCGAGCAACAACTTTCACTCCTCCACCAGACGAGGAGCCGGAGACACAAGAGGAAGGCCGCCGTCTAGTACCATTGCAGACTTGATGGAGAAACAGAAATTCTTGCTAAAACTCAAACAAATATGGCCGCAACTCGAAAGAGGTACTCACTTTCCTTAAAACTTTGACTCGAACGATTACCGCAAGATTCACTAAGAACCCTTGGAGTCGGCGAGAGATGCATTCAATACACCCGAGCAGGTGTGTTTCCACTCGACTCACATGAATGAAGAAACTCGTGTTGCTCCTGAGCGCCAAGGGGAGAGAGGCCAGTCTTCCAACTTCATTACGCGTGAAGATCTAGAGCGACTTCTCCAAAATCGAGGAAAAGGGGACCGAACGGACATACACCAACATCAGTCGCCGTACCCTCAAGATGTGCAACGGATTCCTCTACCAAGAGGTTACACCTCTCCCCGCTTCTCCCTCTACGACGGTATTGGTAATGCTCGTGAACACATTTCTCGATTCTTGAAGCCTTGGGGAACATGAATACAATCATGTTTTACGCCTAAAAGAATTCTCAAAATCACTCACGGGGAGGGCATACACTGGTACAACAACATTGCGCCTAACAAAGATATCCAATTGGAGCGAGATGGTCGTTGCTTTCTACATGAAGTATTTCTTCGTGTCCAACAAATCACGTTTTCGGACACTGGGAAGAATTCTCCAGCGGAACAATGAACATCCCAACGACTTCGTTAAAAGATTCAACCCAAGCACTCGGACTGTCACGACCCGAATGTTACCGAACGGCAATTGGTGGAATCATGCATCAATGGGATGATACCCATATACCGCGCTCGTTAGAGAATCTGGGCTTTCAAACATTCTCTCGAACTCCACGAAGCCGCAAAACGTTCAAGAACAACTCGCACCAAAGATTACTAGAAAGAACCGAGTTGTTCGAAGTGAAGATTTGCGTGAAAGTCGAGGAAGCAAAGCGTCTCACAAACAAACAATACAACACTGGCCCTTCTGTGAGTGTGGTAAGCGGAGGAGAAAAGAGGAAAGCTTCGATAACAGAACAACAAACCAAGCGAACATCCTCGGCACACAAGACTTCGCCTCAAAAAGGAACAGACAAAACTCCTGCACAAAATGCCAAAGACACGGGTTTTCCTTTTCCCATGAATGAAGTGATAGAGCTCTTGGAAGCGTGGATCCAAGATGATGCCGTAAAACTACCCCCTATCAAAGCGTCCTCCGACCGAGGAAGAAATAGCAGATCCCGGATATCGTTGCTACCACAGGTTCGTCCATCATCCAACCAAAGATTGCAACAGTTGAAACAAATATTCAGGGAAAAGGTAGAGACCGGGAACTCCAAACTGGAAACGAAGGTGTTCATAGAGATCCTCTACCTATCGTGAACCGCATGATTTCTGGGACTCTTGTTCGCAAGACCGTGCAATCTATGATGGAGCACATGTGTGAAATCTTATATTTCTCCAAGGGGCAGCGTCAAGACATATTTGCGGCCCTCAACCACGTTGTGTCGTGCAGGCGTCTGTATCCTGAACCGGTCCAAGAACCTCGGCCTTTCCTGAAAGATGCGAGCAAAGGGAACTGGGGACTCCTAACCGTCACTCGTTTGAGAGGCGTTGAGTTTGATAACGCGTTGATCGATACGGCTTCCGAATTTAACATCATTACTGTCAAGACCTTGAGAGCGGCAAAGATTTCGAAGCAGGAGGCTACTCGTCACCCAACTGTGGTCAAAGATTCGGGAGGAGAGCTTAGAGATGCGTATGGATACATCGACCTTGAAGTCAAATTGGGAGATGCCTCAACACGAGCAAAGTTCTATGTAGTCAAAGATCATCCCAACTACGACATGATCCTAGGGCGCTCTTGGACGCATGACAACAAAGCCATACTGGAAGTCTGTCCTCTACCGATTTCGATACACCGAAAGAGTCTCCAACACGCCCGCCGGACTACCCGATGACTGTCCGCTGCCGCACCAACAACTTGCCAATATGACACAACTTCCTGGAGAGAGCCTGTCGGCATACACTGAAAGGTTCCGGTCTCAAGTAAGTCTCATCACACAACCCTCCTTGCAAACTACCGCCCCTCATTCTGACAAGTCCTGGGGACTGGCTCCAACCGACAAACCAACCCCGGCTAGGAGATGTGAATGGGAAGCCGCCCCTTTCAAACATTTTATCAGGAGCATAGAAGCTGTCTTGGTCAAAGACAACAAGGCCAAGGTCCAAGTGTGTGCACGCTCAAACCCATTCGGAATTGGAGACCTAGTGACGAAGGCGACTACATTCAATGTTGGAAACATGACGGTGAAGATGACCGCTCTACCTGACTCACCCACCAAAAGAGAAGATGAACCGCACTGGTAGCGATGTTATCCTAGGTGGCTACCGCAAGCTCATCAACGCCGATAACCCGGAGGGCATAACAGTTCACTCACGATGGCTCAAACCTTACCGAACTTAAGATACTTGTGCTACCACTTTCCAAAGATCCTACACACCTTAAAACGCTGTGCTATATTTTTCCAAATGTGTTTCCTTTTATAATTTCATGTCATATTTGTAATCCCTCCGTAAAAATGATTGCAATACTTGCATTCATAGTTAGGGTTTCAATTTTCAATTTTCAATTGAAGCATTATTTTCATCCGAGAACCTCTTTACTCCTAAAAACACCAACCCCGAGTCGCCTTAAATCACCCACCGGAGCAAGAAAAGAAACCCTAAGCAAACATCTCACGGATGAAGGAAATAGAACGTGTGCGGAAAATGATTTGAGCCATCTCGCCCAAAGAAAAGCCAGGAAGATATTGCATCACAGTCCATGGATATTCCATTACAAAGATAACTTCTTTTATCACTAAGAATTATGTATGAAGGCGCACCCTTGCGCCCGAGAAGGTTCGATTACTGATCTTGGCAAAGGATTGTAAAGGAAAGCTTTATTCAAATAATCAAAGAAAAACCTTGAACTCACCGCCACCGAGTACAAGGAAGATGTTCGAGCATGCAAAATATACTTGGAAAGAAAAACAAAACAAAAGAAATTTCAATCATCAAGAGGGTCGGTCTCGCCCACATCACCGTCACTCCACACTTGCCGATGCACCTCCCTCCGATCCTCCTCAACTTCTCGCATCGGCATCCCCACGCAAGAAGCAAGAGCGCACTCCATCCCAACATCTTCAAAGGAGCATCAAAGGGCATAGCAACACCAGGGGCCACGCAAATTGCCTTCGAATGTTCAGTGTTCGTCAGATCGAATCAAGGATTATCACGCCGTCCCGAACCGGTAATCACACTTGCCTTCATTCGGGGTCGTTCATGCTCAACTCTCCGCCTCTTCAACCGCGCCGCAAATCTCTCTCGCCCTTGCGCTTACTAGTGTTCTGCAGCGTTTCCTCGCGCCTCCGCCGCTCCTCCATGTCAATTGCAAATGAAAGTGCATGAGATACGTCCTCGACAATACGAAGGTGGGAGATGGACATCCCCGTATAGCACAACCGACTTCACGAAGAGGAAGATCGATCTTAGCCATCACTTCTCCATGTGCATGGTTTTCAGGCTTGTCAACTTCAAAACTTCTTTCTGGGGAAGCAACAGAATGAGCGTCTACCGCTTCCATGATAATCTGCAGAGAAGAAGAGGTTATGAGCACACACAAAAAAAAAAAAAAAAAAAAAAAAAAAGAGAGGATCATCAAAACTATCGAACAGCTAATCGAAAATCAGAGCAGTACCTGAGATACCTGGGAAATAGAATAAACGACCACGTTGAGATGATTCTTTATAATCTCACAAGTCGACGAATCCCGGAAGGAAGAGAAGTCTCTACTTACCACCTATGAAGGCTACTAATTCGGGATAACAATCAACAAGGCTTATCAAATATACCTGAGGAAGGCCGTGTATAACTAAGGAAGTACACCTGAAGGAGCGGCCGAGCTCATACATGTACAAGAGGAACCAAAGCGACTCACCGGATCAAGTCCCGCTTCCTTCGCATCCTTAATCAAGACCGACCAGCCTCCAGGAAACGCCCGACAATGTGAAACTATCCTAAAATATGTATTCACTCTAGCTTGGTCATTTCTGTATGTCACCATCTCATGCCTACCACACAATAGTGTAACCATTATATGCTAGGCAGGGGACTTAATGTTGATGGTGGATTTTCGTTTAAGGTTAAATTTGTAAGTAACCAAAAAATCATGCGCTGACATCTTGTAAAAGATAAAGCCGTTTATAAGTGACGGATACTCCTCACTTAATTCACCAAGAATGGAGCATGTAGCAACAATCCCATTCTGTGAATACATGAAATTCCTCCAGGATGGAGCATGTAGCAACAATCCCTTCCTGTGAATTTCATATCAGCCTTGTATTTCCAGTACTCATTATCAGTGTGGCATGACGACTGAATGTTACTCTTACGGAGTAACACGAACCTCCAAGCACTATAATGATCATTATCGGTGTGGCATGACGACTGAGTGTTACTCTTACGGAGTAACACGAACCTCCAAGCACTATAATGAAACCATGTACGAAATACCCGTACAAAGTGATTCTCGGTGTGTTATACTAGCCCGAGCCCTCTCGGTGTGTTATACTAGCCCGATTGAGCCCTCTCGGTGTGTTATACTAGCCCGATTGAGCATCCTAAGACCGACCATATCGGTCCGGATATGATCCGATCGCAGTCATCCAACTCCACAAGCATGATTGGACGACCCCGCATCAATTCCATCACCCCCAAGCAGGTATGGAATACACACGTCCGACCCCGCATGGTCGACCATTGGCCTTTGCTTGCCAAAAACCGTCCATACCAAGCATTATGGACGGAAACCCTAAATTAGGGTTTGCGGCATATTACATGTGCCGCAAAACGGTCTCAACCATCCATCTTCGCAGGTATAGATGGAGGGTGTAGATGTAGACTCAAAGGGCCTTGGAGCATGTCGACACAATCACCATGTGACCGCCTACATACATGACCAATCGGTCAAAACCAACCATGATTGGTTACAACAAATTCGTCCGCCCGAAAGAGCATGGTCGCACGGCTTTGCAAGCCAAAATTAGGTTCAAGCCATCACGCGCGTCCATCTTCTCCCGCACGAATGGAGGGTCACAGATTAGATTGAGCAAGGGTCCGGTCACACCAGCATGACCACCGTGAGCCCATCTACCTCCTCATGCGGTCGGCCAAGGCATATCATGCCTGGCCAATCCAAAACGCCCGCTCAAACATGCGTGGATACACTTCCCAAATTGCAAATCAATCTCGACCACTCAACTTCACCGGACGAATTGGGTGGCTTAGATCACGTTTCATGAGACGGTAAGACATAGGCGTGAACATCAGCCTACCGTCTACACGCCAAACCAACCGGCCAAGACCGACCAAGTCAGGTCATCTTGGAAAACACGCCGGAAAAGGGTATGGTGCGCGACTCCTTGCGGCATCAAACTCCTATCGCAAATCGATCTCAACCACTCAACTTTACCGGTCAAATTGAGTGGCTTAGATCGTGCCTTCTTGGGAAAGTGAAGTATGGACGTACACACCGGCGTGTTGTCTACACACATGCCCGGTCGGTCCTCTTCAAAACCCTTCCCATGCTTGGTTTCGACTAAGTCAAGAGTGATGCTTGCGCACCTCTTTTAAAACCCTAATTTCATCAACTGGCCGCAGATGAGTGTCTCAAACATCATCTCATCCGTCCGACTTCACCAAACTGGTTATACAACCTGGTCAGAGTTATTTGGTTAGTGAGGAGTCATTACCCATCACTTTACCACACCGTAATGCAAAAGACTCGCATAAAATACACACGATACTTCACAAGTATCGACTTTCTCAATAACGCAGCTTATTCAATTCAGCATTACATGCTATCTCTCGTGGATCCACGATCCACATTCCGTACATCAATCATGTCACAAACTGGGGATACATACTGGGGTATTGGTCCATGGTTTACACAAGTGCAGCGGCGTGCAACGCGCCATCACAAGAACGTGTTAGGAAGTCATGGACGGTTAGAGATGAACAGAAAAGTGGGCAAGACCGGTCATGTGTTACCGACACACAACTCCACTACTCCATCATTCCACTACCTCCACTTCCCACGAGAAACGTGAATGAGGCTCAATGACTTGTATAAATAGGTTCTCCGCCATATTTCCAACAACAAGGAATAACGGAGAACAACACAAGTTCGAGACGACGAAACCAAGTGTTAATACAAAAACCGTATTCAAACACTCGAGCCTCGCTTGCATCAACCGTAAGCTTGCTCGTCCTTCATTACAAGTCATAAGCAAGCCAACACCTTCACAATCTCAACACCTTCTTCGCTTCCTCCCTAAGATCAACCCCATCTCCTTCACTTTGTGACCGAAACAAGTCTGGAACGGCCATTTCTTGGTTTAGGCCGGACTTGCACAGATTGATCTCTCGAATCTACAAGCACTCACCGCGCAGTGCATTTGTTGAAGGTTTAGATTCATTCCTCATCCACACCCCAAATTACCAAATTCTGCAGGAGTAGTTTTCACCCATCAACACCTTGGCATGATAGTTTTCCGGATGAGCAACTCTTTACGGTGGATAGCACAACTCCATGGTACGCTGATATTGTGAACTACTTGGTGACGGGACAAGTACCTAATACCATGTTAACTTTTCAGAAATTGAAACTCAAGAAAATATCCAAGCAATATACATGGGATGAACCATATTTGTGGAAACACTGTGCCGACCAAATAATGCGAAGGTGCGTCCTAGAATCCGAGTTTCAATCTATTCTTAATTTTTGTCACTCATATGCTTGTGGAGGTCATTTTGGGTCCAAGAGAACGAAATTCAAGGTTCTTGAGAGTGGTTTTTATTGGCCCACTTTATTTAAGGATGCATATTTGTTTTGTAAAGCTTGTGATAGGTGCCAAAGAACCGGCAATCTAGGTGCTAGAAACCAAATGCCACTAACACCAATTCTCCTTGTAGAGATATTTGATGTGTGGGGTATCGATTTTATGGGGCCTTTTGTGAATTCATACGGGAATCTTTATATTATTCTTTCCGTTGATTATGTTTCTAAATGGGTGGAGGCTAGAGCCACAAAGACTACTGATTCTCAAGTTGTTTGTGAGTTTGTGAAGGAACAAATTTTTTCTAGGTTTGGCACACCTCGAGTGGTGATTAGCGATGGAGGTTCCCATTTTCAGAGATCCTTCCACGCTCTTCTCAAGAAGTACAATGTTACTCACAAAGTTGGCACTCCGTATCATCCGCAAACAAGTGGACAAGATGAAATTTCCAACCAGGAGATTAAGTCAATTCTAGAGAAAACGGTGAATACTACAAGGAAAGATTGGAGCTCTAGACTCAATGATGCTTTATGGGCGTGCCGGACAGCGTACAAAACTCCCATTCGAATGTCTCCGTTTAGGATGATTTATGGTAAACCTTGTCTTCTTCCCGTAGAACTTGAACACAAAGCTTTTTGGGCCATCAAGATGTGCAACATGGAGTTAGATGCCGTAGGAAAACAAAGAAATCTTCAACTCAATGAGTTAGAATAAATCCGTAATGATGCATATGAAAGTTCGCGCATTTACAAGGAGAAAACTAAAGCTTTTCATGATAAGATGATTTCTCGGAAAAGTTTTGTCATAAGGCAGAAAGTTCTCTTATTTCATTCTCGTCTTCAGTTGTTTCCCGGTAAACTTAGGTCCCGATGGGTTGGACCATTTGTTGTTACTAATGTGTTTTCTCATGGTGCATTTGAGCTTTCTAGTCCCAAAACAGGGAAGATTTTCAAGGTAAACGACCATCGAGTGAAACCATACTATGAGCAATTTGTGACGGAGAATCAAGAGGTCATAAAATTGAGTGATCCACTCCCTCTGGAGGAGTAATTGGAGCAGAATGTCGGGCTGATGACGTTAAACCAAGCGCTGCATGGGAGGCAACCCATAGGTTTTGTATTTCTATCTTTTGCTTTTAATTTTTTTTCTTTTGCATATCATTTTAGGATTTCCCACCTTGATTTTACTTAGGATGAGTCAATTACATTGAGGACAATGTAAAGTTTAAGTGTGGGGGAGCGTTTGACTATTTTGCATATAGAATTTTTTTTAAATTTTTGCATAAAAAACCTCCAACTTTAGAGATTTTAGAGTTACTAGCATACTTCTAGGTTTGTTTACATAGAGATTCTGACCGACATAGTTGAACTTGGAAGTGTTAGGGAACTACGTTCGGATTTCTTTCTTGTTAGAGTGTTAAATAATGGATCTAATCATCCGGTGATGCAAATTAGGTGTAGAGGGAAATGCATTATTAGAGTTGCTAATCAATCATTAGTGGAGCTACCTATTTTCATATCAACTGAGGCACCAGACCAAAAATTCTTTGTTGCTGACTAAAGAGCTTTCTTTTGAGTGTGTGTTACCGTACATTAATTCTGGGTAGAATGGTGAGCTACCCAACCTCCCACCAATAGAAGCACTACTATTTGATCTCTTGAGTGCTAATTTTGTCAATCATGAGGGTGACGTCTATAGATGAAAGCCACTTTCTTGTGGTTTGATTTGCAGTTAGCACCATTCTCTCCACAAGAACAGATCCATAGAAACATACATCATCATCAACAAAGGAGCGACATAAAAATCTACAAGGAAAGTTGAAGACGTTTAAGGTTTACAAGCAACAATTTTTACAAGGAAGAGCAAGTTTCATATCAAAGTAAAGCAACATACAATGAGCAGATTTTTACATATACATGTTGAAGACTTACATATAAGGAGCGGAATTTTATATCAAAGTGGAAGACTAAGTACAAGAGCGAAGAAAATCAAAAGATGAGAGTTATTGAAGTTTATGATACGAAGACAATACAAGTTGTGAAGAATCAAGTGGTAAAGTACTTCTCCCACGGCCATATTTCAATATTTTGTTTTATTTTCACTTTGTATTTTATATTTTCTCTTGTTCCGATAAAAAAAAAATGAGAAAAAGAAAAAAAAATGAGACAAGAGAAAATTTTATTATTGTTTTTAGTTTTTATTTATTCAATAAGCCGTGGGGATGGAAGAAAAATCTATAAAGAAGTTTCAAGCGACAAGGATTTTGAGGAAAAGAGTTACAAATTTTTAAAGATCGAAGTTCAAGAATTTATTATCAAACCGTTGAAGCCGAAGACGAAGACCAAGAAGATGAAGAAGACGAGCCGAAGGAAGACGTTTCTATTGGATGCTGTGAGAGTGGTGCTTTCGTCACTGCCGATCGGATGTGAAGGTGGTGAGTACTCTCATCCTCGCAAAAATGGTTGATTTCCTTTCTTAGAGATCATTAGAAAAATATCTTTATTTTCCACGATTATGTGGAGTCTCCAGAAATAATTCGGAAGGTTTCCTTCCCACCATTCAACGTGTGTAGGATTCTCTCTTCATTCCTACCTGCACACATGTGAGACCCATAAAAAAACTGTCTTTTTGAGTGCAATTATCATAAAACCCTATTGGTGAGGCAGAAGTCAAGGCGAAATGCTTATTGATCGCTCTCAAACACGCGTTCTCTCATTATGGTGTGGTTATTTCTCACTCAACATTTTAGAATGAGAATATGTTCTTTGGTATTTCTAACTTCTTATTACTAGCATGCAGAAACTCTATGTCCTCATAGCTCTTTGGATGCTTGGGACGCTGGAACGCTTTGAAGTTGGAGTAGGTTTTGTGAGTATACCTCTCGTAAGCCCTCACGAGACTATAACTCGTCCACTAGGGACACCTAGTGGTTTATAGGCTTGTTATTTATGCTAAGAGTAACCGTAGCCTCGACGACATGGATTTGTTGTATTTTATTTTTGTTTTGTTTGCTCGAGGACTAGCAAAGTCTAGGTGTGGGGGAATTTGATAAGTGTCTAAAACACCTAATTCTAGTATCGGTTTCGTACACCTTTCTTAGTTATTTCTCTTAAAAACATTGTATATTATGCTTGGTTAGTATTTTTGTAGGTACTCGGCATGGTTTGGCACAAACGAAGAAAAATGGAGGTATAAAGCATGCTTGGCGAATCGTTGGCCCTGCTGGATTTGAAACGCAAGTGCAATAGGACCTGGAGGTGTCAAAGAAAATTGATGAACGCACCTGCACCTTGTGCTTAGGGCAGCCACGTTAAAGCTAACTCATCAGAGCCTCTACTAGTCCCCACCTGCATACATCTTGTAAAGACGGGATTTCCCAATTTTAGGTTTTTATTTCTTCCCAACTCAGTTCAAGACAAATATCTCTCACTGAATCGAGAGTTGCTGCATACGGTTCATGCCGGAAGGCTATGGGGTTCAAGGGTATTTCACGGCAGGTTAGGATATGTCTGTAAGGTGAGAAAAATACAGAAAGGAAGTGGTTTTGGCCGGGAAAATTAGTAGAGAAGAACAAATGAATGGAGTTGTTATGATGTGAATCGTTTTGGGTGAAATTGTGAGGCAAAACCAACAAGGAAAGGGGATTTGAGCCTGTCAAACGAATGGGTTTTGATGGCTTGTTCGAATTGAAGAAGATGGAGCTGGTGGTAGAGTTAACAGCCAAGGAATGAGCTTAATGAGACATACACTGTGTTGCTGGAGTTGAGCCGTTGCCATGGTTGTTTGTGGGAGTAAATGGTGATGATTTCGACTAGTTTAAGTCCTGGAAGAAATGGAGTAATGGGTTGTTGTTTGAATGAGCTGGGTGTGTGTTTAATTCACTATTTACAAGAATTTGAGATCCAGAGAAAGGGATTTCTTGTTCTTCATCAACACCATCAGTTCTGCTCACATGGTGTTTGAATAATTGCCTGAACCAAGAAGATATCATGTTCTGGCTGTACAGGCAGGGAGAAGAGGGGATGGAACTGAATGGGATCATTGCTGTCGAGCCATGGTCTTGGCGGTTCTCTCGACAGATAAGGAGAAGTGGTTGAGCTATGGTAGTATTACAGGTCAAGTCTTGGCAGTGAAAGAAGTATTGCTGCTACTGAGATATGGAGGAGGTTCAAATGGTTTTCGAACCTGAAATATGTAGCCTGGAATGAAGATGAGTAAGAAAGTCATGATGCTTCCATGGTTCTGAGTATATGAAATTTGTGATTGAAATTACAAGAGTTTGTTGCCATCTACAACGGGTACTGACACTTCAGTTTGGAGAATGATTGAGCTCAACTTTATAGGACAAGAAGAGACCAAGATGGAGATGACAAGGAAGGAACTGAGTTCAGTTGCTGATCATAGTGGTTGGCTCTAATGATTGAGTCCGACTGATGCTCTACCAGGGAAAGAAGCTCAAACCGAGAGGATGGGATTACGATGGTGAGTGTTGGTTGTAATTTCAGTCGAGAAATAATGAGGTAGTACATGACCTGTTGATGGTGTTATGGGCTAGTTCAGGCGAGAAAATGGAGGTTGGTATAGGCAGTTAAGGTGAAGTATTGAGCTGCTGAATGAGTAAGGATAAGCCTTTATAATGTTGGTGTTCATAATCCATGGCCAGAATGGGTTGTCTGCAATGGGTAGTGGTTGTGAAGGTCAGTGAAAGAAGGTGATTGAGGAACAATGTTGTTGCAAGGGAATGGAACTGAAGCTGGTGTTACTGCTATGGATGGATGAAGACTGAGCTGATGTTGCAGTTGCAGTCGATTTAGCTGTTGAATGAAGGGCAGTTCAGACAAGCAAGGGATAGTGACAAGAACTATAATGAAATGGTTCCAGTTTGGGAGTTATTGTTATTGCTGTGCAGTTGAGTTAATGGATGATTTCAGATGGAAGTGTTGAAGTTCAGGTGGAGTTGTTGGCAGCTAGAAAGAAGGGAAGAAACAACCAGTGCGATCCAAGTTTGGTGCAGTGGTTAACCATGGTTCAAGGGCTCAGTACAGGCTTGCCTAGCCGCAGTTAGGACCCAATTTAGCAGCCAACAGAATATGGAAATATGGGTATAAACTTGCTTCAGTTTTGGAGCCGTGAAAACAGCCAAGAAGGTGACTTTGCCGAGACTCTTGGGAGCTGAACGGCTGAGATTTGGAAGCTGGCAGAGTTTGTATTGAACAAGGATTGTTGGGTTTGTTTTAGGTCACGATAATACAGGGCAGAAGAGCTATATAATAAGGAGGCGCAGAAACACACAGAAAGGGACCTGGTGATCATCAGTTTTTGTGCCTGCAGATTGTTCGTGAAAAACCCTGAAAGAGGAGAAGCTATACAGAACCTAAACAAGTACCTGAACCTGCAGCAGCAATGGGTTTGCTTTTGCATCTGTTTTTCTTTGAAACCCTATTTACCATGAACTTATTATTTTGCTTAAACCAAAACTATGAGTAGCTAATAACTCTATTGATTGGGGAGGATTTCAAAACTCCGAACATGATTTATTGATCAATCTTATGCAAGTTATTCTTCCGATAAAAATCTTTTGTTGATTGTCTTTTACCGTTTATATGACCATGCGTAGTATGCTTGGTATCTAAGTGCGCAATTAGGTAACTCGTATGCAACTTTAATGCTAGTATTGAGAACTTTGATCTGTAATTGTTAGAGTAATCTTTACATAAGTAGCGGTGCACTATTTGTCGCAAAGGGATTTTATATGCCATAGTGTGTAAAAGACAACCCTAGGTTAACATGTCGAACTTACGAGCATGTGGCTAGGAGCAACTTGATTCACACATATTAATACAATTGTTTGAATTACACCTAGAGAGCTTATTTTAGGTGGTTCACTTAATTAGAATCCGCTAGAGAACTTATTCTATGCGGTGACTTTTGGAGTCTAAAGATTAGTTGAACTTATAACTCGTCTTAAAGTTGTTAACAATCGAAATTATTTGGAAGTAGAACTTGTATGATTAATAATATCTTGTTTGGCAGTGGCGAATGAATCTCTAGTCAATTCCATCTTATAATTTGAATTACAATCTTTACAATCTTAAAAGTTTGTGTCTTTCAACAACAACAATTTGTCTTAAATTTCAACTTAAAACTCACACCTCCCTGTGGAATTGAACTTGACTTGCCTCACTACTCCTTTATAGAAGTATGTAGCATAAGAGAATTATTATTGATAGGTTGACAATCTCATCAATACCAATGCTAATATCGCCTTCTATTGTTTCTATTATTATTCAAGAATATGTTACTTCAATGGTGACTGAAAAGGTTGCAATATTTTGCTTGATGCAAAACTTTTCACTGCTTCAGACATTGATTTGACAGAGATGCCTTCGTCAAGTTTTTATTCAAAACTCTCGATATCTTGTTTTACGTTAACATAGTCATTATTAGGTTCTTCTATAACCATTTTATATTTAGACCTTTTCGTGTTTGCCTGCTCCGATACCAATTGAAATGACGGGGGTACCAAGTACACCACAATATTTTCATCAACCTATAAGTCATATACCTTGCGTGATCTAATATAGATGGAGACTGTCAAAAAGATAGAAACCACAAGGTATACACTTGGTATATAGTTTCTAGTTCGAAACCGAACCTTAAACTGTACAAGTAGAATTACTTTAATTATAACTTAAACAAGTTAAAATGCGGAAAGTAAAGTAAAAGCACACAATAAGATTTTGTTAACGAGGAAACGCAAATGCCGAAAAACCTCAGGACCTAATCCAGTTTTGAATACTCTCAAAATTAAGCCGTTATACAAAGATACTACCAAGTTCGTATAGTTGAGACCAAGTAAACTACCTATAGTTACCTAGTTTCCTCAGTATCCCTGCGCCTACAAAAATTTGGCCAATGCATGTGAATCCTAAGATAGAGTCCACTATCTTAAGTTACTTCAGCCTCTCTGAAGACTTTAAGCACTCAACCCTTTTGATCGTCTTGAAAACATTAAAGGGCTAATTTGTTTGGTAACCACTCTTCTTATCTCAAGAAATCAATCATATATATATATATATATATATATATATATATATATATATATGTTGAGTGTGACAAAGGCTTTTCTGTTTAAAATCAATTAAGCTTTTTTCTCAGGTTTATATCTTCCAAGATCTGGATTAACAAGTTAACCAGATCTAGTCAAACTGAACTACATATTCGGATACTGAAGAGTACCACCAAATGATAGCTGGTCGATCTAAATACGACTAGCAATAACAAGTCTATCAAAAGATAAATTAGATCTAGTCGGTTCCCAGCATATCAAGTTTGTGCACGAAGCAAATCACAAAGATGCGATATCAATAAGAAAAGTTTTCTTGTCTTCAAATCTTTAATAGTCTTCTGTACCTACATAATAACAAACTTGATTCCGACTTATGATCGATCATGCACAGAACGGAGTCTGTTAACAATGGATTATCATAAGTCACTGTCAGATCTAAAGACAGATCTGAACTACCGCTAATCTTTTGATCTAGTTTGAGTGACCTTATGCCAGAAAATAAAGCTCTCAAGAATAATCAAACTAGGTGGAATCAAGAGCTAACATACCGCTAGTTAATCAAACAAATAATTGAAAACTAAAATAAAAATGCAATTCTAGTTTCCCACCAACGTTACTAGTTGACGCTTCTTGATCCTAAAGAAGTCTTTGAACTAGTGAACATAAGAGATTTCGTTTAATTAGGTTACTCTCCTTTCCAAGATAGTATTACTTGTAATACTATTATTCGGCTACATCAGTGACTACGAAACGATGCTTCATGATAAGTTTGTATGAAGAACAAACTTCACTATTTTCAGATATGTAATAATAATAAAGCACCTAAATTCGGTTTTATCTAATTCCAACCAATATCCAACTGTATAACCGAAGTCTTCATGGAAAACTCAGTATTAGCTAGCACTCAACTAACACATCTTTCAAGAGATATGTTTTGATTGCTGGTAAAACAAAATATATTAATTTCGAAAATCTCAAAAAGATTATCTACTATTTCGGTTTGGGATATCACCTTGAGTATCAAGGAATATCTTTGAACAACTATGTTCAAATTACTCATTATGTCGACATCTTGAACTTTCCTATTTTGCAAACCCTATTTCTAAATCACACAAACCCTAAAGTATACGTGAATTTATATTGTGTGCCTTTCTACAAAGGAGTTTTGTAGGATATATGTATTTTTTATGCGAGCTTTTACTTGATTAAATGTAAACTTCTTTAAGTTTCAAAACTATCTTTAATTGATTATCCTTGCTGATGATGTAGGATACCGATAATCGGGAAATACGCCTACAAGAAAAGTTAGATGAAATTCTCGATGATTGTGATTTCAGATATTGATCGAGGTAGACTTCGTAGCAATTTCTAAGTTATTTAATCGAAAAACGATAAATTCTAATGTTATTTTTCTCTTGACTCATCTTTGTCGATAAACCAAGAAACTGAAAAAGGTTTTCGGTTTTGTAGTGGAAATGTAGGGAAGGAAAAGAGGCAGAGAGTTTCTATTCATCAATCTCTTAGGGTTACATGGATACAATATATATAAAGGAGAAACACTAGGTAACTAGATGGACCGCACATCCATGGGCTATAGGCCCTGTAACACTCCCCTTGTGCTGCTCAATAACAAAACTTTATACATAGCATAAGATTAATAGTTCTTCAAATGTCGTACTTCCTTGATGACTTGTAGTTCTTCAAAAAACTTTGACAAGGAAAAACCCAAAGGGATAAAACCTTGGTACAACTCTTCACATGTAGTACTTCACATATTGTCTCGTATTTTACATGTAGTTCATCACATGTAATACCTTACTAAAACTTTGACAAAGGAAAAAACCCGAACTAAAGAAAAAGAGAGTATAAAAATGTAGTAACCTTGAATACGTACAAAAACTCTTCACATGGAAAGAGTACAACGAGGAAGATGCAAGTAAAGACGATCTCATATGATCACTTTGCTCCATCGTACTTTTTCACAACTCCTAAGGCATAAAATCCTCATGAGAGAGACAATAGCCTTAGCTTCGGAAATCAGATTTGCCGAGTAACAAAACCCCGAAAAAGTAACCCGTGAAGGAAAATAGTTCAACACACCATTAAATTCTCCCCTGATGTTAGACAATTTTCATTAGTCTAAGGCATTCAAAAGGAGTTTATCACACTTTACTTTTCCGACTAATGTTTATAAGACCATGTTGTTGATTCCTAGTTACGCCGCTTACCGTTATCGCATTTCATTTCTTTGATTCAGACATTTTCGTAATATCCACGCGATCTTTATGTCTTCAACGTCAACATACTTGATGCTTTTAGTGTTGTCTCGCTAAAAACCTTGTCGAGTAACAAAACCCTTTGGGAAAAACTATTATCGATGAATGTGAATTTAGAGTTTCATAAAAGTTCTTCGTAATATCACCTCATATGAATCTACTGAACAAGTTATCCTTGTTGATGATGTAGATACTGATAACTGGGAAATACGCCTACAAGAAAAGTTAGGATGAAATTTCTGATGATTGTGATTTAGATATTGATCGAGGTGTAGACGAGGATATCTCAGAGTACTCTAAGTTATTTAATTCGTCGAAAAAAACGATAAATTCTAATGTTATTTTTCTCTTGACTCATCTTTGTCGATAAACCAAGAAACTGAAAAAGGTTTTCGGAGGATTTTATAATGGTTATCACCTCATTGATTCTCTTCTTAAAGATCGTACCGAATATCTAAATTAAAAGAAACTTGAATGTGAAAATCTTCGGAGAGATTTTTGTCGAAAAAGAAGCTTGTTGAATCCAAAGCAAGTATTAACTCTCAACAAAAGAGTTTTAAAGAGAAAGAATGTGCATATTTCTCTCGAGAAAAATGTCTTGAGGTTGATCTAGCTGGTGGTCTTGATAAGATCAAGACGTTGGAAGAAGAAAATTTGAACTTAAAATGCTCAATGATAATTCAAACAATTTAACCTCAATGTTAGAAGCAAGTAAACATCATCGCGATACACGAGGATTGGGATATAAGGGAATAAATGCTTCAAATACTAGCAAAGAGGTAAAATTTGTCAAAGCTACAAATTCTTCTGAACTAGAGACTTCCAAGGATGTAAAAAATGCTCATATTTATATTTATTGTAAAGAATTAAAGCCCGTCAAGCCTAAGAATCATGTTCAACCAGACTCTTCTAGTGCAACCATCAAATAAAGCACTTTTGCTAATGTTAAAAGAGCAACAACGTTGAACAAATATGGGAAAAACAAAACCCGTCAAGCTCCGAAACAAGAGGATCCACAGAAAAGGTAACATTAAAACTCACATTCCTTATGTTACTAAGCATTGCTTTATTTGTGGAAGCAAAGGACAATTGCAAAGGGGATGCAAAGTTCGTAAGGTAAAAGATGCATTTTATTTTGCATCAAACGAATTGGCCAAGTTTGCTCCCCTAAAGAACTCAGATAGTTATTTTCTAAAGTTTAGGCAAAAGAATTATTATAATGATAGTTCAAGTTTTGCCCGTCACTTGACAAGGTCATCTCATAAAAGACCCAATTATAGAAAGAGAGATAACTTTGTAAATGCGAAGACAAGATTTGATGTTCCAAATTGGAGAAAGGTTGTTTCGATTAGTATCCAAAAGGGCAATGGTCCTAATGGTATGAAGGAGAAAGATGCTCCTGCGAAACTCATATACAAATGGGTCCCGAAGTCCTCTATATCCAAGAAGGGACCAAAAGTTAGTCACAAGAATAACACTTAATTGATAAATATTGGTAACAATGTTTATGAGAGTATTCTTGAAAGACTAAAGAAATACATCATGATGTCTAATGTATCTTGTACGAATGCATGTTGTGATAATGAAACTCTTCATCACAAGAAAAACAAGAGAAGGAACAAGAGAAATCAAACCAAGCAAGAGGTCAAGAATATGATGATTGTGTCTTAGTCACCTGTGACGAACAAGATAAGACTCAACTCAACACAACTTAGTTGTGATGGAATGTGCATGCTCACCTTTGTGCTCAATCTTATGGAAGGTGAGGAAGCACATGAAGTAGAGCACACAATCTCTCGATCATTATATGACTGTTTAACATCTTTAAGGAGATTTTTCTCCTCTTCACTCATATCTTCTCTATCCATAATTGAGTATTTGATAGAATTGGTAATTATGAGTTTATAATGTTGGTATGTACAGGTCATATATGTGTAACTCTTGTTAAGACGGTTAAAACGCCAAAAATCACTCAATTCGGACATTGTATGCAAAAGTTATGCCTAAAACAGTTTTTGTATGTGGATCCATATTAGGATCGGTCCCTACCTTGCCTGAGGATCGGTTCCGGGATAGTTCCATAAGTCCATACGAATGAGTGCAAAGTTGTTTTGCCCATAACTTCTTCGCCCGAACTTGGAATAAACTCATTCTTTTTGCGTTGACTTTGTCTTCTCATTTTCTACAAGATTGAGGCAATTGCAATAATTGATTTTATGTTGAATATTTATAATGTATTACACTTGAGTTCATGGGATAAATTGTAGTGTTTTAGTCCCATATATTGGCTCACTTTCTTATGGTTAGTGACTTTAAATATAGCCGATATTTGGATCATATATTCATGATTGCTATATCAAAATAATAGGAAAGTTTTGATGGTTTAGCTCATATGTAAGTCACATATGCTAATATTTATTTATTTATGTATACATATGAATGTTTTCGGTTTATGAGATACTTTTTCGGTTTTGACAAACCCTAATATTCCCGATATCATATTATGTATATCTATTAGATATCACCGGAGCCTTAAGACCCCAGCTCAACCTCTTATTTCAGTCTTAAGTGTACATACTTAATTTTATTGTAACAATACATTAAAAAATACTACAACTTAGTTAAAAAGATTATAAATTAGCCAACTATATAATAGATAATTTACAAAAGAACAGATGGATCCATGTTGGAAACTATAGATTAGTTTAATTTAGTTTATGTGACATTTTTCTCTACCAAACATATTTCAATATACCCCGAGCATGATTTACAATAGAGGTGCTCATTATTGAGATAACATGCTCATAAATATCTAACGCCGAGAAATACAAGAAAGAAATTGACACTTTGTTTATAGCCGTTGATCCTGATGATTACTAATGTCAGTAGGTTACATGTTAAGCTTTAGGAATAATCGACTCATATTGTTCGCAGAATAAAAATCAAGAAGAAAAATACAGGAAGTTCTCTTTTATGGTTCTCGCAAAGATGTTCCCGTTGTTCTTCCCTTTATATATGATGATGACGTGAATCTTTCTTTCGACACTCCCTATAGGTAGATAATCGAGATGTTCTAATGGTTTAAATAATCATGTAGGTTAATATATAGTTAGTACAAAAAATTAAAGAATCATTGTATTGCATTAATATCTATTCCAAACTTGATAACACATTAGCGAATATTGTCACTAACAATAAAAAAAATGTATTTGGTCAACATGTATACGATTTTATTTTGCTTCGGAATAAATCATTAATCCAAAGAAATTATATCTCCTACTACGTCGGCATTAATTAATTCAAGATGATAGCATAACAACGATAACATGTCGCCTCCCTAATTCGTTGGCTAGGGACATGTGAGAAATGTAACTTTGCACAGTCCAAGTTAGCATTCGGCGAAATATTTCCCAAGAAGCTTAGATTGTTATTGTGTATCAAAAAGCCAACTATGGCACTTGAATATTCATCAGCAATACAATTACTTGTTAGATAACTCAGTTTTTAACAGTTTATACCTTTTGATTTCGATAAATGGTTTTCTTGACAACTCTTGATACTTGGTGAATCACAAAGGTCAATTCACCATTGTTCACATCATATAGATTTTGTGTTAAATGCTTCACCTTTCTTAGTATAACTGGATCACTCATCAACATGTGATAATTGAAGTAACAACATCCACGTTAATATTTCAATTGAACATTCTTAACACATTGGCTGGTAAAGAACAACATTTGTGTTGTTTTTCTTACATCTATTACGAACCATTATGTCTTTTCAATCATTACACTGATAATAAATTGGATATCCACCTTCATCCAAAAATAAAACATCATTTCTATCTTTGGATAACCTTCAGTGTAGTTTCCCTTCCTCATACACTTAGATGTGGTTCATATAACCTTGTCATGGACCATGTACTTTATAATTTATTAGTGTGTGAAAGATGTTCTGATCAATATTTTCATCAAGACATATAGCAAAAAGCAATTAGTAAACTTGTTCCACCATTTATATTTTTTTTTAGGATTATTAGTAATTTTTTTTTAATGATAATCAAATGAGTTAATCAACATTTTTGGAATTCAATCGTGTACACATATGCAACAATTTTAAGAATATTATTTATTTGATTTCTTTCATCAGGTGCTCTCTTTTCAACTCGAAAACACGAGTTATTAGATCATGACGATCTAAAGCATATTGGTATGGTAGATGCTCATCTTTAATTTATGGAATATTCGTATTCGAAGTCATTGCCAGAAAAATATCTAGGTATTGATAAATATGTCTAGTGGACATTAAATCTCATTAAGTGTCAAACCAATATCTACTAAGAAATCTTGAAAGAGTTTTCATATATATGTTCAAAATAGAAAAATATTCATTTGAGCATTGCTAAATCTAGAAGAGAACTTTGTTGTTTAGTCCACTAAACCCGACTCGGGTTAATGGCTAGTCCAGCGGGAGAAGTTATTTATTCGCTAGTCCAAAAAATGTTTGAAAAGAGTAAAATTACTCTGCTAACCCTAACATATAATCCTATGTAAAACCCTCTTTTATGCTCTCCATTAGCTTCACTATATACTGATCGCTGTCGTAGGCGTCAAAAATAATTTGCACTTTCTTACTACTCAAAATATATAATGAAGCAAGGGCAAGAAAGGATCGTTCCCACAGAGAGGTCTTGGGTTGTCAATATGTTTTGGTAAACTATAAGTAACACGGGGGGTTTTCTGATTTTTATATACTAAAATAAAATAAAGGCAGATAATAAAATAAACACGCAAATCAAGGATAAAAAAATATTGGATAAAGGTTTCATCTTCAATTGTAAACAAGTTTTGAATGTATGATTAGAATTCGTATTTAATCTCGCTATCATCAAAAGCCCTAGAATATCTTATTGCAAGAATACTCCATAAATTTCCTAAGTCATCAACACACACATTAGAGCTGCGTATGTGAATTCTACCTAAAGAATAACCTAACGCCTTGCGCTAATTAAGTTCAATTCCTAGGAGCATTAAGTTTCAGAAATAGGCTAATCAATGCAATTGTAATACATTGTGCACACAATTCGAACAAAGGTCAATTTCTACATATGACTACAAGGATGTATCACTACAAACCGTAATCATATCATGCTACTCGTAATCAAGGTTATCGCTTGATGATAAACCCTAAAATAGCTATAGATATGGATGTGAGTTCAATCAATTCTAGACTTAACTAAACAAACATTCAATCATATTGCAATACATCAATCATGCAATTATTATAACCCGTAGAAAGTGAACGATGATTTTGAGAGAAAACTAATTCATAAAAATCATAACTTGTTTTCCAAAATCCAACTACATCTTTAACCAATAAAAATAAATCAACTACTTGGGTTTTTGGAAATCATCATAAAGAGTTTAGAAGAATCTATCATGTGAAACCCTAGAAAACAAGTAGAAGCCTCCCTAATGGAGATATTAGGTTTTGAGAAAGAGTTTTCTATTTATATGCTTCTCCCATTCCAAAAGGATACTCTTTCCAATATTAGGTCTTCTCAAAACCCATCATCAATTAGTCCACCAAGCCCATGTGTGGAAAATACTCATGTGAAAATCTCTGTCCAAAATTGTTCGACGAAGTTGCTGACGTCATCGCCGGAATTCAGCACCACCAACACACATCTGCTGCAACATTTCCATTCCATCTGAGCTGCCACAGAGACTCATTACAGCACCACCCGAACCTATTGCTCGTCCTTAGCAGTTCATGGCCACCATCTCTCAATCTCAATCTCAGTTTCTGTTTTCTCAACTGCAATCGAACCCATCTCAATTCGAGATACATCTCAACACTCCAGAATTTCTCTTCTTTATTTGAGTTGCTCCATCTCTGTAATGGATCTCAGTCATCAATTACAACTGCAAGACTCCTTTGCATTATAACTTCACAGCAGCACCATCATCTCCAGTGCCTGCAACTCAATTCACCACCAGTTCCTCAGATTCATGTCACCAGCTCCTCCCTGATCCCCATCGGCTCACAACTCCTTGGCAGAACTCCACCAGAACCACCATGTCCATGGCTGCAACTCAAAGACTCTCTCTGCTCTTATTCTTTTCTAAGTTTTATTGCTTCGCCGGTCGTTGCCAAACCCTGTAAATCATCAAACCAACAGTTCGAGCCCATTTGACCAATTCAATACACTCCCTGCAGCTCCCATCCTTTGCATCTTATACTCTCCTGTAGTTTCAGCTGCAAAAACACCCTTTCCGCCTTACCAGTTGCACACTTAGCTTTTGATTCTTCACAACAGCAGAAGCTACTGCCAAAGCCAATGCTTCTTGGTTCAACTGCATTCTAGCCTTCAATCACACCTCCAGGCCATGGCAATACTACCTCCAGTTCAGTTCCAATTACACCAATATCAAATCCATCTCAGACTCAAACCACCAACCCGTTTTAATTCAATTTCATCTCTCGATCACAATACCATCAGCAATCGTTCTTTTTCTCTTCTCCATAGCAAACCCATGAGAAACCCCTTGTAGTTGCAGGATTTCCTACAACACACCCCCTATAATATTTTGTAGATCTAAATCTTATTAATCATCTAAATTTCAAATATAAGTACTAGAAATATAAATTGGCACAAGGATTTTTTACATGGTTCGATCAATGTGATCTACATCCATTGTTCTTCACTATGATTATTGAGATTACATTAGTATTTCATTTACAATCTCCATTAATGGATATTTGGTAGAGCTCTAGATCTAGTTTTTTGGGGAAGAAGATGATAAAGAAAATTAATAATCTCTCTCTAAAATGTCTAACCTCTCTAAAGTGTCTCCTCCCTTTTCTCTCTCCTGCCTTTCTCTTTATATAGGATATTACATAGTGGATGACAGCTCATGTACAACTAATATTTACCTTAATTTCGGATTTACCTTGCGACATTTCGCAGGTCTACAAATGTTAGTCTTCGCAAGTCTTTTTGACTCTTCGCAGAATCGTCACACCTTTCTCATATTTAAGCTAATGTCATTTGTTGCGTCGTTTCTAATATTTCTTCTGCGACATTATTATGTTGCATCGTTAATAATTCGCAAGTGAAGGTTGCTGCGATATTCTGCCCCTACATCTTGCCTCGCCAAATGTAGTTGCAGGATTTCCTACAACACACCCCCTATAATATTTTGTAGATCTAAATCTTATTAATCATCTAAATTTCAAATATAAGTACTAGAAATATAAATTGGCACAAGGATTTTTTACATGGTTCGATCAATGTGATCTACATCCATGGTTCTTCACTATGATTATTGAGATTACATTAGTATTTCATTTACAATCTCCATTAATGGATATTTGGTAGAGCTCTAGATCTAGTTTTTTGGGGAAGAAGATGATAAAGAAAATTAATAATCTCTCTCTAAAATGTCTAACCTCTCTAAAGTGTCTCCTCCCTTTTCTCTCTCCTTCCTTTCTCTTTATATAGGATATTACATAGTGGATGACAGCTCATGTACAACTAATATTTCCCTTAATTTCGGATTTACCTTACGACATTTCGCAGGTCTACAAATGTTAGTCTTCGCAAGTCTTTTTGACTCTTCGCAGAATCGTCACACCTTTCTCATATTTAAGCTAATGTCATTTGTTGCGTCGTTTCTAATATTTCTTCTGCGATATTATTATGTTGCGTCGTTAATAATTCGCAAGTGAAGGTTGCTGCGATATTCTACCCCTACATCTTGCCTCTTTTTTCTTGAATATTGCTTGAAGAGCGATCTTCAGGAAAAAATCCGTTGTTGTAGTTGTTGGAGTGAGATATGTGTTGTTGGAGTAGTCTTTGATCTTTGTTGATGAAGGAACGAGCGAAAGAATACCGGAATTGTAAAGTACGTACTTGCCTCTATTCTTTTGCGAAGTTCCGAAGCTTTGAAAAGTAATTAAAAGTATCATTTTGAAGTATACGAAGTATGAAGTATCCTTGAAGAAGTATGAAGTATCCTTGAAGAAGTATATGAAGTATCCATCCTTGAATGCGAGTAATAAGTATTGCCTCTATTCATGCGAAAATATTACTCCATTTTTGATGAGGATTCTTGTTGTTCATTAGTGAACGTCCATTTTGGAAATGATTCTTGCCGAGAAGATAAAGAACATAAAATGTTTTCTCGGTAATCCATAGTTGCCTCTATTCTTTATCTATGAAGGTAGAATCTTTGAGAAAATGTTGAATGAGCGAGTTGTGTCTTCATTATCATCTTGCTTATGGCTCATGCTTTGTGCTCATGCGATAGTATAATCTCTTCAAGTTGCTTATAATTTTGCGAAATAACCACATTTTGCAAAATAATCACATTCTGGGAAATTCTGACTCATTCTGCGAAACTATGAATATTTCTGCGAAATTATGAATACCTCTGCGAAATTCTGAATAATACCCTGAGAGATTCTGAATAATACTCCTGAGAGATTCTAAATAATATTGCTGAGAGATTCTGAATAACACTCCTGAGAGATTATAAATGGTACTGCTGAGAGATTCTGAATAACACTCCTGAGAGATTCTAAATAGTACTGCCGAGAAATTCTGAATAACACTCCTGAGAGATTCTAAATAGTACTGCTGAGAGATTCTGAATAACACTCCTGAGAGATTCTGAATAATACTTCTTTTTTATTTTCGCTGTCTCAGACTCATTTCCATGTATATATTCGCAAACTTATTTGTTTGCATATAATCATTTTCGCAAGCTTATTTTCTTACTCATTTTCTTGTGTGGTCTTATTTTGCCTTCCTAGTTAAAGGTCTTATTGTGCCACCCCTCGTCATTGCGACAAAATCGCAGGACGTCTTTACACTTTCATGTAAAGACCCATTGATCTTGCCTTATCATTTCTTTAGTATTATTGCCTCTGTAGGATGTTTTTATTGCGACAATATGACAGGCCTAGAAATTCTTGCGAACTTAAAGCCCCATGACATTGCCGTCTTGCGACGAAATCGCAGGACGTCTTTACATTTTCATGTAAAGACCCATTGATCTCGTCTTATCCTCGCGTTAGTATTATTTCCTCTTCAGGATCATCGCACAAATATGACAAGCCTAAATTTTCTTGCGAAAATAAAGCCTCATGACATTTGCGTCTTAAGACACTTATCAGCTCCCTAATGGAGGGTGCCGCCCTTATCATCTCCCTGGTTGCCCCTTCAAGGAGGCGTACATCGGCCATACAAGACTAGCTCCTCCCATCCGGTATTAACAACAACCAGTTGTTTTCGCAGCCTCTTATCCCTTATACCTATAGGGCTTATGGTTACGAGGCTGCACCCTAAGTGGAGTTTTCTTCGGGCCGAGTGCAGCATGTGCCAAGACTTGCCAAGAATGGCCGAGACACTTCAAATGCCCCAGGCACTCTTGGCTCAACCGTGTACCTAGGCGCCTTGGTCATACAATGACTCCTTGGAAGAGACCCTCGGTCGTCCAACCAGGGTATAACCTTATATATATAGTTGGAAATCCAAGGTATCTCTCCCGGATGGGCTTCATTGACCCCAAATCTCCATGACTCAGGTTCCAGGGGCGGTGTAACCTTTTCCATGAGCCATGTCAATAGATACCCCCTTATATGACGCACTTTAGGTCTTACATTTGCCTCTTACGAAATTTTATTCGCGAACTAGGGTGTACGCCATAAAGGTTCGTCCCATTCTTATGTCTCTGCGAAATTTTTGCGTTTCTTTATTCTTTAATTTATTCTTTCATTTCTTTCATTTATGTCATTTTTTTGCGAGATATCTCTACGAAATAATCATCAACTCTTTTCTTTGCCTCTGCGGATTTATAGCACACTTGATGAAACTTTGTTTTCTCTGTGCGAAATTAACTCTCCTCTGCGAAATTATCAAAGAGCTTGCGAAACTTAGCTTTCTCTATGACTCACTATTTTGGGAAAAATGTATTGCATCATGGAGGTACTTCTCATAAGGGGACAGAAGACTTGGTGTGAATGAAGTCTGTGCGAAGTAGAAAAAAAAATATTTTGCGAAGGGGAGGTTCGATCTTGAGTCTTCAAGTTCATAATCTTCGATTCCAACCATCTGTGCTGGCTTCTGTTTGTGTTGGAACTGCATGATTAATTTTGTTTATTCTCATTTTGATGTCCTTTATGTACTCTTCCTTTTGTCCTTTCTTCTTCTTTCCTGAGTTGCTGTTTTCGCAGAAATGATTAATTTCACACGATCTATAAACTTCGCAAGAGAGTAGAATTTGTCCTTATGCTGTTACTTGTTGATGGAGACTCTGATGCTAATGATCGATGAAGACTCTAATGACTTCATGAGAGTAATAATCTTCTCATCTGCTCCTATTTGCCTTCTTTTAACTATTTCCTTCTTTGTAGTAGTGATGAACCATTTGGCTGCGAAGTTTTGCATTGATTCCTCCCTGGACATTTCTGTGAGAAGCATTTCGCAGCAGAAAATAATATGAGCGGTGAGTATCGATTTTGTTGCATTTATGGTTTCACGCTTTGTTTCACTCTTTGTCCTTTTCTGTTCACTTGAAAGTCTTATAGTTGAAAGCCCATTTCTTTCACTTCTGCGTGCTAGTAGTGCTTCCTTCCATCATCTCGGCTTACTAACTAGTGCTGCTTATCCTTGATTCTTTGACAGAGTCTTATAGCTCTCTTTTGATCACTACCTCTTTGAACATGTTGGTGTAATCACGGGGTTATACATTCTCTTAGATATTCATCCTTTTATTTTGTAATGAAACTGGCTGTTGATATTGCTCTTCATCTCCGCACCTGTAAAAATAAAAAATATTTTCATTACGTGAAGTTGTTGGTCTTTGAACTATACCATTCCTCTTTGCTGTCATTCTTCGCTTCTAATTGCTTATGAAAAGAGATGTTGTCAACTTTGCTTTGCGTGATTGTAGCTGCCGTTGTTGGGTCAAATATTTGCGGCTCTATTTGGTCGCTTCCATCTGTTTCTTCTTGCCATAGTCCCCTGATGTTTATGCAGAATTATTCATTTAGCTTTTTGCGTCATCTGTTCGTCAATAGTGCTGCTAATGAAGTTACATTTTCCTTCAATAATTTCTGCTGGAGTGAAGTTTCGTTCGTGTATCACTTTTTGAGGAGTTTGTTGCTGGATTGTGCGAGATTCAAATTTTTGACCTATGCACTTTATTGACTTGTACTTCTTATTGATAGTTTGGCCCTTAATTATCCAAGCGTGAGATGTGTAGCTGATTGCAAGTTGTATTTAGTTTTTCTTTTCGCCTTTTCTTCATATGTCACCTCTTAACATCTCTTTGCGTCTTTTCTTCTCCATGCTGCTGGATGTGTAGTTTTTTCCTTCGTATATATTCTCAATAATCTTCCTGCGAATTTCTTCATGTTTTTCTCCTGTTACCTTCTGTAGTTCTAACTTTTGTAGGTTAATAAAATATGATCGACTCTTCAGTAGTTAGTCCTGTCTCTTGATTGCCAATGCTCTGTAGAGTTCCGTCCAGACTGTTTGCTGGCATTCGTCTTTTCTCTTCATCTTAAGTTTATGACACTTCAATGTTTGTCCCGTACATCTGCGAATTTCTCCTATGCTGTTGAGTTGACTTTTCTTGTGCGAATTTGCGAAGTTCTATCTACATTTGAATTCAATTATTCGTCAAGATTGTATAGTTTCTGCATTTGGATTTTATTCGGCTTGCAATTCTGGCGTGATTTTTCAGCATTACGTTCATCTATGCATTATCAGTTAATGCTTGGCTCCTTTGGTTACTTTGGTAGAGCTGATGGCGAAGTTTGTTGCGAATAATTGATTAAGATTTGCTGGGATGGGTGAATAAGGAGCTTCCATATTTGTCCTCAAACTGTTGGCAAACAAAAGAGTTTTCAAATTCTCAACTGAACTTTTAGAAGCGTTTTTGGTCTTCACTGGAATGGATCGTTTTCATTTGTCTTCGCTGATGAACTCCTTTACCTTTCCTAACGTGATTGATGCCTGTGCTTCCCAATGTTGACGACGAGATAGGTATCTCTCTTGTTCGTTTTGATTTTGTTATTGAGTCTATTCGCATAAAGCAGAAATTCTTCGAGATAGTTTTCTTCTTGAAGTAACATTAATTGATTCAATTTTCTCCTGTTTTTCTTTCTTGACTATCTTTTCTTTCATTTGTCTTCATTTGTCTTCGATGTAACTATGCTTCTGCGATGCTCGCTGTGATTATAATGGTTTTGTGGAACCTCTCTGATGATTTTTCTTTGCTGCGGTAATTGCACTTGCTCCTGTGAGCTTAGTGGATGATTCTCTGGCTTCAACTGAGATATTGGTCCTTTGGCTCTTTTCACAAACTTTCTTTCTTTTCAAAATGATCTATTGGCCCAAGTTGATTTATGTGCTCTTCGTTGTTCACTAGTGATGTCCTGGAGAAGTTAGCTACTGCTTTATCGTGGTAGAGATTCATGTTGCTGCTGCAAATTTAATTTATCGCTGCGAGAGTCATTCATGTATCACTGCAATCAATCAATTAATTCAGTGAATAGTCTAGCAAAGCAGGTGCTAATTGCTGTAATACGAAGAAAGATATATAGGTTAGAAATTCGTTTGGTTTTGTTCATGGGAAGATCCCCAAACCAGCCTAAAATTTAGGTACATAAATGTTTTCAAAATCTCATATGGGTTGTAAAACACATTATATTGATTGCAAATCTAATATGAAAATCCGTTTTGAAGAATAAATCAAAATTTAGATCAAGAATAGATTATTAGTTTCTGTGAAAATCCTGCTAAAATTTTGTTCAAAACCACTAGATCTGGAAATTTAAAGAATAACATTAAAGAAATAAAATAAGGAAGGAGTTCCCCTTTTAGAATAGATTATTTATGAAGATTCGTCTAATTTTACGGCTGCTTGTCGTCTTATCTAAATTTGCTTCCGTCCTTCATCACTTCAACCTCTCTTTATTTCTCCCAGCAATTAATGGAATTTGTTGTCTGCTAATTTAACTCTTTCGCTCAAACTTCTATACTTTCCCTTGTATCTCACAGATCCAGTTAAATTCATCACCAACAATTGCTAATTTTCTAAACTTTCTTCAACCAACAAGATTATTCCCTGTTTCTAGCGCCAAATGTAGTTGCAGGATTTCCTACAACACACCCCCTATAATATTTTGTAGATCTAAATCTTATTAATCATCTAAATTTCAAATATAAGTACTAGAAATATAAATTGGCACAAGGATTTTTTACATGGTTCGATCAATGTGATCTACATCCATGGTTCTTCACTATGATTATTGAGATTACATTAGTATTTCATTTACAATCTCCATTAATGGATATTTGGTAGAGCTCTAGATCTAGTTTTTTGGGGAAGAAGATGATAAAGAAAATTAATAATCTCTCTCTAAAATGTCTAACCTCTCTAAAGTGTCTCCTCCCTTTTCTCTCTCCTGCCTTTCTCTTTATATAGGATATTACATAGTGGATGACAGCTCATGTACAACTAATATTTCCCTTAATTTCGGATTTACCTTGCGACATTTCGCAGGTCTACAAATGTTAGTCTTCGCAAGTCTTTTTGACTCTTCGCAGAATCGTCACACCTTTCTCATATTTAAGCTAATGTCATTTGTTGCGTCGTTTCTAATATTTCTTCCGCGACATTATTATGTTGCGTCGTTAATAATTCGCAAGTGAAGGTTGCTGCGATATTCTGCCCCTACACCCCTTTATAGAGTCTTCTCGTAAACCCTAGCTCTGCAATCTTGCTTTCAAATCAAAGCCCACAACTTCTTGTACTCAAATCAGACTCTTACCCGAGTTTTGTAATCTTTTATCTTGTAATTATCATCCCTTCCAACACCAGAAACTCTCTTTTCAGTTCATATTTCAAAACCATTTCTCATTTCAACAGAAAAACTGCATCAGAAATTGCACAACCATTCACAGATTCTTATCTCCTTCCTTCAGCACCAGATACCCATGGTAAACATCGACTCCAACAGATACCGGATTAATTTTAGTTCTTCATCTCTTCTCGATCCGAAGTCTGAACCCGTCATCTGTATTGAACTCTAACAGCGCCCCCATTTCATACCTCACTCAATTTCATGTGATAGCTGAATGAGAGAAATGATCCTCTCGAGTCTAAGGTTGGTAATAGCTTGGAAGGATTATGGCACCCGATGTCTTCCATAAGGGCCACCAAATTCATGTATGGCTTGTCAGTCACAGGGAACTGACTGCATATTCTGTTTCTCGCTTACTGTCAGTTGCGCGGAACTGACAGTTCATTCTTCAGAATCTTCACCTCTTTTGCTGCATAACCTCAACTTGCTCCAATTATCGCTCCAAATGAATGATTTCATCTTCTTTTGCTCCAAATGATTCCAAAGTACCTGATTAGCTCAAAAGCACACATAAGATACATAATTTACATGAAAACTCGCAAAGAAAGCATAAACAATAGATAGTAAATGAGGTGTATTCTACACCCTATCAAATTCCCCCACACTTAGACTTTGCTAGTCCTCGAGCAAATCAAACAAAACAATTCTAAAGGATACATACAACTCCGTGTCGTCGAGGCTACGATCAAACTTAGCACGTATAACAAGCCTTTAAACCCCTAGGTGTCCCTAGTGGACGAGTTATAGTCCCGTGAGGGTTTACTAGAGATATACCCACAAAACCTATTTTACCAACTTACTAGTTCTCCGTAATGATAGCATCCAACGCGATAAGAAGACATAGAAATTCTGCACACTAGTCATAAGAAGTTAGACACATAAATGAACACAATCTCATCCTTAAAAGTTGAGAGAGAAATAACCATCCCTTATCGAAAGAAATTCGGGTTCGGAGTGATCGAAAGTCTTGACTCTGCCTCACAAGAAAGGGTTTTATGAAATTGCTCTCAATAATAAACAGCTTTTTATGGGTCACACATGTGTCCAGGTATGAATGAAGAGAGAATCCTGCGACACGTTGAATGGTAGGAAGGTAAAACCCTCCGAATCGTTTTAAAAACCCACATCTTTTAATTCATTTTTGAAAACCCATTTTTCTGACGATCTCTACGAAAGGAAATCAACCTTTTAATGAAGGTGGGAATATGCTTACTTACCTCGTTATCCGTTCGATGTGCAGCTAGCACCACTCTCACAGCATCCATGGAAACGTCTTCGGTCTTCAATCTTTTTCTTCATCTTCGTCTTCGGTCTTCAACTCTTGATGATAACTCTTGTACTTCGTAGAATCTTGACAATGTAACCCTTTTCCTCTGATTCCTTGTTGCTTGAAACTTCATTATAAATATTCCTTCTTCCATTGGCTTTATTGAAAGAATAAAAAAAACGAACTATACAAACCCAAAATATGATACAATGAATTTTTCTTGTCTCTCTTTTTTTTTTTTTTTACTTTTTTTTTTCTATTTTTTTTTCTATATATATATTTTTTTAATTGAGACAAGAAAAATAAAACAAATACAAAATGAAAACAAAACAAAACAAAATAATGAAACTAATAATGCACCTAACAAAATTTTCTCTTGTCTCTTTTTTTTTTTTTTTTTTTTTTTTCAATTTTTTTTTTTTTTTTTTTTTTTTTTTTGAAGACAAGAGAAATAAACACAAATAAAATAAAAATAAAAATGCAAGTACAAAGGCCATGGTGTAAGTACTTTACCGCTTGATTCTTCACAACTTATATGTCTTGATATCATAAACTTCTTGAACTCTCATCTTGATAATCTTCGCTCTTATACAATAGTCTTCAACTTGTAAAAATTCTGCTCCTTATCTTGTTGCATCTGAAATCTGCTCATTTCTGTACTGTTGCTTGTAAACCTTGAACGTCTTCAACTTTCCTTCGAATTTGTGATGCTCCTCTTGTTGATGATGATGGTGTTTCTATGGACCTGTTGGTGTAGAGAGAGATAAAGTGGATGGTGCTAACTGCGAACAAGATTACAAGTGGTATGTAAGTTAGCAATTCGATATCACCATCATGATTGACAAAATAGCACTCAAGAGATCAAAATAGTGCTTCTATTGGTGGGAGGTTGGGCAGCTCACCATTCTGCCCGGAATTTACGTACGGTGACACACACTCTAAAAGCACATATTTAGACAGGTACAAAGAATTGAAGGTCGGTGCATCACATTATGTAACATGGGTAGTCTCCACTATAGGGGACCACTACTCTAATACCGAATTCAGTCTGCACCTTGTTTGCCACTGGCATGGTTAAATCCAACTTTAACTCTCATACAAGTAAGAAACCCGATCATGTTCTCTATTATCTCTAAGTTCAGTCACTCTTATGAGATTCTCGATGTAATCTTAGCAACATGTATATTATGTGACTCTAAACTAACTACAAGTTGGAGTTTTTTATTCACTAATTCATACAAAAGTTGAAAATTTTGAAAATTTCACAATGCAAATGCTTAACCACTCCCCCACACTTAAACTTTACATTGTCCTCAATGTAAATTGAATCGTCCAAAGAAAGTCAAGGTGGGAAATCTTATAACAATATGCGACAAGAAAAAGTAATACACGACAAGAAAAATAAAAGGTAAGAGATACAAAACCTATGGGTTGCCTCCCATGTAGCGCTTGGTTTAAAGTCGTCAGCCCGACTATATCCTTGCAAGATTCATTCCCCATATACCAACAATCGGAAAAGTTGGGGATCCTTCCTTAGAACCTGTTTTGCAAACACTAGCTTCACACAAATATTAGTAATATAAAACAGAAATGAAGCTATGAACCGATAAAAGCTTCCCCCACACTTATTCTTGTCCACACTTGGAAGTATATAAAGAATATAGAAGTCGGGTACTTCCACGGTTTCTTGTTCCAAAACCTGCATAGTATGAGAATCAAGTATCTCTAATGGCGGAAATCAAGAAACAAAGTCATTCAACAATACTCTCGAAGCACATATATTCAAACCAAGAAGAGGTAAAGGAGAAGAAACAATAGGCAAAGGGTTAGACAAACCTTGCACAATCTCTCGTATCACGGAATCCTCTTCATCCTTGAAAAACTCAAGTGAATTATTCACCTCTTGTATATCATGGTCCTCTATCAAACCTTGCAACCATTCTTCGTCCGTTTCTTCCTTAACCAAAGTCTCGACATAAACATCATCATTACAATCATATGCAAGCTCAATTGGGTCTTCCACAATATTGGTCAAACCGGTCTCATTCTCAACATATTCCTCTTTGTTGTAAGGCACACACTCTTTTGAGGATCCAAATTTCACTATAAGGAACTTTTTTAGAACACTCGAAAATGCATCATCCTCAAGCTCCACCCTTTGAATAGGCTCTTGATCATTATTAAGATCAATGCTTGAGTAATTTACACAAGTGTCGACATATTCCTTTTCAACTTCACCTTGATCGCAAAAAGACTCCATTGTACACTCCTCGGGGATGTCACCATAAATTGGTGCAGGCGATGTATTTTCATAATAATCATCACTATCATAGTCAACATAAGATTGGTCCTCGCTGAATTTAGTGTTGCTAATCTCGAACTCATCCTTTTGAATAGGTGAATGATCATTATTACGATCAAGAGTTGAGTTAACTACACAATTATCAACGAAAGTCCCCAAAGGTTCGCCTTTTTTAACATAATTATTCATTTCCTCTATGTATTCATCAATGTCCTTTCTTACGTCGGAAACACCTCTTTGAAGCTCTTGGAGTGATCCATCCAAATTCTGGATATAGTGTTCCATTTGTTTGTAAAGCTCATTCGACAAGGCAAAAGTAGAATTACTTACTTCAGTATTGTTAGGCCAATTATCTTCCCTTTGAATGTGTGAATGATCATAACTACGATCAGAAATTGGGCCAAACATACTATGAGCACATTCGGTCGATGAAATTGGTTCCACGCTTGGTTGTCTACGAACTGACTCCATGCTGTCCATAAATTATTGAATTTCATCTACCAAACTAGAAGAAATATTAATAGGAGCACAAGTATCATCCCCTCTTTGTGGTTGCTCACTTACATACCCACCATAAAAAGGTTGATATGTATGAGAACAACTAAAAGGGTACGTAGAGTATTGACCATAACCAAAGGATTGGTTTTGATTGTACTCCCCATAAGGGTGATAGTTGTCATGTCGTTGAGGTTGAAAGCTGTATTGATTGCTCCAATATGCTCCGTCCATAGAAATTGGTACCTGAAACGAGATTCTCAAAACTCGGTTAAGAACCAAAGAATAAGAAAAAGTAAAACAAAACTAAAAACAAAAATAAGAAACCAAAAACAAAACTAAAAACAAAAATAAGAAACCAAAAACAAGTGACAATCGCTGCCTCCCCGGCAGCGGCGCCAAAATTTGATCGCTGTCGTAGGCGTCAAAAATAATTTGCACTTTCTTACTACTCAAAATATATAATGAAGCAAGGGCAAGAAAGGATCGTTCCCACAGAGAGGTCTTGGGTTGTCAATATGTTTTGGTTTCCTATAAGTAACACGGGGGGTTTTCTGATTTTTATATACTAAAATAAAATAAAGGCAGATAATAAAATAAACACGCAAATCAAGGATAAGAAAATATTGGATAAAGGTTTCATCTTCAATTGTAAACAAGTTTTGAATGTATGATTAGAATTCGTATTTAATCTCGCTATCATCAAAAGCCCTAGAATATCTTATTGCAATAATACTCCATAAATTTCCTAAGTCATCAACACACACATTATTAGTCACAGCGTATGTGAATTCTACCTAAAGAATAACCTAACGCCTTGCGCTAATTAAGTTCAATTCCTAGGAGCATTAAGTTTCAGAAATAGGCTAATCAATGCAATTGTAATACATTGTGCACACAATTCGAACAAAGGCCAATTTCTACATATGACTACAAGGATGTATCACTACAAACCGTAATCATATCATGCTACTCGTAATCAAGGTTATCGCTTGATGATAAACCCTAAAATAGCTATAGATATGGATGTGAGTTCAATCAATTCTAGACTTAACTAAACAAACATTCAATCATATTCCAATACATCAATCATGCAATTATTATAACCCGTAGAAAGTGAACGATGATTTTGAGAGAAAACTAATTCATAAAAATCATAACTTGTTTTCCAAAATCCAACTACATCTTTAACCAATAAAAATAAATCAACTACTTGGGTTTTTGGAAATCATCACAAAGAGTTTAGAAGAATCTATCATGTGAAACCCTAGAAAACAAGTAGAAGCCTCCCTAATGGAGATATTAGGTTTTGAGAAAGAGTTTTCTATTTATATGCTTCTCCCATTCCAAAAGGATACTCTTTCCAATATTAGGTCTTCTCAAAACCCATCTCCAATTAGTCCACCAAGCCCATGTGTGGAAAATACCCGTGTGAAAATCTCTGTCCAAAATTGTTCGACGAAGTTGCTGACGTCATCGCCGGAATCCGGTTACCGGGAAACTGACTCTGGCCGCCTTTCTCATCAGAAAACTGTCACTAGCAAGTGCATACTTCCAAAGAGCTCAACTTTACTTCCCCGGTTCAAACATTCACAAGAAACCATCTAACCCAACTTCTTATTTCTTGCGAAAACGTACCCAAAAGCGTGACTCCAAACTCATATATGCCGCGGCCGACTCTTGCATCCGACTCATACCCCCTTCATGATTCACTGAAACTTTATAATCCCCACTTTCGGTTCCAAAATCCGGCACCCGGAACTAGTACCACCGACTCGCCATTTTCGCTCACTTTTGGCACTGTTCCTGCAATCTTGTTCAGGCACTGTCACTTCCCTGCAATTCCTAACATGCATCTAAGCTCATTTTGTAGCTTGAATCACCACCAATTCCATCTATTGCCAGCTTCACCACTTCCTTAAGCCAACTGCGATACCCTTCATAGTAACACCACCACTGCACCACCAATACCAGTTCAAATCCACGCTGTGTGTGTTTCTCGACTTCAGTTCTCAGTAGCAGCACTGCATCTCATTCTCATAATTGCCACCACCAGTTCAGAGTTCAATCACCTACAACTCCCAGTTTCATCTCCTTTGTCGGACCATTCGAATCCATCTCCGCTCTGCAACAAAGCTCAATACAATCTTGCAGCTGCAACTTTAGCATACTTCCTAGCCCTCTGCAATTGCTTCAACTCCAGCTGCATCTCAAACAAGCCATCTCAACCTGCACTTGCAATTCCAGCAGCAACAAACCCTTAATGCACCAACTCCGTTATCGCTTCAACAACGGCTCATTTCAGTTGCGACGCAGTAACCTGACACCAGCATAACCACCTACAATTTCATGCATTCTCAGCTTCAACATCAGCTCCTTTTTCAGCTTACTCATCTCTAAAGTTGCACCCATATCCACCAGTTCAACATCTCATACAGCCACACATGTCTCAGCTTAAGCATCAGTTCAACTGCATTACCAAACCTACAACTTCCAATATCTCAGCACCACCAACACACATCTGCTGCAATATTTCCATTCCATCTGAGCTGCCACAGAGACTCATTACAGCACCACCTGAACCTATTGCTCGTCCTTAGCAGTTCATGGCCACCATCTCTCAATCTCAGTTTCTGTTTTAATCCTCAACTGCAATCGAACCCATCTCAATTCGAGATACATCTCAACACTCCAGAATTTCTCTTCCTTTCTCTGAGTTGCTCAATCTCTGTAATGGATCTCAGTCATCAATTGCAACTGCAAGACTCCTTTGCATTATAACTTCATAGCAGCAGCAGCATCTCCAGTGCCTGCAACTCAATTCACCACCAGTTCCTCATATTCATGTCACCAGCTCCTCCCTGATCCCCATCGGCTCACAACTCCTTGGCAAAACTCCACTAGAACCACCATGTCCATGGCTGCAACTCAGCACTCGTACTGCTCTTATTCTTTTCTAAGTTTTATTGCTTCGCCGGTCGTTGCCAAACCCTGTAAATCATCAAACCAACAGTTCGAGCCCATTTGACCAATTCAATACACTCCCTGCAGCTCCCATCCTTTGCATCTTATACTCGCCTGTAGTTTCAGCTGTAAAAACACCCTTTCCGCCTTACCATTTGCACACTTAGCTTCTGATTCTTCACAACAGCAGAAGCTACTGCCAAAGCCAATGCTTCTTGGTTCAACTGCATTCTAGCCTTCAATCACACCTCCAGGCCATGGCAATACTACCTCCAGTTCAGTTCCAATTACACCAATATCAAATCCATCTCAGACTCAAACCACCAACCCGTTTTAATTCAATTTCATCTCTCGATCACAATACCATCAGCAATCGTTCTTTTTCTCTTCTCCATAGCAAACCCATGACAAACCCCTTTATAGAGTCTTCTCGTAAACCCTAGCTCTGCAATCTTGCTTTCAAATCAAAGCCCACAACTTCTTGTACTCAAATCAGACTCTTACCCGAGTTTTGTAATCTTCTTATCTTGTAATTATCATCTCTTCCAACACCAGAAACTCTCTTTTCAATTCAGATTTCAAAACCCTTTCTCATTTCAACAGAAAAACTGCATCAGAAATTGCACAACCATTCACAGATTCTTATCTCCTTCCTCCAGCACCAGATACCCATGGTAAACATCGACTCCAACTGATACCGGATTAATTTTAGTTCTTTATCTCTTCTCGATCTGAAGTCTGAACCCATCATCTGTATTGAACTCTAACAGCGCCCCCATTTCATACCTTACTCAATTTCATGTGATAGCTGAATGAGAGAAATATTCCTCTTGAGTCTAAGGTTGGTAATAGCTTGGAAGGATTATGACACCCGATGTCTTCCATAAGGGCCACCAAATTCATGTATGGCTTGTCAGTCTCAGGGAACTGACTGCCTATTCTGTTTTCTCGCTTACTGTCAGTTGCGCGGAACTGACAGTTCATTCTTCAGAATCTTCACCTCTTTTGCTGCATAACCTCAACTTGCTCCAATTATCGCTCCAAATGAATGATTTCATCTTCTTTTGCTCCAAATGATTCCAAAGTACCTGATTAGCTCAAAAACACACATAAGATACATAATTTACATGAAAACTCGCAAAGAAAGCATAAACAATAGATAGTAAATGAGGTGTATTCTACACCCTATCACATACCAATATGTGTTATGTTATGTATTGATACTACATATGTTACTACATATTAATATGTTATGTATTGATACTACATATGTAGTATCAATATGTTATGTATTGATACTGTTATGTATTGATACTACATACCAATATGTATTATGTTATGTATTGATACTACATACCAATATGTATTATGTTGTGTATTGATACTACATATGTAATATGTTACTACATACTACATATGTTACTACATATTAACATATGTATTGATACTGTTAAGTATTGATACTACTAAGTATCAATATTAATATGATACTACATATGTTATGTATTGATGCTAATTAGATCTGGAAGAGTGTTTTAGGTATTTGGAAAATGTTAGAGCATAGCTCGGTTGAACCCACCAAGCGTTGGTATGTCAAGTTTGGTTGTCATATTTTAGTGAATCAAAACTCATGTTAAGAGTCGCTTGATTATGTACTAGAGTCAACTTCGTATAGGT
>JAJJWW010007922.1:0-24910 GCA_023531295.1 Papaver armeniacum | reverse complement strand
CAAAACACCAAACACCGAATCGATAGCTTGCATCCTGTAAGACGGTTGACTTTTCATTACAAGTCATAAGCAATCCAACACCTTCACAATCTCAACACCTTCTTCTCTTCCCTCCCTAAGATCAACCCCATATCCTTCACTTTGTGACCGAAACAAGTCTGGAACGGCCATTTCTTGGTTTAGGCCGGACTTGCACAGATTGATTTCCGAATCTACAAGCACTCACCGCGCAGTGCATTTGTTTAGGGTTTAGATTCATTCCTCATCCACACACCCAAATTACCAAAACCGACAGGAATAGTTTTCACCCATAAACACTACTGTGTTCATATTTGTTATAAACCGGCAGGTTATGTGAATAATACCCTGTTGGGCGCTGTTCAGCCGTCATGCATTATTTAGTCGACCTTTCCGACGTTTGTGTAGCCGGCAAGGTTGTATTTGTCGACCCTGCCGACTTATATATTTTTTTCTTAATCGTTCTTGTTCAGGTTGCAAAAGGCAAAGAATAAAGCAGCTCTGAAAGCTCTTAGTCCTCCTTCAAGACCTCCTCGTGTTGGTGAAAAACTTTTGACTTCAACACATTGAGGGGCATACGTTGTGCCGGGAACGCTTTTGATTCGTGTACCGAATGATTTTGAACCACCATCGGAACCCAGTGATTCAGACGAGACTCCAGATGAAGACCAATCAATTCTATCTGGTAGAAGAGGTGATGATGATCATGTTGATGAAAGTACTTCGGCTGTTGGAGGAGGTAACAATGATGATGATGATGATGATGGTGATCAAGACATACCTAATATTGGAGGAGGTGATGATGATGGTAATGGTGATAAAGATAAGGATATCGAAGATGAAATTGTTGAAGAGGCAGTGGAAGAAGAAGAAGAAGAAGAAGAGGAAGAAGAAGAAGAAGAAGAAGAAGAAAAAGAAGAAGAAGGAGATGGAGAACAAACTCTAGCTATTGTTTAACATACCGAATCTTCAACTTCAACTGAGACCGGAAAAGAAGAAGAGGGTGATCACTAAAACAGCTAATTCCCACATGCCTCCCCCTCACTTGATGGTTACACTGAAAAAGGTGAGCGTCCGAGGGGGACCCCAAGAGATGGTGGAAATGTTCTTTTTGGATACAAAGACTCATGGGCATGTACGATCCATAATACTATCGTAAGTTTTCTCAATCCGTCTTTGTTTTTTATTCAAGTGTGTATCTATCTTAAATTTGCGTCAAGTGTTTGTATTTCTTTTCTTTTTTTTTTTGGTATTTAGGATCACAAGCATGCCGTCCGTCTCATGAGGCGCCAAGCTTCATGTTCAGTGACTAAGGCTTGGGATCTTAAGGATGAATGTGAGGAGGTGAAAGTAATTGTCAAGAACTCCGGGTTGTGGCCTGCGGTGAATAGTTCGAATATTGAGCATGATAGAGTTACCGTATTTGCATTTTGTGAGAGGTTCTACGGAGAGACTGATATAATGTTATTCTCATTCGGTGAGATGGCGATAACTCCCGATGATGCTCATCAAATTCTAGGCCTCGAGGTTGAGGGAAAAGCAGTCAGTGAGGGCTTCGATAATGATTTTTCTTTCAAGGATATTTACAAATTAAGCCAGAAATTGTTCGGTTGGAATCAGACTGAGACGGAGTCTATGCTTGAGAAGAAAGATGGTCGTCTAACCAAGAACTTTAATCTGAAGCAGTTGAGGGGAACATTTTCTGGGACCAAGAAAATCTTTGATAAGGAAGGAAGGGTGAATCCGGTGCGAATCAATGCTACCGCGTCAGCTTATTTGCTATACGTCCTGGGCAAATGTATCTTCCCCGACAGTTCCGGAAGCTTGGTCGACGCTAGTTATATGCAACTATTGGATCCCTTAGATAAGATGCGTGAGTATTCTTGGGGTACTTCGGTGGTCGCCTTCTTGAACAATGAGTTGACAAAGGGTTCTATGGCACTCACTGCGCAAGTTAACAGAAATATATGTCTCTTCCAGGTAATTTTATTTTCTAAATCATTTATATTTGCAAAATTCTCGTAAGATAAGATTCTTACTAAACTTTTTTTTTTTTGCATAGGTTTGGATATATGAGCACTTCCCTTCTTTGGTAAAAGCCAACTCTTACATCAAAGTGGATGCGAATGTTGCGGTTGATAAGCCAAGAGCGCAAAGGTACAGTTTTAAGGGTACTCAGGATAAGGAAATGCCATAAAATCTTATCAAACTCCAAATAGCCATAGACAAATTGACTGTGGATGATGTGATATTTGATCTGTATCGAGATGCTAGAAATCAAGGTTTAATCCAAAGGAGAGATGAAGTTGCATTATACTATGGACCCTTGTTGTTGTGCTCCGGTGGATATTCAATGTACGATCCACATCGGGTAATGCGATAATTGGGTTACGTCCAAGAAGAACCTCATTTCGATGAAGAAAATCCAGTATTTACTGTGTCAAGGGCTGATTGCGCCACTTCCCAAAAAACTATTAACGTCTCTTACGCTCCAGCGCCAGTTCCAGAACATTGGGATGATAGACGTGGCCGTAAAATCGATGTGAGTCTTTTGGACGAGGTGACCACCGGTCATGAAGCTAGTGAGAAATACATGACGTGGTACTTGGGTTGGGCTCGTCCTTCTGTGATTAGGTAAATGACTCATGAAGAATTGGCTCGTAAGAGGAAGATGACATCGAAAGACCCAGCAACAAGTCTTGAGTTCTTTGTAAGTATTTTAGAGTTGCTCTTAGTGCTTTAAGATTATATTATCGAATCATTCTATTAATTGTTTGTTGTTTAATTGAAAATAGAAGGAGCATTTGAAGACCTTTGTGAAGGTGTTGTGTTGCGCAAAAGACAGAGGAGAGCCTTTGTCGATTGAAGAGCAAAGCAAGCACATTGACTATGCTTGCAATATTGACAATGAGAATTCCTTTGAAATGTTCAAGCAAGCTGATGCTGAAGTAAAGAGGGAAGAAAAAGCCAGGATGGAAGCACAAGCCAAGATGAATGCTGACAAAAAGAGAGCTCCTAAACGTGTAAGTGGTAGTGGTCGTCGTGAAAATGCTAAACGGGGACGTGGTCATGGTCGTGGTGGTGAATGAATGCATTCCTAGTTTATTTATTTATGTTGTGGTAGACAAATGTTAAGGTTAACTGTTGGACAAATATTTTTTTTAAGGTTTATGGGACATGTTTTCGTATTTTTGACAACAAGTGTTGGATTTCTAGTTGTTGAATGAATGGTTTGTTTAGCTATGTAAAGTTTCAATACTTATGCCGGCATGCTTTTTTTAATTTAAGTGCCGACCACACCCGGGCCGACAAGGTTTTGAAGTGTCGAGGACTATGGCCATGACACCAGAAATTATTTGCATACCAGGGTCGGCAAGGTAATCAAATCAAAACCTAGTCGGCTATTAAGAAGCCGGCAGGGTATTATATTATCGACCATGCCGGCTATGTGTTGCAGCAAATACCTTCTCCTGATGCCTAAAATCATCATAAAGTTGGCATGGTTAAAATTATGTTCCTTTCCGACCACATCACAACCGGCACTCTAGTGACCAAATACCATTCCGACTGTTAAATAGAAAATTGCATGAACTCATGATGCCTAAAAGTCATAAGTTCGACATGGTAAGAAAATTTCGACCTTGCCGTCCATATCATAGCCGGCATGCTAATGACCAAATACATTTCCGGTGGATACACAGAAGAAAATGTTCTCCTGATGCCTAAAATCAACATAAGGTCGGCATGGTAACAAAATTTACACCACGCCGGCGGACTTAGTTGGCATCTTGGGAAAACAAACCTTGCGGCAATTTTAAAATTCAAATTTTTTGAAAGTACAATTGCATTGATTGACTTGTACTTATGCACTATAACGGTCAAATTTGGGCACCATCCTATAAATACACTACTTATCTCTACAAAACAACACACAACTATTTGCATATACTCTCCAAAGCTCATATCATCATACACTCCATCTAACTCACCCAATAGCTCTCTACATACAAGAAATTGCATCATTTGATTCAAACGAAGATTTGGCAATCACCAAAGCATGGTACGCGGAAACTCGAGTTAGACGTCAATCCTCCATAAGGGTGGATTCCGTAACCTTTTGGGCTAGGGTACACAACAAATTTAGCCAAGAATTTGGAAATCCTAATGGAAGAAGTGTTCAACAAGTCCATGATAGGCACCTAGTCATCGAAAATGCGATACTTGCTTATTTAGCTATCCAAAAACCAATTTTCAACGCTCCCCACTTTAACTTGTCCATTGAACAATTTGTAAGTTTTTTTGTAGTTTATTTTACGTGATCAATGTTGTTTGATCCTTCTACTAAACACCACTAACAAAGTAAGTTTGTGTTATGTTTTTGTAGCATGAAGTCGCCAAAGCACACTACTTGGAGGAAAAGGGGGAAGCATTCGCATTCGACGCAAGCTATCAATTCATGGAATCCAAAATCTCGGAGATGATGGAGGGTGTATCGTCCTCGGACGAAGATTGATGTCTTTAGAAGTTTTTGTATAGGTTTTGTGGGTAGACCTCTATGTAAACCCTCACGAGACTATAACTCGTACACTAGGGTCGCCTAGGGGTTCAAAGGCTTGATGCACATGTTAAGTGCATTAGTTTTTCCGTCGATAAGGATTTAGGTTTTATGTTTCAATCAATGTAGTAACCAAAATTGCATGAATAAAGTGAATTACATCTTCCCATTTCCTGTTTTCTGTTTGGTATAACTACATGCCTAGCAAGGTTACAAATCCTTATCATGCCGACTACAGAGTCACCCAAGTGGTGTTAAAAATTATGTGCATGCGAGCCATATGATAGCCGGCATTGTGGGAGATATTTACATGCCGATGGTAAAATTGTTTGCTTAGATAGTCGGCGTAATCTTCATTCAAAGACCATTCCATCCTAAAAGGGTCGGCGTGTTATTCATCCGCGGACCATGCCGGCTAACCTTAGTCGGCATCCTATTCAAACGTTGACCAAGCCGGCGGATCTTAGTCGCCACCTTATTCAAACCTGGACCTTGCCGACCTTTCATATTTTCAAAACTAAATTTTTTGATCGAAATCGAACTCTTAAGACATATAAAAGGTTTAATCTACTGAATTCATAATTTCAAAATTTTAATTTAAACTCAATTAATTAATCTAATCAGAATTTTTAGTGTTAATTAAACAAGGGCATATTAAAGGGTGGCTTCTTTTGCTTCAAAATGTCTTGGGTTTTGTCTCATTAGGTATACCCAAGCCAGGTAAATAAAACAAACAAAAGAGGTTCTGAAAATATTTACAAAATCTTATCTAAGTTTGTAGTGTTCCGAGCAAAAACCACAGTAGTACTATTGAATTGATTACTTCAAATATTTAGAGTTTCAAGAAAAACACTGTTAAATCCACACTCAACACAACACATCCTTTTGATTAATCATTTCATGAACTGAATTCTATGAAAAAGTAAAAGTCATAGAGAGACAACACTCCTATACTACTAGCTGCTAGCTACTTCATTAATTAACTAAGCAAAATTAGATTAACTAAAATAATTAAAATGGGTTTTCAGACTTGATAATCCAATTCTAATAAACAAGAACGTCCACAGTTTGTTTTTGAACCAAATCATAAACTTCATATCTAACTAAACTAGACTAAATTACACACAAACATTAGTAATAAAAGAACACAGGGAAAAGAGAAGAGGAGATTAATACTAGCAAGTTTAAGGAGTAGAGGAAGAATTGTTATTCTGTTTCTTGGCCAGATTAAGTTTGTTGTTGTGCATCCAGACCTTAAGAACTCTTCTCTTAACACCAATTTCCTGACAGAATTGTTGAACAACAGATTCTTCTTGCTTTTGTATCCTCCACCCAACTTTCTCAGCAAAGCTCAACATTTTTTCCTTCTGATCTTGTGAGAATTTGGTCCTAAACCGCTTTTTCACAGCATGTGAAGCTCTTGCTAAGATTCCATGGTCACCACCACCAACACCTTCTTGTTCATCAGACTCTGAAGGAAGTGAACTCATGTTATAAGGAAGTATCAACGGATGATGGTGATGATGAGGTGGTTGTGCTCCTCTAGAAGGTATGATAGCACCTGTAGGGTACCCTAAAGCTTCTGATCCCAAAACTTTGTGATGACCCACAATGATCTTCCTTCCCATTTTGCTGTTGAGATGTGAAGGCCGGTAGAAATCACAGGAAGTAGCTTCACCTTCAATCTCTTTCCTATGGAAATTTCTATGGCAATTACAAGCTGAGCACTTTAACGCTTCGAGGCTACCTTCTTCACCACTTGGCATGAATTCTCCACAGCCGTCTGTTGCATTTCCACCCATGGCTGCTGCATGGTTCTTGAGACATTCTCTATACTTGACCAGCTTCTTTGTGTACGGCATATGGTCATCTATGGTAGAAGGAGATATAATGGCTCCATTTGAAGGAAGCTGATGAGGTGCTGTTGATGAAGGAATAATAATGTGGTTGTGTGAAGTAGGTTCATGATGAATTACGTGAGCAGCATGAAGATGACTGTGTACTCCTCCTCCACCACCATAACTGCTGGTTATTGGGATCGGTATTTCTCCTTCATGACTAGAAAGATCCATCTCCCTCTCTCTCTCTCTCTCTGGATGGTTGAAAGCTAGTTAAGTGTGCTTGCTTGCTTACACTTTTGTGTGCTGTTGGTTTGGAGACCAAAAGAGAAGAGGAAGAAAGACAGATGAGAGAATTGTAGTCTTAAAATGATTAATTGAATTAGAATACAGTATATATTTTTTTTTCTCTTGAAACTTGTCTTAATAGGTTTTTAATAAGCTTTCTTTTTTTTTCTCCTCTCTTTCTCACTCACTCTCTGGCTTGTTGGTAGGATCAGACTGGCTGCAGGTGTGAGATTCTAGACACCCATTATCTAAGTACTAATTATCATCATCCAACTTTTGTTTTTTTGTTTTTGTTTTAAATAAAAATGGCAGAGACCGGCTATAAGAAAATAACAAAAAGGAAGAATTAAAATGTGGGGAATATTAGAAAAAACATATTTTGGGGGAAAGAGCTTATAAAAAAACAGACCTGGAGGTATGATCAAAATGTATGAAGAGGTACTCCTACTACTTCTGGTTTTTTTCTTGAGAGAAAGACAAGTACAAGACAGAATTAGTAGAGCTAAGTGATGATCTTAAGGCCTGTAATTAGTAACAGCAAAAAACAAAAAGTGATGATGCCCTAAAGATTTGACACTAGCCAGGTTGTGTTTTTCCTACTTACTGTATGTCTCTTTTTCATCCAACTTTGGGTACTGTGAAATTTCAAAAAAAAAAAAAAAAAAGAGGAAGCAAGCTGGGAAGAGAGACAGACAAATAATTGAGAGACTATTGATCACAAAAGAGTCAAGAGCTTTTACATGGAAAGAAGAAAATGGTGTTTAAGAAGAAGGATTACAACTTAACAAGCAAGTAGGGTTACAAAACAAGGCAATAAATTTGGTTGTCTTCCTTGTCTTGGCTCAAAGTTTGGGTTTGTTCAAGATTTGAGCAATTAATGTTATAATGACTGAGTAGTGTGGATGGGGATAACAATGTATGTATCTAAGCTGCAAACAAATTAGTGCACTGGACACCCATCTCTTTGTCTCTCTCTCTATCTATCAATCAAAGAAGTTAAGAAGATGATGGGCAAAGGAAAACACATAAAATTGTTTCCTGAGTAGAAACAGAAGTAAGAATTAGAGTGAGTACCTACGTACTATTTAATTTGCTTCCTCCAACATTTTATGATTACATGCAAATACAAATTAAGAGAGAGTTTAAAACGATAAAACCTTTTTCTTTGAACTAAAATCTTCCATTAAACCCTTTGAGCTAAAGATATCATATATATGAAGAAGAGATGGAGAAGGATGTGAGATGAGAAGAAGCAAAATGAAGAGGGTTTTGAAGGTGGGTTTATTTGGCTAGTGAAGCACTAAGCAGAGAGATCGAGCTTATAGTAAGTAGAAGAAGGCAACTAAGAGGAAGAGAAAATTAAAGCAGATTTTTTACAGACAAAGAGGAGAGAGAGAGAGATGGAAAAGTTGGGTGCTTGCTTTGGTTTGCTTTGCTTGCACTATCAGGAATCAAGCTTACGCCATACAGAAGGCAATGTGTCAGAGTGTATTAGAGAGAATTTAAGACCCCACCATGCACACCTCTCAATCCATGGCAGGCAGCAGTGAGAAAACTTACTTATACAGTATAGATAAAGTCTATAGACCATCAATTTAATAAATCTGCTTAGATACTCTTTGAAAAATCCAGTCAATTAAATGTAGTCGTTTAACTTCAAATCCTACTCCTACGTGCAGTCTTAATTACACTACCCACTGCAGAATTTTATACCTTGCTGCTTCCTTTTAAGACTAGTAGTAAATAAAGAACACCCGTGCAGTTCACTTTTAATTGTGCTGATTAGTAGTACTCAGCGACGGATCCTGGATTTTGTGCCCGGGTGGGCTTTTTTTTTCTCGTACACCAAGATTGTACTAGTCTAAATACCTGAAAATTATTTACAATGAGAAATACGCTACACACTACTTAACAATATTTTAAATTGAGCAAACAACGTGTATATTAAAATTAGTATTATTATATAAAATTGCGGTCGAAGGCCGCCCGAAATTTTTAAATGTTATTTCTATATATTTGTATGGCTTTCAAATCAAATCATTAGCATCAGGACATTTAAACATCAATTTTTTGTTATTTCAAAAATAAAAAAAGGAGATGGGAAGAAAACATCATGTTAACATATATTTTGATATTGGGCTAATTTTTACTCCATGACCTAAAAAAAGGAGTAGTTTATACATGGGCCAAATTTGGGTAAATATTTGGAAACAACATGACCTAAATTGATCAGGTTGTGGTGGAGTGGGGTAAGTTCTATTGTTGACTCCAATTTCTAAGTACTAACCTAAACATAAAATGACATACTTCAAAAGAATTAATCAAAATCAGAAGAAATCATGTGAATATGTCGTACTAATGGGCTAATTAGAAATTTTATCCTGGACTAATCAATAACTTTTGGACAATTAGGCTTGCCTAAGCAAGCTTTTCCAAACTTTTTTTTGGGGGTGGGGGCTGTAGCCTAACTAAGCCACCCCACATCCGTCACTGGTAGTACTAGTATTTGTTTAACTCACATACTTATATACCCATGAAGTTACCTTTTACTGATATTTGCATGGCCGTTCAAGAAATTGACTTGTTTTTTTTTGTATATAAGGTTCACTCTCAAATCATAGCTTTTGTAAACCAAGGGGCAATAGCGTAGATATGTCAAAGTCGAGCATAACTTCTATGAATTCCTGCTGGTTGACTGGCTCATTGTACCCTCAGTTATCCAGTATTTATTACCAACCAGCTTAGAGACTTAGAATCGGGACCAGTTCTGCAAAAATAATGTATTGGTCCCTAAAAGAAATTCTTTGACCCTAGCTAAATACAGAACCAGGTCAAGCCTTGGATCTCTCTTTGGATTGTTCAATGATTTTTACTGGCCGCAGTATGTACAACATTCAACAGACGTGGGGCTGATAGATGACTTCCCCTACGATTAAGAATCTCATGCCCTTAAAATCGAGGGAAAATGCCCAACAAGGTTAAGTAATAATCCAACATTTTGCTTTGAATGGCCATATCAGTGAAGAATTCAAACACGCATTGGCGTAGCATACCCGATTCTCCATATATTGATACTAAATAAGAAAATTAAATAAATTTTCTTAATTTTGAGTCATTCTAATAAATTGAAAACTTAATTAAACTTGATATTTTCTAATTTGATTGATCCTTGTGGATCATAACTTTATTCTTCATTATCCTTTCCCTTATTCCAAACCCACCTACATTTCAAAGACACTCTTTTGTGTCTTTAATTTTTTTGTTTGTATCTCTTTTCTATCTAGTAATTCTAAACCTTATCATCATCAAGTCAGATAGAACGTGTGATTCTTTCACCAGAGAAGAGACTAAACAGAGGAGAGACTTAAACGTGATGTTTTTATTAATTGTACACAAATTACAGAAGCTATATCAAAGGTTTATATACACAATCTTCCTTGAAAGATAAGTAAAGTCTATTTCCTAACTTAAGTTGAATACCTAAAATACAACTTCCTTGAGAAACAAGATACGTGTGTTATGTTACACACGTATCGGATGTTGGTTTAACACCCTCCCGCAAGCGTAACGGGTTATCCTGAACCGTTAGCTTGTACCTTAAAAGAAAACCTATCTTTAGAAAGCGGTTTAGTAAAAATATCCGCAATTTGATCTTTAGAGGATATAAAACGGACATCAAGAAGCTTAGAAGCTACTTGATCACGAACAAAATGATAATCAATTTCTATATGTTTCGTCCGAGCATGAAATATCGGATTAACTGTGAGATAAGTTGCACCAAGATTATCGCACCATAATATTGGAGGAGAGCATGTAGAAATACGAAGCTCGGAAATAAGCGGCGAATCCACATAATTTCAAAGCAGATAGCAATAGCAAGTCCCCGATACTCGGCCAGGTACTAGAACGAGAACTGTTTTTCTGTTTACGAGCACTCCACGAAATAATATTACCACCCAAATAGATACAATATCCACTTTGGTAGAACGACGATCATCAAGAGAACCATTGTCAAATCGAGATATGCAATCGAAAGATAATTTTAAAGAAGGAGATGGCAGAATAAGTAAACCCAGCGTACTTGTATGCTTAAGATAACGAAGAATACGTTTGACCAATCCCGATGAAATTCTGTAGGAGCATGCATAAATTGACAAACCTTATTGACAGCAAAAGCAAGGTCTGGACGAGTAAATGTCAAATATTGCAAGGCGCCAACAATGCTACGATATTCAGTAGCATTAGGTAATAAAGTGCTACGATCAGAAGAAATATCACCAGAAGTACTTAGTGGAGTAGTGATTGGTTTTACTCCATCCATTTTAGCTCGAATGAGAAGATCATGAGCATAACGTTGTTGAGAAAGAAATAACCCCGAAGAAGTACGAACCGCCTCAATTCCAAGAAAGTAAGACAGCTGACCAAGATCTTTAATTGCAAATTCTTGTTGTAAACGAGTAAGAATGGAAGTAATACCCACAGAACTGGAGCCAGTGACAATAATATCATCAACATAGACCAATAAATAGATAACACCATGAGCCCCATTGTAAAGAAATAAGGACGAATCACACTTGGAAGTAGCAAAACCAATGTGCAACAAGAAAGTGCTAAGTCTGTGGTACCATGCACGAGGAGCCTGTTTAAGTCCATATAGAGAACGATGTAACTTACAAACATGTGTAGGAAAGCGAGGATCAACATAACCTGGAGGTTGTTTCATGTACACCTCCTCTTGAAGTTCTCCATGTAAGAAAGCATTCTGCACATCAAGTTGATGAATAGGCCAATTGAAAGACAAGGCTAATGTAAGAATAATACGTATAGTACACGGCTTTACAACCGGGCTAAACGTTTCAGAATAATCAATCCCCTCTTGTTGTTTATAACCTTGTGCAACTAATCGAGATTTGCGACGTGCAATTGTACCATCAGGATTGCGTTTAATCCGAAAAACCCATTTACATCCAATAACATTCATAGAAGAATCATATGGAACATAAGACCATGTACCGTTTCAAGCAATGCATTGATTTCACATCCAGAGGATGCACGCCACTGTGGATCTTTAAGAGCTTGAGAAATACAAGTAGGTTCAAGATTCGAATCACAAATTAGAGCATACCGTGAATTTGGCTTAAAAATCCCATCTTTAGCCCTTGTAACCATTGGATGCGCCGGCAGAGCATGAGCTGATGGATGTGTGGGTGCAGAAACCAAATGTGGAGCGAGATGACAGACAGTTATTAACATTAGTTGACGGTTCATGATTGGGAATGATTGGGCCATCGGCTGTCGAACAAAGTATTTTCAAACGCAGGTGGCACGGTGATCACATGGTGTTCTTTGCCACTCGGGACCAGGTGATGTTGCTGTCAGCTCATGACCAGGTGTTGCTGTCGGCTCGTGACCAGATGGTGTTGCTGTTGGCTCGTGACCAGATGGCTGTGGTAAAACGACAAAGAACAGGAGCTGTCGGAAGCTGTCCAGGTATAGGTGCTGATGACGGCTGTGAAAACTTACGAGACACAGGTGGTGTCGACGACAGGTGAGACGACTGCTGTGGGTGTTGATGTAATACAGAAGAAGTAATATTCCGAGAAGAAGAAACCATACGTGAGGAAGTTGAAGACGGTACCTGTGAAGAAGTCGATGCCGGAGAAGGTAACGCGGATGCAAAGGGAAAAGTAGTCTCATCAAACACAACATGACGACTGATGTAAGTTCGACCCGTAGGTATATGAAGACACTTATAACCTTTATGGGATGGGCTATAGCCAATAAAAACACAAGGAGAAGACGAAGAATCCATTTTATGAGACCGATATGGACGCAAGTGGGGATAGCATAAACAACCAAATACACGCAAAGAAGTGTAATCAGGTGGACAACCAAAAAGAGCTTCATATGGAGAAGAATTATTAACGGAAGTCGAAGGGACACGATTCATCAAATAACAAGCAGTGTAAAACGAATCATACCAATATGAGGATGGCACAGAAGCCATATGGAGTATAGTAAGACCAGTTTCACGAATATGACGATGGCGACGTTCAACCAAACCATTTTGTTCAGAGGTATGTGGACATGAAAACGATGAAAATTCCAAGTTCTTGGAGATACGGAGTGAGTTTGCGATACTCACAGAAGATTGTCGGTTTGAAAAATTTTAATCTTTCGATTAAAAAGATTTTCAACATGCTTTTGGAATAAAAAAGAATATAGAAAATACCTCAGACTTATGAGACATAGGAAACATCCAAGTAAAACGACTATACGCATCAATAAAAATAACATAATACTTGTATCCTTCATTAGATAAAATATGAGAGGGTCCCCATACATCGGAGAGAATTAAATCTAATGGATTTAAATAAACAGTTGTACTGGAAGGAAAAGGTAACTTGTGACTCCTATGCTCATGACAAAAAGGACAAAAACTAAAGGTTTGATTTGAAACTGGAAGAGAAAACTGAGAAATAACTTTGCGAACTGTACGCAACATTGGATGACCCATTCTAGCATGCCAGGCTTGTAAACTAGCACGTTCTCCTATGCAAGCTTGAGGAGACTGAGATGAAGCATCAAGTTGATAGAGACCACCCTTTCTAATTCCGCGAAGAAGAACCTTCCCGGTACATCGATCCTTCACAAGACAAAAATTGGGATGAAACTCAAATAAGACATTGTTATCAGTAGTAAAACGAGAGATAGATAAGAGATTATGAGATATTTTTGGTGCAAATAAAACATTACGAAGCTTCAACTTACGATTAGGGGTTCCTAAAATTGAGGAACCAACATTAGAAATTGGTATAGAAGAACCATTACCCATTTGGATTTGATCAGGACCTGTATACTCAGTAGGAAATTGAAGACGAGAAAAGTCATTGGTGATATGATCTCGTAGCACCACTATCGGAGTGTCCATGAAGGTGATGGTAGAAGACCAGTCCATAAGCGGATAAGCCCTTGGTAGAGATGATGGTGGTTGTCGCCTAGGTGGACGGAAACTCTTGTCATAACGGTTCCAGCAATCCTGGGCTTCATGATTCGGACGCCTACACAACTGACAAACTACAGTGGAGTCTTCAGAGTTAGTAGGCCCACGATGAGTATCAGGACGAGCAGGCCCACGGGAGTTATCAAAGTGAGCAGGTCCACGCGAGTTATCAAAACGTCTGGGCTGATTTCTGTGGTTACCAGGCCCACGAGAAGATGTAGACTGAGCACCCCAGGACGCGGAAGAAGCAGCTGGTGAAGAAATTTTCGAAGGCTGACGGGACTGTGAAGCGAGATTAGCAACCGGCTGGGAATTGGATGCCTGTGTCTGCTGATCGATCCGTAACTCAAAAGTAAGAAGGAACGTGAGAAAATCTTCAACAGACAATGAGCTCATAGTGGTGGTTAACGAAGTAACAATAGCATCATAGGAACTGTCCAAACCAGCCAAAAGACAATGACGAAACTCCTTATCCGTAACCGTAGTGTTGGCGGCAGCAAGACTGTCAACTAAATCCCTAGCATGGTCAATATAGGATCGCATAGTTTGAGATCCTTTCTTAAGTGCACGCAGCTCACAGTGAAGGTGGTGAATTTGAGCATCAGACTTAGAAGCGTACAAAGACTCGAGAGAGCTCCAAATTGCTTTAGCAGTGGTAAGACGATGAACATGGCGAAAAACAGACGGTGTAAGAGAAGAGAACAGCCAACTTACAAGAATTTTATCTTGTTTAACCCAAGATAAATACGCTGGTGTAGGAATCGCATCACCAACAGGAGGCGTCGGACATGAAGTAGCACCAGTGATATGATTATCAAGGTCGTAACCTTGGAGATATGGAAGAAACCGAGCACGCCACAACGAATAATTAGTTTCATCTAGTTTCACAAAGAATGATGTGATGAGGTTGAGAAAACCGCATGGATGACATTACGTAACCGATAACAGGAAGTAGTTGAAGAGATGGTGGAAGAGATCGTAGACGATTCGGTAGACATGACGGAGGATCGACTAAACCTAATGATACCAAGATAGAACGTGTGATTCTTTTACCAGAGAAGAGACTAAACAGAGGAGAGACTTAAACGTGATGTTTTTATTAATTGTACACAAATTACGTGTTTATATCAAAGGTTTATATACACAATCTTCCTTGAAAGATAAGTAAAGTCTATTTCCTAACTTAAGTTGAATACCTAAAATACAACTTCCTTGAGAAACAAGATACGTGTGTTATGTTACACACGTATCGGATGTTGGTTTAACAAAGTCTTGGTGGGTTTGATGGGTCTAAATCATTTATAAGATCAAACTGACGAAAGAATAAGATAGAAATTGTTAGAACTTAGGAGCAGTGTCATGAACCCAGAGTATTGTCAAGGTTCATGGAAGGTCATGTATTGGTATTGGGTTGATTTTGGTAAGGGTAGTTTAGAGATAGTCCTATTTCTTGTTTTAGTGGAAAATTTCCTCGAGTTCAGTGTGCGGTCCAATGATGTAATTATGTCCGTGGATGTCCTCCTGTTTAGACATAGTTAATACTCAATCACTGTATGAGAAAATCGATCAATGAAAATTACCGCTTTCTTTTGAAAGTTTAGGCTCGCTTGCGAGAGAGAAGGTAGCTTGCTACCATTATCGATTCTAAAATCTTGTAGTGTATTGTAGATTCACTTGGTATCGATTTTCGGTCTTGGCACCTGAATCATGTCTTTCGGGGAAAAACCCACTGTCAGGGAGGTTGCTAACATGGTTCAACAACACATCGAGTCTCTAGATGAATTAAAGAAAAGTTTTCAGAATTTAGATTCTCGCCTGACAAAAGTCAAGCCGATCGTACTCTGGCTACATCTCGGATGGATTCCAATTTTGCTTGTTTATTCAAATTAGTGGGGGTGGAACCACCAGCACCAGATCCGAGTTCTCAAACACCTAAATCAGAAATTCCCACCGAATTTGGTTATTCTCTACATGGAATTAAAGATCTAATCAGAGGGGTTCACTAGTGGAAAACAGCAATTCCGCGACCGCCAGGACACGTCATATATACGAGTTAAACGACCTGTTCTAGGGTTCTCTGAATGGGTCGTTTATAAAGCGTTTTTTAATTGCACGACCCTTATTGCGTGGGTCTCGAATGAGACCGTTTCTTACAAGAACTAGATGTTGACCCGCAGTGCGGTCGTAGATTTGAATTATAATATAAAAAAAAAATCAGATTCAGATCACCAAATGTTTGAATGTCTGAATGGCTGAATCTGAATTAATCTTACTGGTATTTAAGTCAAACAGTCAAGTCAAGTCTAGTCTAGTTAAGTCAAACTACAGTCAAGTCAAACTACAGTCAAACTAAAATTCAAATGCAACCTCAAATTTAACTGAAATTCAAATGCAACCTCAAATTTAACCGAAATTCAAATACAACTCAAATTTAACTCAAATTCAAGTGCAACTTCAAATTTAACTGAGAATTTTAACATTCATTCTATTGGGTGTAAACTACAAAAAAAAAATGAAATACTAAGTTCAGATAATACATGTCCAAGATTGCTAAGTTCTGACAACAACATGCTAAACTAATAAACTGATAAAAAAACAAAATGATAATTCAGCTCCTCCTATGACAATACTTCACAAATGATATCAAGCAGAGCATCAATGTGTTGTGTCCTTGGTTCACATGCGACTTCCTTCAAAGCAAATCAACAATAGTACAATGACTTCGTTCAGTTCACAATACACGGTAGAACAAAATAAGTTACTAGATATAGGTCATGTACAACAGTGTGAGATAATTCAACATACATTCTAGCAATGGGTAGTAGCTGAAAGCACATGTGAGGTAATTTGACATATAGGTGATGTAGATAACAATTATTGGCTCATTGATTGCAGGGATCAAACCATAATCATTTCCATTCTACCGGACTAATCAAGACCACAACTATAATTCACATCATTTGAACAACTTATACAATCCAAGCAAAACTCATTGTAATATACAATCATAAACTTAGATTATTTTCAATCCACCCATAGCTGCCATCTCATTTCAATCATCACCAACAATCTCAATTTCCCTGAACTACTACGTACCACCAGATTCAATAACCTCATCATTAAGAGTGCTAAAAACATGTTTCATGCATCATTTGCATACATACAAATTCTATTTGATTCAACCATAACCATAACCTAATCTAGGTCATGTTTGAGGAAAATTTGACAAATCAAACCTTAGTTGTAGGTACTCTAGAAGAGCACATCACATATGTAACTTAACAACTAATAATATTAGCTGGGTGGAAGATGTATATAAATACATGCAATTTTGGCCACAACCTGCTGGAAAGTTATCACACAACCATAACTAAGATAGGAGAAGATTGCAACAAAACAGAAGCTTCAGGGAAATCGAAGGCAGATATAGGGGAAGAAGAAGATATTTGCACAAGCTAAACTAGTAATCATATGTGCGCAGGGGAGCTAAACAAGTATTAATTGTCAAGGTTCTGACTATACAATGCCTTTAAGATGCACAGAAAACTCACATGTGCGCGAGGGAGCCTTTATGATTTCCACTAGTTGAATTATAAGGTGTCAAGCAAGTTCATTCACGTACGTGTATCCCCATTTCCCGTTCCTTGGAAAGATAACCAATTGTAGAAAATGAAATTAAAACGAAAGTAAACATAAAAAATATGGAATCTACTAGAAGAGACATGTAAGAAGAAATAAATGAAACCTTACCCGAGCTTCTCCATTCCAATACTCATCATCTCCAACAGTTGTCAAAATTGATGGAGCTTCATTCGCATTTGCAAGTGAAGACAAATGGATCTTCCAAAGCATTCTTATTGGGGTCCGATCTTATTGGAGATTCCAAAACCAAATTCCAATGCTCCTTGTCACATCTCTCAAAGCAAAAAAACTTGTCTAGCTTGGGAAGCATGGATGAATGGCTCGTCGACTTCTTTTGAGCTTCTCATAAACCTTCTGAAGTTGACAAACCTCAACTTTGTATCTGCATCCACATAGGATCCATGTATTTTGTCTTCGACTCGCACCCAATCATAGTAAAAAATAATTTCAGAGAAAAATCCATAATCCAGTTCAAGTATACGTTGTAGAACGCCGTAGTATGTAGTATCGTCATCGACTAAGTTAGTATCTCTGGAACTTGCTCTGAAACTGGTGCAAGCTTCCATGGTGACTCCACTATTTTGTGTAGTTAAATTTTTTTCTGCATCGGCTGTGTAAAAAAGATAGCTATTAACAAAATATGAGTTGTACGAGACTGTAGTGAAGTTAGGACCAATTGCCAGCCTACGAAAATCGGTCATGGGAGTGCTTTCAAGTTGTTTCTGTAGCCATTCAATGTAGTCTGTAGGTTTTATCCTCCCCGTATGAGTTTGGTTAAAATTACAGACGTATATCTTGTACTTCCTGTCAAACAACACACAAAGTGACAATTAATATAAGCATTAAATAATAAACCAAGAAACATAATCAAGTAGTACTACTACTCCTATATTACCTCGCTTCGAGAGAGCACACACAGATTTTTGAAGATGTCATTATAAAAATCCCAAATGTTTAACAATTAATGGCAATAAACCAACCATAAATCAAACATAGCGACAAAGCAATATAAAAGATAATAAGAAACTTTCGGTTTAGCATGTGGTAGTTAACTTCCGGTTTAAGTTCATTAGATGTAGTAAAGTAATAAACTAAGATCTATCACTGATCAATACTATATTCATGTCTTTGAACTTAAAAGCCAGTGCATAGTGTGATGAAATGATCTAAATAGAAATCAACTTGGGATTTAGTTACTCTTCACATTCAGTATTTTCATCAGAATGTCTCAATATCCACAAACGAACTTGTTCATATTCTACGGTGGACAAAAAATATGGTTTTCCTTGTGAATTAGCTGGGTATGGACCTTCATAAATATCACTGGGCATTGATATCTTTCCACGACACTTAAAAGATTTTCGCCTCACCGCAGAAGTATCTCCACGCAATGGCGCGCTCCTTCATTGACCTCATACTGTTTTGTAATAGAGCCTTCTACATAATTTTTGTTACGACCTAGAACTAGAACCTTGTAGTATCTCATCATCCTGCACATGTAGTGAGTAAACAAAGATATGTAAGTTTTGCTTAGTTCCAAAAATAATTAACTCGATATTAGTAAACTAAAGAATCGTATATACCTCTCGTAAGGGTACATCCACCTAAACTGAACAGGCCCCAATTGATGTGCCTCTTCTGCCAAGTGTACGACAACATGAGTCATACTAACAAAAAGCAAAAGGGAAATACATTTTGAACACACATATTGACTCCACCACACGTTCGTGCATTATAAGAAGCTCAGCACGATCAATAACCTTGGAAGTTAGTACTTTGAAAAAAATGATAAGTGTCGAATCGCCTCACGCAAAGGCTTATGATCTTTGAAACAATACATTATAAAAATAGGCATTAACCCCTGCATCAGAATGTGATAATCGTGAGACTTCAAACCCTTCAATTGGAACTCTTTCAGACATACTTTCTTTTTTCCAATTCCCACTGTAACCAATTGGAACTTTAATTGTGCTAAGAGTTTTGGCTGCATGACTTCCTTTCGCTCGCCTTAGACATACAATAAGATGCACGAGGCATCTCCACTTTTCCATTCTCTTCCTTCAACCACAAGCTAGGCTTCAAGTTCAAAGTTTCAAATCTTGGCACGCCAGCCTGCCCATCCTTGTTCTTGTCCTTATGGATCATAAAAGTTCCAAACAAATTCTCTCGCAAAATTCTTTTCTACATGCATGACATCCACATTGTGCCGGGATTTGCATAAACCGATAAGATTAATTAAGTTAGAAAAGAATTTTGAACAACATAAACATATTGAAGTAAGGTAACTGCAAAGTATAATTGGTCAATACCCTCAATTTACCTTCCAATATGGGAGACAAAAAGTATCGATCTCTTCAACCACTGAGACTCACGTACGGCCGGCCGCTTGACAAACTTCCCAAATTCTCTATTATATGTGGTTGTCGTCTTGTTGAATAATTCCGACGCCACTCAAACGTCTTGGTGCACCTCTTGTCTCCTCAAATCTGTTGAACTCGATGGTTTCCGTCTATAAGGGTGAAACCTATCTTTTAGAAACCTTCTATGACCCATATAAGCATACTTGGAACCCCATTTTAGCCTCGATCGCCTATGTATTTTCTCCACACACAGGCAACCAAATCTTCCGAAGTCCTCACACCGAAACATGAGCATATGCGTAAAAGTCATGTATGCACCACAATAACATTGCTTTCATTGTAAAGGAAGTCTTTGTATGCGCATCGTACGTTCTTCGCACCGAATTGTCCACAAATCAATTAACTCGTCGATCAAAGGCTGCAAATAAACATTTATGTTATGATTGGGACCAAGTGGACCAGAATCAGCAATGTTAACATCGTAAAATCTTTTGACGTGCATTCGGATGGCGGCAGTTATAACAAGTTAGCATAATGTGCCAAGTACTATGCACGCTCATCATTCCAAAAGGGTTAAAACCATCAGTAGCTAGTCCCGCATGTACATTTCGCTTCTCTTCAAAGAAACTCAAGCCACTTCATGTCTATTGACTTCCATTGTGATGAATACACCGGATGTCTCATGTGTGTAGCACTTTCTTCAACCTTAGCATACCATGTCATCAGCCTCGGCTATCCATGTTGTACCATACATACGTTGCAACCTTCTCGTGGACTGAAAATACCTAAGTCTCTTCACCGAACCTTTTAGTTGATGTACTTGTTTCCGGTGGTTTCTTCCATCTACTTTCACCATATTTAGGACACTTATCTTTATTAACATACTCCTTGCGTTAAAGAATACAAATCATTGATGCAAGCATGGATGATATGGACCTAAAATCAAAATGGCTTAATCATGTCCTTTGCTTTTACGACAATTAGATGGTAATGTGTTCCCTTCCTGGAAAAATAATTTTCAAATATCCAAATAATTCAACCATGAAAATATCGTAATATTGATACCTCGCTTGCATACTAAGCAACTCTATCATTGTCGAAAGTTTTGTATGTTCAAAGATCACAACCTCGGAAATAAGGGTTGCACCGCATCCTTCAACCTCTTCCCCGCGATTGACGTAGTCCGATCTTCAACAATAGTACCATCTTCAACAAAGAAGTTTCATCTTCAAATGTAAGTACCATCTTCAACAAAAGAGGTACCAACTTCAACAAAGAGATTTCAATGGTCTTCAAGATTATCAAGACCATCTACACGTCCTAGTGTCTCATTGATAAGTCAAATATTATCTAAAAGATGCAGCTCCCGATTCGTAACATTATTATGGTGTAAAGTACGTGCTTGAATATTATTCACACGAGGTCGCTCTCCATGATGATCCATGTTCGTATTGGTCCGTAGAATCCATAATCAAGAATATCACCATGTACATCATCTATACATTTTGGTAAACCGTGTAATTCTTACACTTAACGCAAGGTCGGCGAATTCGTTGATACCTTCACCAAGGCTCTTTGTTGCAAATTGATGAAAGATTGAACACCCGCAATCCATTGAGGTGAACCCTTGCGTGCGATATCCATTCTTTATTTGGATTAGTTATAAGATTTTGAGACATCTGCAAAACAAAGGAATTACATATATATATATATCAACCAACTTAATGGACTAATGCTTAACAACTTAATACCCAAAGCGATGTAAACAAATATGTCCTGTATACTTCACATAAAGACTCAAGACACCAAATCAAAGCTGATTTTTTCAATCTCGATGCAACCAAGTTTACCACCAGTTCAAGCACGTAATTCTTAAGTGCACCTAATATACAGTTGTTCACATATACATGCACGGTACTCTACTTAAGAAAGGATGGGCTCAAGAGATGAACACTTAAAGTCAAATCCACATAGAAAAGTATGAAAACAGATTAATGAAATTGTACATCACTCATTGATTACAAATACACCTACTTATTTTGACCTAATTAAACAAAACCCCAAAATTAAATATACATTATTCATGTAATAACCAACCTTCCAACTGAAAATGAAATCAATTGGGCTAAACCTTAATAAATTTTAATTCAGAAAGAGGTACTTGCCCTAATAAATTGGTGAGCTAGAGATCTGAGTTCTGAAATCAAATCAGAGTTGTTGAGCCTTCTTCGTACATCCTACAACAGTTTGACTAATTAGGTCAGCCAGGTACATAACGAGAATCAAAATCCTAACCAGAAACTTCGAGAATTAAAAGCCTCATCAATTTTACCTAGTACAGCGTCGATTATATTTGCCTGCGATGAGAGTGTGTTTCAGAAGTAGATATCGAGAGAGAATAAGTTTATTACGAGAGGAGATGATGCGTGTCGTAGGTGCAATCAAATTAATTAATGTTTCCACTCAATTAAAAATAATATAATGGAAGTCAAGTTCGTTCCCACGAGGAGCAAGAGATCTTAGTTGTAAAAGTTGTCACGAAAGGGGGGTGTAAAAAACAAAAGAAAATAAACAAAGCAATTAAAATCGAAAGTTGAAAACAATAAGAGAGGTAAGATCAAGGAATCCTTCTTCGTTGCAAAACAATGATTAAAGTTATGTTCTTTTCTACTTGTTATTAGTCACAGATTATCACCAACCGTAGGATAGCAAAGTCCGCTTAGCTAGCCCCAAAATCCCTAATTTCACCGAGTAACAGTCCGCTTAGTTATCGATTCTATTCAAAAGAACCACCCCGAGGTTCGCTTTTACAAGATGTAATTCCCCGAATGCATTAAGATCTATGAATTTAGGTTTAGTACTAGTAGTTAAACTCTGCCGCTTGGTTCACTTTCTAGCGTTGTTTCTACACACAATTGCTCCACGGAATCCCTCCGCAAGGTCTCGTGTTTTCTACTTGTGTAAAGTGTCGAGAACGATTACGTATTCCCTAACTTATACTAGATATAGATCAATTAACAAATCAATTTAGCGTGCACTCCAAACAATCTATCAATCAATCATGAATGAATAAACATTCCTATTAGTAAAAACAATCGATAATCATGTAAAAAAACCTCAAGATAGAATTGAAAACAAAAACTTAAATCATATATTAAGAACTAGGAATTCATCCTCAATCAATAAGAAAATTAGCTACTCATGTTTTTGAAATTCACACAAATAATAATAATTAAAAGGAGAATTTTCAAGTTCACACAAATAATTAAAAAGAAAAAATCTTAGAAAAGCAAGCAAAAACACAAGTGATGTGTGTGTAGAGAGGTGTGTAGAAGTTGTAGAAAACTTCTCTATTAATAGGCTTCAATATTCTCCAAATCTTCTAAGGAATAGAATCCTTTTCCTTTAGCAATTCAATTTCCAATTCCAAGCTTTTCTCAACTCTTCCACCTTCTCTTTCCAAATTTGAGTCCAATTCTCCATCCAATTCTTAGTCCAAGTCTTCACACCCATGAGAAAAGTCCATAGAAAATTCTGGAATTTTGGCTCGCCGGAAAACTGGTATTATGGCCTTAATCCCACTTCAAAAGTCGCCTAAAGCATCTCAGGTGGCCGGCAAAGTCCACCCGGCCACCGGTCAACGAGTCAGGACCGGCGAGTCAACTCGGGTCAGGACTCGGTCAATCACCGAGTCAGAACAGAATCCGATCGAGTCAGGGTGACAAGGTTGAGTTGGAATTGAGTCAGCTAGCTAACTCGGCTGACTGGTTCTAGCCAGGCTACTTGCCCAGGCCAAATTTGTAGCACAATCATTATGCATCACCAACTTGCACTTCAGCTTACAACCTTACAATCTGCCATGTAGCCTCATAACCTGCAATCTCGCAATCTCCAGCTGCGCACCCAGCTACAACAGATGCAACACTAACTCCATTCCTTGCTATTGCAATTCTTTACAGCTCAATTCCTATCCCTGGCTTCAGTTAAGATGCAACTTATCACTCCATTCTCAGAGGCATACAAGCATTCATTCCATTTCAACCATCACCGGCATACACATCCCTGTAATTGAGCTCCAACACAGTCCCATCCCCTTGTCATGTTCTCAATCCAAGACCCTGCAGCTCAACTCAGCCACTAACTGGCAGCAGCAGCTCAAACCAATTACTCCATCTCCTCAGCAGCTACTCCTTCATTCCCCGTAGACTTGCAACAACTTCAGTGCAACTCCTGAATTCACAGCTCAAACTTCCACCAACACCAATTGCAGCTCCACTTCATTTCATTCCCTGGTATTATAATTCCAACACCAGGCAACAGTGCCATATGAAAAGTGTTCTGCACTTCAACTCCACATAACTCTTCCTCTAGCTTCTTGCACAACTGTAACGGAACCAAGACCACTCGACTACGCTTGCAAGCTCCACTGTAGCTCACCATCAATTCCACTCCAACTAACAGCCATCACCCATTCAACACATAGCACCACCACCGCCAACTCACAGCCACCCGGCAGCCTCCTTCCCAAAATCAATTGCAGCTGCACACCCACCCCATTCTCCCCGTATCTCCGAAATTCATCATAAAACCCTTTCATTACAACAACAGTCCAGCTTCTTCAGAATTTGAGCAAGAACCCCGTAGCAAATGCCCACCACCTTGAAGCATAAACATCTCCTCTCGGCGGCCAATACATCCCCACCTGCAAAGTCCTAGCATACATCTACACTCCTTAATCTGTGGCTCAGTTTTTGTCCTGTATCACCAATTCAAATAAACCCAATCTAACAGAACCTTAATCTGTGGCTTTACCTCAACAACAGCATCTCCAAGAGTACCACCGCAAACCCATTTCATCACAGATTCAAATCCATCTTCTATGGCTTCTTCTTCTCACAATTTCATACCAGAAACATCATCTTCAATGCTTTCAATTATGCTCAAACCCTAACCAGATTCAGCTCAATCATAATCGATCCAAACTCGAATTCGAGTTCCACCAATCTTCGCAGAAACCCATAATCGACCAGATCCTGAACCCCTCCTTCATCTCAACCTGCTCTCTCTCTCAGCGCCAACCGTCCCTCCTCGATCTCTCATGAAAATCACCACAGCCTCCTCCGTTTCTCTCGAATGAATTTCAGGTGAAAATAATAGCTTCTGAAATTTTGGTTTATGGTAAGAGATGATGGTGGATATAACCACC
>JAJJWW010007921.1:0-73362 GCA_023531295.1 Papaver armeniacum | reverse complement strand
GGACATGGTTAAACACGTTAGCATGTTCCGGGAAAAACTGAATAAAGCTTAGTTTATGAATCGTTTTTTTGGGACCATGGTTTTTTTTTTGGGACCATGGTTTTTTAGTTATAAGTTCCGTTAGTTGCCAAAAACCTTTCCCAACCGAACATAAGTTCGGTTAGTTGCAAAAACATTTCCCAACCGAACATAAGTTCGGTTAGTTGCAAGAAACATTTACCAACCGAACTGGTCAGTTCGGTTTAGTTGCAAAAAACATTTCCCAACCGAACAATAGTTCGGTTATGTCGCAAAAAATATTTCTCAACCGAACCTATGTTCGGTTACATCGCAAAAAATATTTCCTAACCGAACACATTAGTCCCCAAAAAACCCATGGTCCCCAAAAAAAACCATGGTCCCCAAAAAACGATTCTAGTTTATGATCATAGTAGAAATTAACACTTAGTCCCATTTTTGTTGGGCTTTAGACAACTTAGTCCTGTCCTCTCAAGCCTAGTACTCAGTGGTCCAAATTTACACAATTTGAAACGAGTTAGTCCATTTGTTGACGATTCAGTCCAAAACGCTTTTATTTAGTGTCAAAAATGACCCTCATACAAAAGTCTTACTCCCTCCGTACTACATATATAGGCGGAGAGAGACAATTCTCTTAGATTAAGAAAATTGTATGGGATTCATAATTTTATATGTTTTTTCTTGTTTTACCCTTCGTCTTATCTCCATCACAATTACCTATGTACAATTAATATGGGTATATATGGAAAAATTTATCTTGGAAAGCAAAGTCCGCCTATTTAGTGGGACAAACAAAAACCAAAATTCCGCCTATATAATAGGGACGGAGGGAGTATATCGTTTTGTTCGCACTTTATTTCTTCATTTCACTGTCATCAATTGGGGAGCTCTGCAGCGACAATGAAATTTCAGGTTTTAGTTGTTCATCAATTACTCCTTTCCAATTGTGGTATGTCTTCTTCTCGGTCTAGTTTATCTCGGAAACCCTAAAAATTAAGAGAGATTGCATCTTATTAGTGGCGAGGTTTATGTACAGATCGGATATGAATGAGGAGACTCAGAATTTGTATATGTGAGAATCAATGTTCATTTGATCTGTTAGTTTTTGGGTGAGTATCTAAATTTTGATTACTCCTTGTTCCTTTATCTCTTCTTCGATTTGTTTTCTCGATTTTGGATGTCTACTTTTTGACCGATCAAAAATATGTTCGATCTTGTATCACTATTTTCAATTTAATTCAACAAAACCTTGATTGTTTTGTATCTTGATGATTGAGCTGTTTTGAATTATCTCGATTTGATTTTTATTTTAGGTTTTGATTTTGATAAAACATTAATTTGTTTTTTTTTTCCCTTGTTTAATTTTGAAATGAAGCTTCATTAGATAAATAGAGATTCATACCCTTATAAAATGATTAAGATTTTTAAATTTTTTTCAAAGTAGTTTTTGTTTTTATTTTCGAATTGGAACTCGTAAATTAATATTGCGTGTAAATTTTCACTCTAATGTCTTTTTATTTTTTCCTTTGTAATACACCAAATTTGTTCATGGGATGAATTGATAGACGTAATTTTAATCTTCATTTTTTTTATGTGTGCACTCAATTGTACAGTATATATATATATATATATATCTTGCAATCTGCATTTTTATATAGCATATGCCTATTTTTTTACACGTATATGGTTGTTCTAGGTGTTAGGTGAAACTATAATTTTGTACAAGTACAAGCTTGTAGAGATTGTCTCCACAATTCCTATCAGATATGTCTTGAACCCTTTGCGGGTGCCTATCTGCGACGTCATTAAGTCACAATTTTAAGGAAGTTTTTTCAAAACTATACAGATTTGTTATAACAAGAGTTCGTCTCATCGCTATTATAAATCTATATATGAACTTGTGTACCACTATAACTATTAAGATGAGTTTTCTTTCCATACAAATATGAAAGTAATTCACCATCTTTTAGTTCAATAGTGTACAAGTACAACAGTTCATGTTTTAACAATAATTAATTTACACATACTTTATAATGCACAGGGAGATGGGATACGATGGTATTGTGTTAGAATTGGAAAAGGTTGTAAATGGGAAGCATAAGGTGTCCTGTAGGATCCAAAAATATAAAGTAAGGTGATTGCAATCTCTTTCAGTACTTTCTAATTTGGCATAGTAATGCCAAGATGCTTTACTGTGCCTCTTGTGCAATTCATTCTCATGTTGCAGAAAGTTCTAAAGAGAAGAGAAGGAACCGTGACCGTACAACATTTCGTGACGTCGGATATGTGCGCGCCTTGTACTTGAAAAGTTGCCGAATATTAATCCTTGAACTCCCAATGTGTACATGGTTGTACACATATTGATTCTAAATGTGTACATAATTGTACACTTGTTGATTGTTCATGTGTACATAGTTGTACACATGCTTATTATTTTTTGCTTATCAATTGGCTTAAATGATGATGTCTTATCAATTGTATCTTACACGACTTTACTTTCAAGTATGCGGATATGGACTGGATGTGTATAATTTTGAGCCGCTTGAAGAATCAAAAGTAGAGACGCATCAAATCTGTAAGTGTTATACGATTACTGATTTAAGAACTTTGTGTCGAAATATATTGCTTGAAGGTTCTAAATGTGCCATTGATGTTTAAGTTGATCATTTTGTTGTGTTTTCTATGATCTCCGATTTTTAGGTGGTGGAGGCTAAAAGGCAAGTTCAAATTCTTGAATCATACTTTGAAAAAAAGAGGATCTAACCTTCCGAATGGATATGTAACTTGTGGAGTTGACTTTCAAACCCCAACTGCGGGTTTGTGTTATCACCTGCAAGACTCACATTATCTTTAGTTTGGCATCTTTGTGTTATCACTTGGCTAATATTGATGAGAACCTTTTAATCAAAAGTCTTGTTTGGATAAAGTAAGGATGTTGTAACTGTTAATTTACGTATACATATTGATTTTTAATGTGTACATAATTGTACACATGTTGATTTTTCGTGTGTACATAGTTGTACACCTGTTTTCTTAATGTGTACATAATTTTACGTTAATTTTCAGTGTGCACATAGTTGTACACCTGTTTTCTTAATGTGTACATAATTGTACGTGTCAGTCGTTAATTTGAGTTTGGCGCCAAAGTTTTACCACCTCAAGGTTTATCTTGAACATTTTAAGACTGGAGTGTTCCAGAGAACCTGGCTCATGTCAGAAACATGAAGGTTTGCAAAAATATTGTTATTCTTAATTATACATGCTTTATGCCCATCATACATTTTGTTTGCATAAAACTACTTGAAGAATTGCTAAAATCTTGTTATTCTTGAATACACATACCATATGCCCATCATCCGTTTTGTTTATACATCCAAGAATTGTCTTTTATCATTTAGCAAATGTTTGCTTGATTCAACCAATTAGGTTCTACTCCATTTGTTGGTTTCATTTTCATTTACACGTGTTGATTATTTAGGTATACATAGTTGTACACATGTTATTCATTTTGAAATCTAAGGAAATAGGGGAAAAAGCACTAATGTGTACATAGTTTTACACACACATGTTATGTTATTTAGGTGTGCATAGTTTTCAAATGTTGATTATTTAGGTGTAAATAGTTGTACACTTGTAGGACTATATTTTATGTATACAAAACAAAAATTAGAGAAAGCTAAATATACTTAGTGTTGGATTTTCTATAGGTGTGTACATAGTTGTACGCACTATTGTGCTATCTCAGTAATATGTGCATGTTTAGTGGTATAAATGTTGGATTTTTATACCACAAAACACCAAAACATACTACTCCCTCCGTCTCTAAAAGATAGGAAGCTTTGTGTCTAAATTTACACACAAAGCTGCCTATCTTTTAGAGACGGAGGGAGTACATGTTTTTCTTATACTTTTATGGTAACTGCTGGGCCTTGTGTCATCTTGACCATGTTAAGTTCTAAAGCAAAGATGACTTTTCTGACAAGTACAAGAACCTGAGATCTTTTACGAAACTTAAGGTATATCTCTCTTGTTGCTTTTATGGGTTCATTTTTTCCATCTGATTCCTATTCCCTCTGATCTATTTGATCTCCTTTTGGTTTATGTTGTTCGATAGTGTTCTTGGATATGGACTTGTACAATGGGTATACATGTTTTTGGTACATATGTACACATGTTATTTGTTACTGTGCGCATGTTGTTTATTTTTAGGGACTCATAAGCTCAAAATGGTAGAGCGCCCAAGCTTATCACGAGGTTTACGGAGCTTGATGGTTCAAATCCATTTGAGTTTTAATGTTATGTTTATTTAATATGGATAGCATCACTGGTTCTTGGATGGAAGATTCAAGTTGTATAGGTGTACAAACTGGTGCGCCTTGTCATGTCTTTGTATTTTCTGGATTTTTGTAAATGTATATATGTTTGTACACTAATGTAAACTAAAATTTTTGAAAAATGAGAATTATATAGTCATATGGGTACTCTTTTTGTAGTCCTCGAAAAGAGCTTTCCGAATATATAAAATTTGCGAATTTTGGATAAACGGATCGAAAGATAAATTGATTTTAATTTTTTTTTTATATTATTTAAAACAGCTAACATCATCTTGAGACACTTTGGACTAAACTGTAAATATTTGGACTAAATTGTAAACCAGAAGGTTATTTGTGTACTTTCAATAATAAAGGACTAATTTGTACCTAGTTGAATGGGTTAGGACTAAATAGTATATTTGGATGGGATTTAGGACTAAACCATATTTTTCCCATGATCATATGGGTCTCTTGGTGATGGTGTCTGAACTATAGTATTATGATTCAGACAACACCAGCAAAAGGGGAAAGACTGGAAGGCAAACATCAAGACAGGACATTTCGACAAACACTTAGGGAGCAACACGGAGACAAACCTTTTAAGGAGGTTGAAAGATAAGAACCTCCCTCAATAGTACAATAAGCTGCTCCATAGTAGTGAAGTTCCCCACCACCGGAAGCAGTGAAGCAAAAACACGGACTGCAGACTTTGGTGAAAAAACTTTCGGGAAATACATTTCTCTGTCCAATCCAAGTCCACGGTTGAGGTTCCATCTAGATATTAGCAAAGCTTATAAGACAGAGTTAAAACAGTCTGCTCGTGCGGTGCAATCCTTTTAAGTATTTTGACCACCGTGCCTGCCTATTTACTCAAATTTGCCTTTATAATCCCGACTACTGGAGCCCATACAAATTACCCGAAGAATATTTTTCATCACCCAACCTGAGGCATTGGTGTGGGTACCTAAACTATGTAAAAGTAATAAATTATCTTCGCTATTAATAGGAGATTAGGAGAGGTTTTAATGTACTCCCGAGGAGAGTTTCAGTATCACCTGTTAGTGGCAGGGGAGTTTAGAAGAATCTCTTATAATTTCTGTTATTCGTGGGGGAGGTTTGGGAAGTCTGTCAAACTCTCTCAGAGACCTTTGTTAGTCATGGGGATTTTCTAAACGCCCTTTGTTGAGGGTGAATGTGTTTTAGATCCTACCCGTCCTAGCCACACCAAATGACCTCACAATACCAAGAATAGTAAGAGAGAGTTGACTTTCCATTGTACATTGTCCTTTTTTTATATAGACTTTCCCAAAAGCCCTTCCTTTTATTACATCATGACACATGTTCTAACCTCTCTTAATTACTTCTAATGTCATTCCTTAATATAACCTTCTTCTTCTTCATTAATTCCTTCCTTGTCCTTCTTTTCTCATGGGTTTTTTTTCCCATTTGGGCTTGGGCTTAGTCCCCAAGTCCCCATATCTCATACTAGGCTCACCCCTTTTGGGGGCATTCCAGGCCTGTTGAAGGGTATTATTTTTCATGTATCAACATTAGTCCCCTGACTGTTGGGTCTATTGTTAAATGACCCAATAGTCATAAAACTCTTTTGAGCGCTCCCCTTTTATAAACGGTTAAGGTGGGGATATCCTCTCCTTTATTGGTTCCACGATCATGGGCGACGCTTGACCTTCCATCGTGCGAGTTTCGATTTACCTGCGCCTACACACTCCCCTGTATAACTGCTACGTTTAGCCTCTTATGGTTTTCTATATATAGGGGTGCTAATTTGTTTTCCCCTTATCTTTCTTCTTCTTCCCCCATCCAGACCGTATCCATATACTCGCCATGTCTAGTAGTTCTACCAGTAGTTCATCTGACGAGTCTAGTGAGTTCGAAGAACCCAGGAACGAAGGTTCCGAAAAGACCGAATACTTATAGCAGGATGAAATTCGCATACCCGCCCCAGCAGATGGTAGGTCATATATATGCGATCGCGGAGTTTATGAGCGGGTCTGCTATGAAGCGTGCGCTGAGACTGAGAGAGATCCATGGAGGTAAGCGCGTCTTCCCTCTTGACGACATCTTAGTTCCTCGCCTTCTAAATCTTCATGTATTACCTTATCTTTCGGCCCCTGCTGTTATTAAACCATCTTTAGTCTATAACCCTTGCTGCCAACTTAGTATCTCATGTCGGCACTAGGGCTGCACAACTGTCGATCGGTCCGGTTTCATCTAAAACCATCGATTGAACGACCATCGATGAATCTTAAATCTTAAACTGTCACCAAGATGAGTAATCGGTTCGACCGGTTCCAGTTTTTAACCGTGTTTCAAATTGAATAAAAAATAATAAAATCAACAGTAGTATTGTAAAACTCCATTAATGAACTCTATATATTAATAGAAAATCATAGTCCCAACTTGGGCTAGTTATAAATAGTAATAACCTCCATATTTTATTATTAATATATTTTTCTAATCCCACCATAAGGAATTTCCCTCCGTATATTAATTTTTTTTTTGAAGATTAAGTGGATCGATAAGAAAAACTAGTACATAGATAGGATTCTCCAAAGTGTTGGTTTCCCTTATCTCATTTGAGTGACTTGAGATATTGGCTTCTACCAACGCATTGTTCTCCCTGACACAACATTAGATAAAGTAAAAGAGTTTGAAAATTTTAAATCATATGAAAAGAAAAAAAGAAAAAGCGGCATTTGCAACCACTTTGTCGCTTGTGAATTTGTCTTTTCATTGCTTCTTTTTCGCTGTGGCATCGGCCGCAATGCATCTTCTATTCATGTAAGTAAGACACAAAAAACTGATGACATTATTGCAAAATTTTCATTGCTTCTTCTATTTAAGCCTTGTTCCTTCAAAAAATATTACTTGTTTTGCCTTGGGCATAGCGTATCAATCTCAGACAATCACCTTCCACCCAGAAGTCCTTTAAATTCATACTCTTAGCCCACTTTGCTGCTTCCAGAGGAATCAGATCCTTTGCTTCTTCTGCATATGAAGCTTGGAAAGTCCCAACTCGGGCTTCACTAGCAGTTCTTGTATCATCACGAATGATTAAACCATAACCAGCAGAGTTTAAAGCATCAGTCCATGAAGCATCAAAATTTAGTTTAAAATGGTTTGAAGTTGGTTTTGTCCATCCTTGGCCAATGTGAATTTCCTGCCTAGATGAGTTAGAGGAATTGTTTACTTCTTGGCCTATGCTTTCATCTGAGTGTGATTTCAATGGGGAACAAAAACCTAGATGCCTTTGTACTGCTATGGCTAGTTGAACACTTGTGGTAGATTTTGATTGGAAAAACCTAAGGCATATTCCTTCCAAATCAAACATCATTTGGTTGCCATTATTTATATGTTAATATTTGAACTTACCCCTTCAATCCGATCAGCATACATATTTGCGAAAGAGGAATTAACAACATTATTTTGGTGTAAACCTACTAGAGTAGGTAACATGGATACCGCCTTTGCATATGGGCGCTCGAAGAAAAGATTCTTAAGAGATTCACACTCACGATTACAGAAAACACAGTTCGAATCTATATATTTTATGAATTGCCCTAATTTTTTCCTAATAGGCAAAGCATTGTGGATACATTTCTACAAGAAAATTAATATAATTGTCATTATTAGAAATTTATAGATCTTGTTATGTCAAAATTTAAGATAAAATAACTATAGTTGTTTGAGAAAAAGATGTAACTTTTTGGATTGTATTCGCATATTTTGATTTGTGGATACGTAAGACCTCATTACTGTAGGAACCTTCTTGTTGAAGCCAAAATATTTACACCTTGATGAGCATATGTTTAAAGATTTTTGGCATGAAATATTTGGTATATCTATACTATCATCAATAGGATTTCTCCCTCCGCTTCTTTTCAAGTTCCATCGATGATTTCTTCTTCGGTTAAAGCATATATGACTTGTTGCTCATTTGGATGATTAAGGAATATATTCATATCCATTATCACTTGACTTAGCAAAAAAAAAAAAAAAATTGGTATTCCTCCATAAATTAGTAATTTTGTGAAGTCCTAAGGCTATATAATGTATGCAGTTTTTACTGTACTTATATATGACTTGACAACTTTATGTATGGTATAACTAAAACAAAATTAACAGCTAGCATGACGTGGGGATTATGTAAGATATTAATAGGAATCAACATGGAGTTACGGGTTTTTTTGCGAAAGAGAAAAAGAATATGAAAAAAGAAAAGAAAAAAAGAAACAGTATAGAGAAAAAAAGAGAGAGAGGCGAAGGATTAATGGAGGTTGTAGATCTCTTTAACATTAGGGTTAGATTAGCTTGGAATGGTGGGCTAGGATTAAAAATAAAATTCTAAATCAATGGTATAGATGTAGACGATTCGCATACGGTTCGGTTTGGATAATCAAACTGTTAACCGAGCCGAAGATCTAACGATTATGAAAATTCAAACTGATACTAACCGTTAGATGAATGGTTCAGATTGGTTTCGGTCCGATTCTATTGGTTACTCGGTTTGGCGGTTCCTCTCGGTTTGGCGGTTCCGCTCGGCGGTTCCGCTCGGTTTGGCGGTTCCGCTCGGTTTCTATGCATCCCTAGCCGGTATGTCAATTTAGTTTTTCTAAGTACAAAGTTTAGTTGGTGGTCTTCAATATTTCTCTATGGAAAAACCTGGCATTTTCTCAACTTTTAGTGAGGTATGTCAATTCATACATAAACCTACAGAAGCTCATATGGTTCTTGTTAAGCATATAGTTCATCATTTGCACCATAATTCTACCTTTGATATTATTCTTAAATACAACAAAATCTACTACTTATTTTTTTTTCGACTATTATCAATGCCAATTTGGCGGGTGATCATCTTGATCCTAATTCTACGAGTGGATATTGTGTTTATCTTGATTCTAATCTTATTTCTTGGAGTTCTTGTAAATAACATATGGTCTCTAGGTCAAATCTTGAATTCGATATCGTGGTTTTAGCTCTTCTTATTTCTTGAATTAACGTTGATTGAATCTCTTCTTCAGAAACTAAAGGATTTTGTTCAATTTCATCCCACTCTTTGGTGTGATCACCTTGGAGCTACCTATTGCACAATGAATCAGTACTTCATGGTCTCATAAAATACGTAGAAATTGACTATCATTTTGTTCGTGAATGAGCTGAAAACGGCCATCCTGATGTTCATTTTGTTTTCTCTAAGGATCAAGTTGCAGATATCTTTACGAAGTCTACTCCAAAGGATCACTTTTTTGGCTTATGATCTAAGCTCGATGTCATCGACAACACTCTTAAATCGATGGGGATTGTTAAATATATAACAAACATGACTAGTAAATCACGTTTGTTTCTAATTTCCTTAATTATATCGGTTTTACCTATTTCCCATCCCCATTTTTCCTAAATCCCATCCCAACCACACGAATCATGTTGTATAAAAATCTCTTAAGAATGGGTAAACATAACTCACTCTATTATTTTCCATTAATAACTTGAACTGTAAACTCTCGCCACCAAGGCCAGATCAGGTTTGGAATTAATTCTCAATTTCCATCTTAATCATCTTAATCAGGTTTGAGATCAAATTGCAAAACATAATTTTATGAACTACGTAATATGATAGCGTGGATAACAAAAGTAAATCAATCCATCAATAAGAAATTGTTCAACTCGGGATATAGTCGGAACCTAATTGAAATTGTGAAACTTAAAAATGATTAACAATCGAATACAATCAAAAACTAGTTGTTCTCTTGGTAATCGAATATCTCTCTCTATATACTTCAGGGGGTATCGTGATGGTAAGTTATCAAGTGGTCGGTGGTGGCATGATTATACAAGTGAGTAGTGTAAATTATGAGATTAGAAGATTTTTTTTTTTTTTTTTTGACGAGATCTGAGTTTGAGAGATGGTGGGCGAGGAACATGAAGTGAAAGTTTCGGTATAATTGGGTAAGTTTTGTTTACCTCCATTATAAAAAGTTAAATAAAAATTAATATGTTAGTTTGGATGGAATTTAGGGAAATTGGGGATTGGAAATAGGTAAAACCATTATATCATGTAATTCATATGATATATGTTGTAACCCAAACTATATATATATATATCATATCTCTTATAATTCTTCTATTCATACGAATATGTCTAGGGATATTTTGTCTTTGGGTCATGAAAAAGTGACCCGAGTTTCTTTTGGGTCACGATATTTTTAAAATTAAAGTTGAGGTCATAAGATCTTCATTGATTTGTCTTGACCAGTTAGAAAATAATTCAATTTATATTAATTTTAATATAAATTAAATTATTTCCAAATCATCAAGACGACCAGCGGCGCTCTTGTGACCCAAACTCTAATTAAATAAAATCTATGACCCAAAATTAAAATATCTCATATATATATTGTTAGCTTTGATATATATAAGTATAAAAGTTTTCATGTGTATTTCTCACCCATTAAAAAGCCCGACAAGTTCTATGTCTCTATCAATAATGATGATGATTATTCAGTAAACACGAATAACCTTCTTTGTATTGAAATTAAATTAAATCTCCAACATTAGTAATCAGAAAGAGCAACGTGCTAACCAAAATACACCTTTGAACCTATCGACGGTTCCAGAAGAAAACAACTTTGGTCATTGCTAAGAGCAAGGGCTATGGAATGAGTTTTTTTAAAATATTCATTTACTGCCAAATCCAATGAGGCACTAGTTTGAAGAGTGAAATCTGACCATGGAAGAGAAAACTAGAGATTAAGAGGCTTATGTTCAGCTGTCTGAAGAGAGAAATTCTCTCCAAGTTCTGAACATGTGTCTCTAGTATTTTATATTTTATTAATAAAAATTTGGCGGGACCAGCGTCAAAGAGTTTTAAACCTAATAAAAGAAACTAAATATCTCATCGAGATGCTAAACATCAGATGTCTCAACTTCATGAGCGGCGTAACTTCATGAGCGGCGCAACTTCAGACGTTTTATGTGAGCGGCGGATCTTCAACCTTATAGCGGAAACTGTTGGACACTCATTCAATTGAATGAGTGTATGCATGATTTTGGGTGAGCGGATGAGAGATCTCATCCCACAATAACAACCACTTTCGTTGTTGATCAAACTCCATTAAATCGAATGAGAGCTCCCATCACTAACCCATGCTCTAATAAAATTAAATATTGTCAATCAAATAATTGAGTGTAAATTTGTGCACCCCCTATAAATCGGGGGTGCACATTCCTAATGGTTGGCTGGAAAAAAGCTCAAAAACCACCTCTTTTTTCGCTTCACTTTTATAGTGGTTTACTTATTTTCCTTTTTTATTTCTTTTCTCTATCCTAGGATTGCGTTAAAAATAAAAAGTACTACTCATTCTTCTTCCCAAGTTATGCCATTTTTTCGCATTAACATGCCTTCATCTTGCGGAATTTGATATTTCACTTTGATTGATCAGGCAAATCAAACTCATTTGATAACACATCCTACATTATTTATCCATCAAAGTCAACTAAAAAGAACGGGGACAATGTTTTCTAATAAAATAAAACATGTCCTTATATAAATACTAGCCCTTAACCCGTCGTCAACCAATACGGCCATGATCTTTAGTTCATTTTTAATATATCGTATAATTTGTGTCCCGAATACTTATCAACTCCTTATGATTTAATATTTGTTTTCCATTAAAATAGTTAGGATTTTCCTCTCTTTTTACTTTGTTTTTTCCTTTAATATTTTACCACTAGAGATTTGCTCAAACGAAAGAAATATAATCTTAACTTCCAGACACTTTTTATTTAGGTTCATTGCTTATAATGAGATAATGCTCTACATGAATATGGAAGTTTAAATATTTTTTTGAAAATATGTCGTCGGCAGCGCTCATCTCGGTGAAATCAACTAATCAATATCGTCCATAAAAGTCTCCACATGCTCTATTTCGCTCCCGCCTGACTCATGTATCATGGTCATGTTGTCGATCCTCCAAATAGGCGAGAGAATACTATTTTTTTGCATCGAACGAATGATACAAACTATCAATGTGACACGATTTTCCTATAATTTTTCAACACCCATTAGATGATAATGTTTAAAATGTGTACCCATTACCTTTTCGAAGGGATTGTATATATGAGAACCTCTGCCATTAAATCTTCAACAAAGTATTGTGCCCAACAATTCGCCTTAACGAAGGCTTTAGTAACTTCAAAAGTCTTGGACATTTTGTCACTTCCGTATGTTCCTACCTTCACTTGGAATACAATCTGGCGACACATTACCTCATAAAGAACCTTGAACACATATTGTACTCCATGATCCTATTTCAAATTAATAGATTTTCAATAGATCCTTTACCAAAAGTTGACATATTCTACGTTGAATATTTATAAAAAAAAATTATGGTATTGTGGATCGTTTCTTTTCTAAGATCAGTAGTTTTCAAAATTGGCCTCTTGAAGTCCCACGCCCTTCAAAGTTTATATATCTTGTTTGTTTTTAACATTTTAGTTATCCATATTATTCTTGTTACTAACTTTAAACTTGATGTCATCTTCTCTTGTGAACTTTATGTGATTTCGGAATCGAAATAGTTATACCTCTTTCATTCGTATCAAGTAATCCGTTGTATATCCCAACAATTCTTGACAACAATTCCTTTCTTTTCCGTCTGAACCATCAGTAGCCATTATTGTCAAACACAATCTGTCTAATTTATGTTGATGTTATGTATTTACAATGTTCATTTTTCTTAAATAAATAGATTGTGCAAAAACTAAAAAAAAAAAAACATAAGTATTACATCGGGTCTAAGTTACTATATCCAAAAATACTCCCAGGACATCATTCTGGTGCCTTGTTTCCTCAAATTCCTCGTTGCATTCTAGACGAGTATAAACAACACCAATCATTTACGAAGTGAGCTATTGCGCAAGTGTGGTCAATGTATCCCTTGCCTAATAATAATAACAACACGTCAATTTTTTCAAGGCATCCAATTGTAAATGGTATCAATCTAATAGATTTAAATTATAGCTCAATCTTAGATATCACCTTCTTTTCACATAACATATCAATTGAGGAAGGACAAATCTTGACCACTCTTTACATAGGTAGAGTTAGCCAAACCATGTTTTGCAATTGTCTTACGTGAAAATTATTATTAATCCATATTTTAGTCAGCTCCTATCGAAGCCGATCTAATTAGTCCTATAGAAAGTTAATCTTAAATTTTTGACCTTATCTCTTGACCAAATTATTGAAGTATTCTCAGTCATGTTCTGCGTGTGATCTACCCATCTGTGTCTACTCTACCTTCTAACCCAGTGAATGAAACCTATACGTATTGATCCGTAATTTGATATTGTTGATTTGTCATCAAGAGGTCGCATGATTTGAGAATGTAAAATATAAAAAATATTCTATAAACATCGGAGGCGAAATTTAGAGTGTTTTATGATGATTTTGAAGAACAAACATAATTTTCAAACAAATATTTTAGAATGCAAATACATCTTCCCGGTAAATAAGGTTTTATATCTGGAATTGAGTGAAAGTTGTTGTCTTTGTAGGTAGTTGTCGTGAAACAACTCGACATTGATGGTCTTTTAGGAAAAAGAATGTAATAGTACTTGAGAGAGCGATAATGTTCTCTTACACGGGTACACCAATTGCCTTTATATAATACGGATGATCGAACAGTCATGTTCATATTGTATTATACGTTCCGGTATCATCCTCGAAATATTTGGTTTTTGTCCTTATCAATCGTGCTAAAAACAACCAATTACATCTTTCACAATACAATAAAACTCACTAAAAAGCAAAAACTATTGTTATACACTACTATTACCAACACCCGCACCACCATAAAAACCATCCACCGCCACTATTTCTTCCACTAATAGTAATGTTACCGCCTTCACCATTCACAAACACCCGCCACCGCTTATACTAACCCTACTTCCACTACCACCATTAGAATTAATATAGTTTTTAGTAAATTTATGTATTTATGTTAGATTATTAAAGGGACATTTATAATAGAAATTTAATTAATCATTTATCTTTGCCAAGGACAAATCCTGACAACTATTTACATAAGCAAATCGATAATAAATAATTTCATATGTTCTGATCTTGATTCGTGTCGTTCGTTTAGTTATTACATAACATGGCAATTGATTGCACCAATTTTTTAAAATGGACATGTGTTTTATCGATTTTATTTTAACATTAGAATGATCAACCACGTTTTATACTTTATAATATAACGTTACACATTTTGTGGCATTACGAAATTAGCATAATATGTTTTTATTCACCAATACCCGCCACCACCATAAAACCATATGAATCCACTTTTTTTATCCACCACCACCTAGTGGGGAGCCAAGGGTTGACTAACCTGGCTCTAACCCCTTAAATTTTTAATAACTTCATAAATTTTTTAGTTTATTTTATAAATAGTAGTTTGTCCATATATATTTATGGTTTAGTCCACAAAAGTTTACATGTTTCTTTTAAAAAAAAAGAGAGGCCTCCTCAATGTCAATTTTTGACTCCACCACTGCCACCATCATCTGTCGCCCATCCCATTAGGTTGTTGGACCAATTCTAATTTTCAATCACAAATGCCATGTATGAGGTTTAGATTGAACAAAATTTCGTCAATTGATTAGTTTCATTATTTTTGCCGTGTATATATTCTTTTTTTGTATTTCAATCAATTTTATTGCAATCATGAGGTTGGATACGGTGAAAAATGGACTTTGTATCCCATTTTACGATAAAAGAACAAAAATAAATATAATTGTGCTTGGCTCACCCCTTAACCACCACTAATCTTTCGGCCTCCACCGCTTCTACTACTCATTGTCGCAGAAAATGTCTATTGATTCTATTTATCAAAATAACTTATTAATAGAAATAAATATTATAATTAATGAAGAAAACATTTATAATTAAAAAATGATTAGTCATTTATTATAAGAAATTAGTGAAACACTAATTAATAAAACACTTTATAATGAATAGATTATTGATTATGTGCAATTAGTGAAACACTAATTAATAAAGCAATTATGGTATTTAAGTTGAACAAACCACCACTGTTGATTTATCTTTTCTATCAATTCCAACCAAGGTGGAACACTGGTTAGAGGCCACTCTTATGACACAATAGGTCACGAGTTCGAACCTCCCCATTATAATTTTGAAATTCCATATCTTGACTTGAGTATTCATTTTTCATTCATAATATTGGAATTAATGCCACGTGTGCGAGTTGTAGGGGTGGTCGGGAGAACCACAGCCCTTGATTTATCTTTCCCACGGACAAATCCTGACCACCACTCAGACAGGCAAACTTAGCCTAGCTTTGTTTTGTATTATTGATAAACTTATGAAATCAAACTTCTGAAATCAACTGAAAATAAACTCTTGTGATAATCCAAGTATGATCATGGTACAATAATTTATTGTTCAAATTGAATCAATAAAAATTAAAGAAAAAAAGAAAGGTAACTTGGGACCCTAATCATAACCCAGGACAAATAAGTGATTCTTTTAGTGGATTCCTTGATAAATGAAAGTTCTAAAATTTTCATTAGGAAATTTGTTTGATTTTGAACATGTTAACTACTGATTTTTCATCTAAGATAAATTGAATCAAACCCAAATCCAAAAACTTCAAAATAAAATGAACCCCAAGATCCTAAACAGTTTTATATTTTTTAATGGTAGAAGTCAATAAATATTACTCCACAAAACAATCAGATCGTAAATTACTTTTTTTATCAGATCTCGATCGGGTTTTGAGAGCTAAATTAATATATGTATTTGAGTTTCATGTAGAACTGCACAACGGGTAAAACGGTACTGCAAGTGACGCACAATGATTACGCATTACAGAGTTGCAGGTCAAGTCAGAGTTTCGCCGTAATGGTGCAATGCGAAGCCATAATAGTGGAACGCAATCCATAATAGCGGTATTACTGTATAGATTGGCAAGTGTCAAGAATGGTATAAACCCACATGGCTAATGTACTGCAAGTGCATCATTACATTGTAAACACATTTGGCTAAGTGATGAAGCTTATTGGCCGACACAATAGAGCTTCATTGAGGAAAGGCAAGACATGGCCAAAGTAACATATGCAACATGCGATGCTAGCATCGATGCATATCCATGGAATTAAGTTAGCCCAAGATAAAGAAGGATGCAAGAGTTAAGAATAGACTAAGAGTTGGGTCTATGGCATATATTCAAGGTTGGCCAAAGCTTGAATAATGCAAACAAGTTGGCAATGCAAGAGTTGCATTGCTGTTGTCAAGCTAATTGGCGAGGTGAAGCATATATGACGCATGAGCAACTAGAGTGAGTCTAAGGAGTTGGCATCGATGTTTGAAGCTTAAGGAATATCCGTGCATGAGTTTAGAATAATAAGCATGCAGGACCAAGAGGGATGAACGTTGGCGCGGCGAATCCGGTGTGCCAAAACAAGTGGCGCAATATGGCTCAAGTGACGGTTGCAAGTCAGTTACGAGTTTCAAAAGCATGCCAATGATGCGTGATGAAGAGGAGCGGTTATAAATGAGTTTATAAGCATGGGAGAAAAGTTCTAACTGCTAAAGAACAAGTGTTGGATGATTGGCGCGAGTTGGAAAGAAAGCCCGATTAGCACGATTATTGGTGGTTGCGCGAAGCCTTTATCAGACGGAGATGGCTGTCCCATGCGTGTGCAACAGTTATGCACAGTTTGGCCAAGTAAAGTTCTTTGTATAAATAGTCCTTAGGAGGGGAAAATTAGGAAGGCTTGCAAAGAGAGCATATGTGAGAGTGAGGTTTGCATATGTGAGTAAATAGGAGAGTTTTTGTAAGACTAAGACTTGGTTTGAAGGCAAAAAAGTCTGTGTAAGTCCCTAAGTGGGCAAGTTTTTTATTTCTTCCCTTTTGATGCAATAAAATGAGTTGATTGTGTCATGTTCTAAGTGTTCTTGGTTGGCTGATTTGTTGTTGGTAAAGTATGGCAAAGATTGAATTTATTATGGGGTGCATTTGATGAGTTTTGAGAAGTGAAAGAAGGCTGTAAAGACTTTTGCTGATTGACATGATGTATTGGCCGTTTACATAGGTGCAAACTTATAAGGCTGAAGTGCAAGTGGGTGAAGTTTTATTCACGAGAACCATTGTCTTCTGGGTTACACTTCATGAAAATTCTTTGAGGCATTTGGAGGTGTGGACATCGAATTATCGGAGGCCAGTTTTGGTACACGGTTCGAGTGTATTTGTTGGATAATACACTAGTACTTGTTTCTCTCTAAATCTATTTTCCTGTGAGCAAGTAAGTGGCGCATTATTTTCAGAGTTTTGTATTAGAAATGAGTAAAAATGGCATGATGATCGACGAAGAACTACCGGGTTCATTTGATCAACTTGAGGAGTATGGTGATCTTTGCAATTTAACCATTGATTTCAGTGCAGATGGCATTGAAAATCCTCTTGTTTCTGGAGAGAATGGCAGGCTAGACCTACTTGAAGGAAGAACATTAGATTGGTTTAAAGAATTTGATGGCAGGGTAAGTGCTGTAGAAGACAAGGTGTCTGATGCAACCCTTTTGAATTGCGAAACCAATGCTGAAGTGACTGAATTTAAGGTGCAATTCAGTGACATAAAGACCATACTAACAAGCCATGCGAATTCGATGTCTGAGGAAGTGGCAAGCATTCGCGGGTTAATCATTAAAGGCATGTTTGTAGGGGCGAATGTGCATGGAGAAAGCTCAAATCGAGTCTCCGAGCCAAGAATTTACGCATGTTTCAGAAATGCTAGAGAAATTGAGAATTTCTTGTATGACGTTGAGGCATACTTTGAGGCGAATGGAACCCGGGGAAGGACAAAAGTAACTCTCGCAGGCAATTACCTTAGTGGTGATGCAAGGTTTGGTGGAGAACTATCTGCAAGAAGATGAAGTCTGCTGGTTATGCCAATCCTATGTCATGGAATGACATGAAAGATGGACTGAGATGTTAGTTCTGGCCAACTAATGGTGCTTGGTATGCAAGAGAAAGTTTACGTAGGCTAAGAATGACAAGTACACCACAGGCCTATGTTGAAAACTTCTTTGCATTGGTGCAAGAGACGTGTGGCATGAGTGAAGAAGATCATATGTTCCAATTTCTGGCTGGCGCAAGTTCAAGTGTGATTGTTGAACTTAAGAAGCGCAAGTGCGAGTATCCGAGATGGCTATGCGGAGACGGTAAGAGAGCTTGCCAATAGCACAATGACGAAGATGTGCAAAGCTGCAAGGAAAAGCCATAAGAAAGGAAAAATCATGTTGGCAGTAAGCGCAAGCATGAACCTAAGGAAGAGGAATGCTCCTTCATCCCGGAAGTATAGGGGATGTTTCATTTGCAAGGTTTACACTTCGCTAGAAGCTTTCCACCAAGGCGCAACTCAATGTATCGGTTGGGGATGATTATGGGAATCATTCTAGCAAGACTCGTGAAGGCAAGTGAGGGTTCAAGGAAGAGACCTCGTAGCGAAGTGGTCACTAACTTCGACAAAACAAACTAAGCTAAAAACAAGTAAGTGTTGTTGTCTCCATTGACAACACTTTGAATGCCAAAGCAGGAGTGTTTTTGGCCTTGTTTTATGTAGCTTGAGTTGTTTTATGTTGCAAACTCTGTGTGTAGAGTTTAGTTGTACAGACTTTTATTTGAGTCTTCAAGTTTGTATATACTTTGCTTTGGTGTAAGCAAGTTGCTTTGTTAATTAATTTTTAGATTTCCAAAAGTGATCAAGTGGATCAATCATGTAATGGTACATGGTATTGTCATGTAAGAGCAGTAATGAATGAAGGTGTTTTCGTTTATAAAGTCTTACCTCTTTATTTACGATGTAAAGCTAGTTCATGGGGAGATTCTGCAAGTAGCATACTTAGCCTAACGTATGTAATGACAAGACAAGTTGAAAGCTAATAAGCAAAGCATAGGACAAGGGTGCTAGTTGATGTAGAAGTGATGTTGCTGTTTGGGAGATTGCAAAATGGCACGATAGCAGATGGGAGGAGACAGTGCAAGCAATACGGCAAGTTAGAAATCATTTTATCAACAAGCATGAGTTGGGCAGAACTCATGGCCTTAGAGAAAGACACACACTTTCCAGGAAATTAGCAATGCAGTTCAAAGAAGTATTTGGAGACATATTGGCTTTGAGAGCATGGCATATGGACAAATAAAGGGTTAGCTATGTTATGTCCAAGAGATAGTTAGTCACGGTTTGTAAATGGGCTGTGCGACTCAATAGTTTTGCTGTATGGAAGTTGAGCAAAGAAAACTTGTCATAAGTACGGGTATGCAAAGATGACATAAGTATATAGCTTATACTTGATGGCTACATTCATAGAAATGAGTTCTTGAATGGTATTTGCATAGTCAGAGTTTGGTGAGGCATGAAGTATGGAATGCGGGTGTCTTATGCAAGAGAACCCCTATTTACTTTGTGACGTGCTTGATGAGGATCACGGAGAACAACAATTCAAAGGCGGGTTGCCAGCAAAATTGATTGAAAATGAGGCCAAGTCTTTTATAAGTCCTTATCATGTTGAGTATGATAATAAGGCAAAGTCGGAAAGCGTGAGACGATGGCAATGACCGTGGTGATCAGTAGAAGAAGAATCATTCATTGCGTACACTTAGGCGTAAATAATTCAAGGCGAAATTTAAGCTAGAGGGAATTGGCTAAGAAGAATTTAAGATTTGCATTTGAGTATTGATGCATAATTTGAGTAGCAGCATAAGCGTAGTGTACAACGCCGAGATATGGCTCAAAGATATGAGATCAGTGGCAAAGAAACAAAGCTAAGTGATGCGGATGCAATCGGAGGGGACCATTGGCAAGGGTTAGCCAAAAGTAGTTACTGGATTTTGAAAAAGGTTAAAAGCAAGTGAAGCAAAGTTAAGACAAGTATGGTGTCTATCTTGAGTCGCGTTCAACGAGGACTTTGAACGGATTAGGTGGGGGAGGTCTATAACGGTACTGCAAGTGACGCACAATGATTATGCATTACAGAGTTGCAGGTCAAGTTAGAGTTCCGCCGTAATGGTGCAATGCGAAGCCATAATAGCGCAACGCAAGCCACAATAGCGGTATTACTGTATAGATTGGAAAGTGTCAAGAATGGCATAAACCCACAGGCCCAATGTATTGCAAGTGCAAAGCATTACATTGTAAACACATTTGGATAAGTGATGAAGCTTTATTGGCCGACACAATAGAGCTTCATTGAGTAAAGGCAAGACATGGCCAAAGTAACAGATGCAACATGCGATGTTGGCATCGATGCATATCCATGGAATTGAGTTGGCCCAAACTCAAGGAGGATGCAAGAGTGAAGAATAGACTAAGAGTTGGTCTATGGCATATATTCAAGGTTGGCCAAAGCTTGAATAATGCAAACAAGTTGGCAATGCAAGAGTTGCATTGCAGTTGTCAAGCTAATTGGCGAAGTGAAGCATATATGACGCATGAGCAACTAGAGTGAGTCTAAGGAGCTGGAACCGATGTTTGAAGCTTAAGGAATGTCCGTGCATGAGTTTAGAATGATAAGCATGTAGGACCAAGAGGGCTGAACGTTGGCGCAAGGCAGAATCCAGTGTGCCAAAACAAGTGGTGCAATATGGCTCAAGTGACGGTTGCAAGTCAGTTACGAGTTTCACAAGCATGCCAATGATGCGTGCTGAAGAGGAGCGGTTATAAATGAGTTTATAAGCGTGGGAGAAGAGTTCTAACTGCTAAAGAATAGGTGTTGGATGATTAGCGCGAGTTGGAGAGAAAACGCCGGTGCACAATTATTGGCGGTTGGCGAATCAAGATCGGAGAGATGGTCACACATGCGTGTGTAACGGTTATGCACGGTTTGGCCAAGTAAAGCTGCTGTATAAATAGTCCTTAGGAGGGGAAAATTAGGAAGGATTGAAAAGAGAGCATATGTGAGAGTGAGGTTTGCATATTTGAGTGAATAGGAGAGTTTTTGTAAGACTAAGACTTGGTTTGAAGGCAAACAAGTTTGTGTAAGTCCCTAAGTGGGCAAATTTTTTTATTTCTTCCCTTTTGATGCAATAAAATGAGTTGATTGTGTCATGTTCTAAGTGTTCTTGGTTGGCTGATTTCACTAGTGGAAAATGAGGTTTCTATGACCCACATCGAGACCCTCATTGACCGTAAGTGCCTATACGTTGACCCAAGATAGGCTGTCTCTCGATTCGGTAAAAACACGAGAAAAATTGCGAGAGCCTAGTAAGTGGTCTCTGAATTAGAAATTTTATTTACCATTTTGCCATCATGGAACTACCGATTCAACGACCCTCAACCTCCGATTCAGATCTGGGATCGATTTTGGGCCCCACAAATTACGTGTGGTCATGATTTGCTTAACTTAAAAGAACGGCTAGAGATGAAGTGAACGGTTGGATGATATAAAGCCTCTCTTGTTTTTATCGCTTCCCCACAAGAAGCAAAAACCTTATCTCTTCACTCGCACAACATATCTTTCCTCTCTCACCTCGTATCTCTCTCCTTTTTTTTTCCTTCTCGTTTTACGACACCATAGTTTCTCCTAAAGAATAAAGAGGTTAAATTACTAATCCAAGAAGAAATCTCCACCATGATTCAATCATATATCTGTATCATTATGTTCGATCTAAATCCATTTTATCTCTGATCTTAAATCAAAATTATTTTCTTATTCGACCATTCTTAGGGTTGTAATAAATGTTTTGTTGGTATTTCGTTGTTAGGGTTTCAATTTAGCCCTTTTTCTTGATCGAACTTCACCAGTCAGGGTTTTGCGTTTTAATTTTTCTGTTTTTTCCATTATTATTTATGTTTTGTTCGTTGAAGGGTTTTGACAAATATTTTGTTTTTTTGTCCATTCAGTCTGAATTGATAGGGATGCGATCAAAAAATATTTTGTTTCTTGATCAAACTTCATCGGGTTAGGGTATGCAATTCAATTTTTATGATTTTTTTCTATTAGTTTTTTTGTTTGTTGATAGGGTTAACTATTATCTTTTTTGTATTTGTTTTTCTACAAATTTCATTAGGTACAGTTGCAGATCTTCTTCAGGTATAATTTTTATTTTCATTTCTTAGAAGAAATTTGGTGTTTTATATGGGATTTTAAGTAATTATAAGCATGGTTATGCTGATAGAGTAATTGTTTTGTAGGACCAGAATATCGCGACAGCAATACTTCGCGAGAGTAATAAACAATTACATTGCGAAGGTGTCGCAAGGAAATAATTTAAATGACGCACCGGATGACGACGACGAACATAAGAAAAGTGTGAAGACTTGGCGAGATTTAGGAGTGTCGCGAAGTCTAACACTTACATACTTGCGGCGGCTTCGCGAAGGATTCCCAGAAAATAAAGGACAAGCTTAGTCACATCCACTATGTAATACCCTATATAAATGATCGAGTAAGTCTGTTGCAAGGGGGATTCTTTTGGAATTGTTAAGCAAGTCATTAGGAGAGAGAAAATTAAGAGTGATTGTAATTTCTTTAGCTCTGTTCTACATTTCTTTGTAAACCTTTCAAGAAAACAATCAATAAAATATATTGTTACTCACCTTCAAATGGATTAATTAAACAAATTTGAGTGAGGGGTGTAGTGTGGGATTTCCTGCAACTACATATGCGCTAGAAACAGAGTTGAAGAAGATTGAAGATCGAAGAGTGCGATTAAAATCGTTTAAATCAAGAAAATGAGAATGTTAAATGTTAAATCAGATGAGGTAGAGGAGTTAAGAAATAAGGAATATAATGAAGATATGGAATACAATTCAATTACAAAAGCAATGGTTAAATGAATTTCACGAAAATATTAGAGGAAGGATACATAAACGAGATTTTGAAGGAAAGAAGATTATAGATGAGGAGAAGACATCGTCTTTGAAGGAATGGGAAAAAGCAGAAAATAACATTCACACGACGAAGTGCCTAGAGAAGTTTGAATCATACATCTCCACTAGTGATCACGATAAATGCAAGCAGAAAAAGAGAAGAATCGGCAAAAGCAGCGGAAGAATGGGCAATAAATAGAACTTTGGTGGATACAGGGAGTTTGGTGAGTATCATGTTTTACCATACCTACAAAAAATTAGGATATAAAGATGAAGAAATGAGTTCCCCAAGGTATTATATCCATGGTTTTGGAAAATCTATAACAGTACCTAAAGGAGAGATAAAATTACGAATTTTACTCGGAGAAATTGAAACACAGGTAACATTAAGTGTAGTGGATATGGAATCGCCGTACCACATATTGTTAGGGAGACCTTGGGTACATGCAATTAAGGCGGTAGCGTCAACATTCCATCAGTGCATCAAATTTCCTATGCCGAGTGGAATTGGTGAAATCAGAGGAGATATTGATAAAGGAAGAATATATCATCAAATCGAAGTAAAGCATTATGAAGGGCAAGTGAAGAAGCGAAAAGATCGCAGGAAGATGGTAAAAGCAGCTAAGAAAGAAGAAGAATTTAGAATTTACACGATAAGAGCAAAATAGGGAAAAGGAATACCTAGCGAAATCATGGGAAAAGGGAGTGAGTTCGCGAAGGAAATGAAAGGACCAACTCTATGGGAGAACAAGAAGTCTAGTTATATCGCAGTAGAACAAACAAAAGAAGTGAATGTTGGAACCGAGGAGGAGCCTAAAATCTTAAAAATTGGGACTAAAATGGAAGCGGATGAAGAAAGAAGAACTGTTGATTTGCTGCGAGATTACAAAGATATTTTCGCGTGGGATATGGATGAAATGCCTGGTATAGATCCATCAGTGGCTTGCCATAAATTGGAAATTGACAAGAATGTAAAACCATTTAAACAAAGAATTAGAAAGATCGCGACAGCATATCATCCTCAAATAGAAGAAGAATTGCAGAAAATGTTGGACGCAGGAATCATTAGACAAGCAAAATATCCCGAATGGATAGCAAATATGGTTATAGTCCCAAAGAAGAAAAAAGGAATAAGAATTTGTATAGACTTTACTGATCTAAACAAAGCTTGTCCTAAAGATAGTTTCCCATTACCAGATATTCCACAATTGGTTGAAGCAGCGGCAGGAAACGAAAGGATATCATCTCTTGATGGATATAAGGGTTACAATCAAATTCCTCTCGCCGAAGAAGATCAAGAACATAACTGCTTTCTTTGCTCCAAGAGGATTGTATCTTGTTATACAAAAATGCCGTTTGGTTTCACGAAATGCCGGTGTGACATACCAAAGAATGGTGGAAAAGGTGTTCGCGAGATGGATACACAAAACATTAGAGGTATACGTAGATGATATGTTAATAAAAAGTAAAAAAGCAAAAGACCACATACAGGATTTGAAAGAAATTTTTGAACAAATGAGGCAATTTAATATCAAAGTAAACCCAGAAAAATGTACCTTTGGAGTCGCCTCTGGAAATTTTTTTAGGGTACATTGTATCCAAAGAAGGAATTCAAGTCGACCCAGAAAAAGTACAAGCGATTCGCGATATGCCAACACGGCGACAGTAAAAGATGTTCAAAAGTTAAATGGGTTGTTAGCCTCGCTAGGAGATTCATCTCGCGATCATCGACAAATGCAAGCACTTTTCAATATCCTTAGAAAGGGATCGAAGTTTAAATGGACAGATGAGTGCGAAAGCCTTGCAAGGAATAAAGGAACATTTAATGGATATATCAATTTTGCAAAAAGCGAGAAGAAGGAGAAGAATTGTTGATCTATCTAGCGACAACCTCGCATGCATTAAGTGCGGTGTTCTGCTGCAGTGGACCAGGAGTAGAAAAACCAATTTATTACATCGATAAAACTTTCAATCTTTGCGAAGGAATTACTCAAAAATTGAAAAATTAATCTTGGCATTAGTTTATGCAACATTTAAGCTTCGTATATATTTTCAAGCGCATGTTGTTAAGGTGGTGACAAAAGTACCAATAGAATCGATGAAGAATTCAAAGAGGTCGGGAAGAGTTGAGAGATGGAATGCTCAAATAAGTCATTGCAAACTCAAATATGAAATACTATCTTCGCCAAAATCACGGGTTGTCATGAGACTTTCTAGCGAAATTTCCTTTGGAAGAGGATGAATCAGTGGAAGAAATGATGGATGTGGAAGAAGAACATGGAGATCCAAAAGATTTGTTAACAGAACCGAATAGATGGGAAATATTAGTAGATGGGTCATCAAATGGAGAAGGAAATGGAATAGGAATTGTTGTGATATCGCCAGAGGGCAATAAAATAGCTCTTTCTTTTAGATTGGAGTTTGCATCAACAAATAATGAAACAGAATATGAAGCTATAATACATGCTTTGCGATTTGCAATAGAAATGAAGCTGGAGAATGTGAGGATTACTAGTGATTCACAATTGGCAATTCGCCAGATAAAAGAAGAATATGCCATAAACGAATTGTCTTTGCAAAAATATAAGAAACTTGTTGACGAGTTGTCGATGCAGATACCAAGAATAAAGTGGAGACATATATCAAGGAGAAATAATAGGCTCATGAGACGCTTTTGCCTTTATATCAAGTATGATGACAGATCCGATTGCGAGAAACATTAAAATACAAACACTTTTGATGCCGTCAATTGACAAAGAAGAAGAACAAGAAACCGATGTAATGGTAGTAGAAGATGGAGCACAAACACTTTGTGAAGAAGATTGGAGAGCAGAGCTTCATGCATATTTGATGACAGGAGAAACACCAAGAAATAGATTAGAGACACATAAATTAAAAAGCCGTGCAACAAATTATGAATTAAGAGATGGAGTGCTATACCGACGATCTTTTAATGGGCCTTCACTTAGATGCTTAACAAGAAAGGAAGGGGAAATCATATTGAAGATGTTGCATAGTGGGGATCTTTGGTAATCATAGTGGCGGAAGATCTTTAGCACATAAAGCAAAAATGCGGGGCTATTATTGGCCATATATGCATGAGGGACGAAAACAAGTGTCAAGGCGTTGCGAGGATTGCCAAAGGCATGGGAAGAAAATACATGCACCAGGAGCTCCGTTAAGTTCTTCAACAAGTGTCGGCCATTTGGAAAATGGGGTTTAGACATTGTAGGACCATTTTTACCGAGGAACGGGACGAGAGAAGATATTTAATCGTCGCTCTGATTATTTCACAAAATGGGCGAGAGGTGAAAGCGGTACAACACATTCGCGATAAGGATGTCTTTACTTTCATATTCGAGAATATTATATGCGGATTTGGGATTCCCGCACAGTTGGTATCTGACAATGGAAATAATTTGAAGGACAAAATATAGAACTGCTGCTTAATGCATTTCAGATATGATGTGGAAAATCAACTCCTCTATACCCGCAGGCTAATGGCCAGGCAGAAGCAACAAATAAAACAATCGCAGACATACTGAAGAAAAAGTTAGAAGGATACAATAAAGGATGGTGCGAACAAGTGCATAATGCAGTATGGGCTTACAATACTACCAGAAGAGAAGCTACAGGGATGTCCCCCTTCTGTTTAACATATGGGGTTGAAGCTGTACTTCCAACAGAAGTTATGATTCCAACAACAAAGAAAGAGGCTTGGGAGAAGAATTTAAGTGCGGGTAATATTCTAATTAAGTTGGATGAACTAGAAGAAAAAAAGAGAAAGAGCATTACAACATATGGAAAATTATCAGCGAAGATTGGCTAGGGAATATAACAAACGTGTCAAGATACGTGAATTTCAGCCAGGTGACTTGGTGCTGCGAGAAACACCTATATATCAGCGAGAAAATGGTGGCAAGCTGGCAAGAAAATGGGATGGACCTTATATCATCAAGGAGATAGTTGGTACAGGGGCATATAGATTGATGGATCCTGAAGGCAAAGATGTAGGACAAAAAATTAAATAGGCCATGGAATAGGTTATATCTTAAGAAATATTACCCATAGAAGATGGGAGAAATGGAATGAGCCTGTGATGTAATGTTTTTGCGACAAATAGATTGCGAGATTGAAGAAAATAAAGCAAGATTGTGCGAATATTTCGCAAACAATGCATGATAACAAAAATGAATGAGTGAGTGAATGGGACGAACCTTTATGGCGTACACCCTAGTTCGCGAATAATATTTCGCAAGAGGCAAATGTAAGACCTAAAGTACGTCATATAAGGGGTATCTCTTAACATGGCTCAGGGGGAAGGTTACACCGATCCTGAAGCCTGGGTCATGGAAATTTGGGGCCCATGAAAGCATATCCGGAGAGATACCTTGGATTTCCAACTAATTATATAAGGTTATACCCTGGTTGGACGCCCGAGGGTCTCTTCCAAGGAGTCAGTGTATGCTCAAGGCGCCGAGGTACACGGTTGAGCCAAGAGTGCCTGGGGCATTTGAAGTGTCTCGGCCATTCTTGGCAAGTCTTGGTATATGTTGCACTCGGCCCGAAGAAAACTCCACTTAGGGTGCGATCTCGTAACCATAAACCATATAGGTATAAGGGATAAGAGGGTGCAAAAACAAGCTGGTTGTTGTTAAGACGGGATGGGAGGAGCTAGTCTTGTATGGCCGATGTACGCCTCCTTGAAGGGGCAACCCGAGGGAGAAGATAAGGCGGCACCCTCCATTAGGGAGGCTGATAAGTGTCAAAAGACGCAAATGTCATAAGACTTTATTTTCGCAAGGAAATTTAGACTTGTCATATTTGTGCAATGATCTGAAAGAGGCAAAAATACTAACATGAAGGTGAGGCGAGATCAATGGGTTTTTTCATGAAAATGAAAAAACGTCCTGCGATTTCGTCGCAAAGCCGACAATGTCATGGGATTTTATGTTCGCAAGAATATTTAAACCTGTTATATTGTCGCAAGTACAATAATCTGTAGAGGCAAAAATACTTGCGCAATGATAAGGCAAGGTCAATGAGTCATTACATGAAAATGTAAAGACGTCCTGCGATCTTGTCGCGATGAGGGATGGCAAAGTAAGACATTTAACTAGGAAGGCAAAATAAGACCATACAATTAATGGTAAGACAAGATCAATAGGTTTCTTCATTGTGAAGAAACCTATTGATCTTGTCGCAATAATACGTTTCAACAAAAATAAAGGTAAACAAACATGCTTGCGAGATTATAATTGCGAGGAAAGATATATAGAGAAAGTAATAAAATATTAATCATCAGGGAATTTGTCCTCCAAATCAAAAGAAGTACTTCAACGAAATTCAAAAGCATCCTATGCAAAATGTCATCCAATTAAGGGAGTTTAAATAAAAATTACGAGAGAGAATTCAATTTTCCACATCAACTTTCTCGACAACGGGAGATCTTCTTGGTTTCTTCAACAATTTTATCGGCCTCTTTTTCGCCGGTTGGACGATTTTCATCAGAAGTTCCTTCGTTTGGATCCCTTAATCGAATTTCATCAATAGCGACTTATTCGCAGCTTTGATAATCATAATCACTGTCGGGGAATTGGGAACTTCATCATCACTCACTTCCCGGAGGTGCAACAGATACGGGATCAAGAGATTTAGATAGCAAAACACTATTCACAAGAACTTGACTTTAAGATGAAGTTGACGAAGGAGCGCTTTCTGTGGTTTTTACTCTCTATATCTTTGTAACCGCACATATAGTTGAATCTTCTTTTCTGCTCTTTCGCGAGAATGCATAAGGGAAGTAGTAAGCATTTTATTCTCCTTGCGAATTTTTGAGTGGTCGAGACTTTAAAAGCGATAAGGGAAGAATGAAGATTTTTCTCGAGACTCTGCGAAACAAAGAATAAAAGCAAAAATATTATAACAAACAAAAATTATGAAACTTCGATAAATGAAGAATAGATGAGGCAGCCAAATTGTTATGACTACCTTCCTTTTGTGAAATAAGGTCTTGGGTTAACGCCGAACAACTATTTTCCAGTTGGTCCATGGCGATATCAAAGTTATCTCCAACTAATCCTTTCAAATGAGCTCATGATTTTTCTCGTTAGAGATAAGTGTGGCATTTTCTTTGCGAGGGAAGAATTGGATTTCTCCAATTGGGAACATTGATCCTTGAGTTGGTTTTCTTTTACACTTAAAGTTATTCTACCTTGAATAAGTTTATCTTTCTCGATAGTAACTTCTTCAAGATTATTTCTCAGCGAGCGAAGAGATTGTTCTTGTTCTTTACACAATTTTTGACAAATATCATACTTTTGCTGAGTAAACCCGACACCTTGTTTAATAAAGTTCGCTTCTCTTGAGAAAGAATTCCATTCTCATCGATAAAGTTTCCAACTCTAAATTAGCTTTAGTCAAAGAATACGAGAGGCGAGATAAGTCATTACTTAACAAGTCGTGTTTAAAGCTAAATCGGCGTTTTCCTTAGAAAGATTATCTATTTGGTCAACAACATATGTATGAAGATTATCTAATTGGTTATATTGCTCCACCCAAGAATCTTTATCAGCTCGAACTTCTTCAACAAAGTAGATTCCAACTGATATGTCTCCATTTTTCGTTTCTGGTTTAAAGCTTGAAGGGTGAACAAGGACTTGAGTCTTCAAAAAAAAAAAAAAAAAAAAAAATGTCGAGGCAAAATGTACCTTTTAAATCTTCATTCTTCTTGCGAAGATTGTCGCAATCCAGTGAAATGTTGAGAAGATTGTTTTTTAAGATCTTAACTTCTTGCTCCAAAGATGTTTGCGACACTGTCGAGCCAAAGTATTTATTCAAGGATTCAAAACACAAGACTTGATAGGATCGGTGGAGGTTTTTTTCTTGACATCGTTCATGGTGTCGATAAAACTTTAAAAGCTACATCTATCCTCTAAGTTTTCTTTGGTAAGAGGATAGACTCGGAGAAGAGGAGGAAGGAAAAGCTGAATCATTCTTGATCATAAGAATGCCGATTGAAGAAGTCTGTAAACAGGTGAAGGAGAAGAGAAGTATTAAGAGAAAGAGTGGAGAGGGGTACATTTTGAAGAATTTCATTCACGGAAAACTCGTAATTGATTTATCCTGCTATCGCGAGGAGAGGATGGATTATCTTGAAGAGAAGGGGGTTGGTTTCTCTTGCGAGGCAATCGTTGGAAGAGATGAATCGCTCGAAGGCAAAACAGAGAAGAAATAAGTTTGAACCCGAAAGGAAACGAAAGGTGCGACAGGCTTAGAGTGGCGATGCCTCTTGGGAGATCTACCTTCATTTTTGCCATCCTATGAATTACAAGTTAAATAAGAAACAGAGGCAACAATATTGTTATTAAAAGAGTAAATGTTTCTTAAATACCTTGCCACTCATGCAGCTTGCCTTTTAAAAAAAGTTTCAATTTTGAACCGTAAGAAATATTAGGGTTCTTAACGGTGAATTTGGAGCTGGGTTTGTCTTGGCTGAAATAAAAATGGTGGGAGAAATATTAAAAGAAGAGCAATATTCAAATAAAAGACTACAATAAAAGAGATCAATCATGAAGTAATCAAAATTGGTGAAATCACCGCACCTTGATGCCATAGAAACAAGAGGTGAAGAATTAAAGCAAGAAGATAATGAAGGAAAACAAAGAGAGAAAAATTGCAGACAATAAAGAAGATGAAGTAAAAGAAGAGAATTTTCAAAGGGAATTCCTCTTTAAATAGAACGAGAGAAGAGTAACCTAGGACAAACCGGTAAAAATAAAATCTTAGATACGTGTAAACAATCATTCCTAAATCCACGGAATCTTGTCGGTAAAAGAAAAACGAATAAAAACTAAACGGTGGCGACATATTGAAACCGGTTCTTCAACATTAGTTCTCATGACATTCTCTACTTCGCAGAGAATACATGAGAAGAGGCAAGATGTAGGACCGAAATATCGCGACAAGAATACTTCGCGAGAGTAATAAACAATTACATTGCGAAGGTGTCGCAAGGAAATAATTTAAATGACACATCATATGACGGCCCGAGGAACATAAGAAAAGTGTGAAGACTTGGCGAGATTTAGAGTGTCACGAAGTCTAACACTTACATACTTGCGACGCTTCGTGAAGGATTCCCGAAAATAAAGGACAAGCTTATTTGTCATCCACTATGTAATACCCTATATAAAGGGTCGAGTAAGTCTCATTGCAAGGGGGATTCTTTTGGAATTGTTAAGCAAGTCATTAGGAGAGAAAATTAAGAGTGATTGTAATTTCTTTATCTCTCGTTCTACATTTTCTTTGTAAACCTTTCAAGAAAACAATCAATAAAATATATTGTTACTCACCTTCAAATGGATTAATTAAACAAATTTGAGTGAGGGGTGTAGTGTGGGATTTCCTGCAACTACATGTTTGTTCTGGGGTTTGTAGTTAGATGATTAGTATGCTGATGAGGTGATTATAAGCATGATAGAGTAATTTGGATATGATGTTAGATCATGTTTTTTTTTTTTTTCGACGATGCGATGTTGGGTTTGACATGTTAAAAGGATGAGATAATTAAATCATGTTTATAGCTTGAATTTCATTCGGGGTTTTGTCTAATTTTCGGTTTGATAGGTGGATCATGTTTCTGCTTTGCTGAGTTTTGTTCAATTTAGTGGTGGTGGTAGTATTACAGGAGACAAATTATTAAGTTGTGATTGAATTACTGAATAAGTTGACATATATGGTTACTTCTATGCTATTTTGAAAACTGTCAACTTTTCTAAAATATCCTTAATGTGTTTGCAAACATAAGGGTGTGAATCATTTTCGGGAAATTATCTTAGTTGTTGAATTTATACGTTGAGAATTTCAATCTTTGTGATATCAATTCTTAACCTACTTAATTGCAATTGACCTGGTGATTATGTGCAGACTTTGCTATAAACGTGTAGTTTTATGAAATCTTGCTGCTATTTGTTTATCTCTTGTTGGTTCTGTTTTTGTTAAGTTTTATTGGATTTTAAGCTATGTTAGATCCTACCGCTCTGCTTTCGTTTAGTTTTGAAAAAAATTCTCCAATCATTATATTTATATGGTACACTAATTGGGGGATTTCACTATCTAATCGTTGTGTACGTTTGCATTTTTATTTTGGTAACCTCCTCCACTTGAAAATGTCTTGTTTAAAGTTTATAAACTTGGCAACTAACCTTACCTATTTAGTATTAATAATCTTCAACGCTAATTTGAAAACTAGGGTTCGCATCATATGACCGAGAGTCGGGTGCAGCGAAGGAATTAATGTTCTCATCGAAAACAAGAATCTTTGGTGGAAAGTGCGATTGGACTTTGACAAGTAAAACTATGAGGTACTTAATGAGCGATACTTGTTAATCTTTTTGGTTATTTTGGTAGTCAAACCAATAAATGTTTATGAGACATGGGCTTGTTTATCTGTCTTGTTTTCATTTTCTTACCGAATTGGCCTTGGGCTATTGGCTATAAATTCATATAAGTATATCCCATTTATATACCACCACCACCCCACTAGTAAGAACATCCACCTCCACCATTGGAACTCATATTTTGCATAATTCAATTTCTGCAAGTATCATTTTAAGTGTGCAATTCCTGCATACTAATCTTGTCTACATCTTACAATTCCTGACATGGATTCTCAAGAGAGTAAGAATACAAGTTTTAATGTTTGTCGTGTGAAAGATGCCTTATATACATGCAGGATGTGGTAATGTTCTTCAACTGTAGACAAGGTAATATGCATCTTTATGTGGTATCAGCTCTTGTTTAGAGTAATACTGAAGCTGGACAGGTCTACAAGAATGTAGTGCGGTGAGTAATCCTTAGGTGTAATTTAGTGAAACTAGTAATTTCATAGAGCATGAGTTTATCGTGCGACTCGATAACTATGTCATTTGCATTGGATGAAATTTGTTTGTTGTTATATCTGCAGTGAAGAAGATAAGAGATGGTTTATGGAAGTTATGTAGCTCAGAAGGTTGATGTGGTCAAAAGGATGAAAGAGATTACTTTTGTTAAGAAGACTCCTAAGAATGTATTGGAAGATCAAGGTGTTACTTCCTCGGAGATCGAAGGTATACTAGATTAACCATGAAATCTTATCGTTTTGGGTTTTATTTTGTTATCATTGTGTCAGTTTAAGTAACCTTCTTATGGTTTGTTGATTTTGCAGATCTGTTGGACGGATTGCAACCGCATGTTGAATCCATTGACATGGCAAACGGTAAGTTGATTCCTTTGTATGACTTAGTGATATTTGATTTCGTGTTGTTATGTAAATTAATGCTTTGGTATGTGCCCGACATATTTGCATACAATTGGTGGTTTAGTCACCCTTCTTGAACACCTGAAGAACTCAAGTGCAGGCATCCGAGCAAAGGATGCCGAGGTTATAACTACCATAGTTCAAAGCAATCCTAAAAGTCAGCAACTTGTAATGGAAGCTAGAACCCCTGCTGGCTAATCTCACCTAATATCCAGATGTTAATGCTCGAACCGCACTTGGTGCAATATCATGCAAGTAATATATGCCATCTATTATGTATGCATGTCACCGGTTTGGATATGTAGCTTTATTATCTATAAGGAGGCTGGTTGATGTTCAATGGTGTCACTTGAAATACTTCGACCTCTTATGTATTTTCTTTGGATGTCTTTCAAACTTTGATTCGATACAACAAGCCCGGAGTTGATGCATTCAGCCGGAAATGGTTATGGAGCTTTGAGGGTGCAATCGGATTCGAACACCTTAGGTTTCAAAGGTAATTTGCTCATACACTTGATTTATTTCATTTATTTTTGCTTCTTGCACACCGGAAAATACCGTATTAACATTTAGATAGCTTTTAAACATGTCTTCCTTTTGTTGATATTTATGATTGTGAAGGTTAAGATGCTAATTTACCACCAATGGTTCTCAGTAAATTCTATTTTTGATGTTGTTATGTGTTCTTGGATTTTGATGTTGATTTTGTTGTTGTGTATTCGGGCGTAATTGAAGGTTGTGGCGGACTCGCACAAATGCACATTTTATGTGTTCTCCTGGATAGCTTTCACCCACCTCGTTGTAAGCTTTCTAAACCTCAAATGCACATTTTATGTTAACTACTCGGTATGCGTACAAGTCCATTTATACTCCTGATGGGAAAAATAGCCAGTACACACGAGTTGCTTGTATCAAGCACCTTGTATCTATATTATTATGTAGTTATAGTAAACATATGTTCTAAGTGTCTTGTGAGTGAACATGTATTGTGCTGTTGTTGATTTTCACGTTATTTGTCGTATGTGAACCAGGGACACAGCACATGGATGCTCTACTTGATATCATTTATGAATTATTGGCTAAGTTCATCATCATCGGAGGAGCTTATTGTTTTTTTGTTTAACATGTTGTTAGAACTTACTAGATAGCTTGGACATGTATTGTTATGAACTCATAATTTCATCCTTTTTTTGTGTAATTTTAAACCCAATGGATAAAATGAATGAATGAATGAATGTGGAATTCTGAAGTTTGAGTTTAAATTTGAATTTCATAGCCAAACATTATCAATGACATGTGGTTTATGTGCTAGAGTTTAATCGATTTATACATTAGGAAAACACTTTCTTTTGGTATTTCATGTGGTTTCAATTTGGTCTCGTCAAACTTGTTGATTCTTAATTTTGAGACTCGAATGTTGATAGAGCATCTAGGTTTGGTTGTTGACAAAGAGACAATTGGCGGACATAGTTTCGTCGAAATTGTCCGACTTTCATCACCTGTTGTGTCTCATCGTTCATCCATTTTTGTTTCAGTAATTGTTATTTGTCTTTTTGATATTCTTTATGTACATGGAGATTCTAACATTTAATCACCTCTTGTTGCTTTCAGAAACTAGTCAATGTTGGATTACGAGATAAGCTATCATAGTGTTCTCATTGAGGTATGCATCTTTGGAGTTTTCTCCATTGTTTTATTCTTTATTAATCTTTTAATTAGCCAACCTTGTCCATCATCCTGAAAATTACTAGCAATTAACTTAGTAACTTTAAGCTCCAGAGCATACTAGGCAATAAACTTTTGACTGGTCTTACCAAGAACCCATTTATTTCCTATTGTGTTAAATTATGTGTTTCAGTTTGGTGTTTTTTTTAATATTCTTTAGGGGTTTTGTTTCTAGAACTTGTAGTCTTGTTGCAAGAGAATCCTTAAAAAGAGAAATGCACTGGTTACAAGTGTTATGAATCAAACCAAAGACACATATTTGTTGCTTGACATATGTTTGATGAGTTTATTTTCCCATTTACAGGTCCAACGTATTTTCCACCTACACCACTCCCAGCACACACACAACCACTATGATAGAAACTGCAGTTGTAGATACACTTCTGTCATCAGATTCACCTCCTCAAACTTCAAATTTATGTGTTCAGTCACAACTATTCTTAGGAATGTGTGCGATGTTGTTCCGATATGTGGTTTTCAAGAGTGTAATTACTCACCGTGGAAAACTCCGCCATGCATAATAAATTCTCACTTCTACAAGGTACCGGAATTTGAAGTTGGGTATAATAAGGTAGTTATTTTGTAGACTTTATGTATCAAACTGAGTACAATTTGTTGTCATCTTTAATTTCATCATACCGAGGCTGTCATCGGTTTGGATTTGTAGCTTTATTATCTATACACAGGGTGGTTAATGTTCAATGGCGTCACTTGAAAATACTTCTGACCTCTTATGTATTTGCTATGGATGTATTTCAGTTTTGATTCGATACAACAATCTGGAGTTGCTTTGCATTCAGCCGGAAAATGGTTATGGATATTTAAGGGATGCACTGGATTCGATCTTGTTAGGTTTCAAAGGCAATTTGCTCCTACGCTTTATTAATTTCATTTCTTTTTGCTGCTTGCACACTGTTGCCCAATCATATCTGTCGCCCAGTTTCGTTCAGAGAAGGTGAGCATCATTATACAACCAAGATATCATATTTGCTTTGCAGAATGACGTTCTTTGTCGTATGTGAACCGAGGACACAAAGACATGGATGCTCACTTGATATCATATTTATAAATTATTGGCTAAGTTCGTTCATCGTCATCGGAGGAGCTTATCCTTTTGTTGTTTACATGTTTTTAGATTATTGTCTATTAGTTTACCATCTTGTTGTTAGAACTTACTAGCTAGCTTGGACATGTATTGTCTTGAACCAGAATTTCATCTTTTTTGTGTAATTTTAAACCCAATGGATAAAATGAACGAATGAATGTGGAATTCTCAAGTTTGAGATTAAATTTGAATTTCAATTTGGATTTAATCTGACTTTGACTTGAGTTCCATTTGACTTGACTTTTCCTTGACTTTGACTTGAGTTCCAGTTGACTTGACTTTGGCTTGACTTCCATTTGACTTGACTTGACCTTGATGCGGTAAGATTATTTCTTTAGCCATTCGGGCATTTCGAAAATCTGAATCGATTTTTTTTAAATTATAATTTAAATCTGAGACTCACGGCTTAGGGTCTGTACCTCGTTACCCTTAAATCAGTCGTTATTTTGAGACACACGGCTAAGGGTTGTACAAAAAACGCTTTATCAGAGACCCCAACAGAGACGGTTGAAACTAGTCGTATAACTCGTATATATGACTTGTCCTGACGGTCGCGGAACTTCTGTTTTCCACTAGTGTTTGTTGTTGGTAAAGTATGGCAAAGATTGAATTTATTATGGGGTGCATTTGATGAGTTTTGAGAAGTAAAAGAAGGCAGTAAAGACTTCCGCTGATTGACCTGATGTGTTGGCCGTTTGCATAGGTGCAAACTTATAAGGCTGAAGTGCAAGTGGGTGAAGTTTTATTCACAGAACCATTGTGCTGCCGGGTTACACTTTCGCAGAAAATTGCTGAGGCATTTGGAGGTATGACAATGGGTAGGGTGGGTAGGATATGGCCAATTTCTCCACCCTACCCACTGACTGGAGGATAAGAAAAATTTTACCCGCCACCCTACCCGCCATTAAACGGTAGATCCTACCCGCAGATTGGTGGCGGGTCGGGTGGATAGGGTGGCGGGTATAACCGTTTTTTTTCCGTTTTTTTCCCCGGTTCCGCTTTGACCGAGTACAAAAATGCTTAAAAAAAAAAAAAAAAAAAACTTGCAACATGTAGAAAAGCCCCGTCTCTCTAAATATGTACCCAATGGTACTGCACAATCTAACTAGGTAAAAATGAACAAACAAATATAGAACTGAACTTTAAGAATACCGCGCTTTTTTTTCCACAGTTCTCGCTTTGGCCCGACATGCCCGGTCTCTCTAAATATGTACCGAAAAGCCGTCTTTCTCGACCTCGGTTTGAGAAGATGGTGGAGGTGGAGGTAGCGGAGATGCAACAACAATGTCCCTTTGTTGCACAGATTGAGATGTAGCTTGAGAGGGAATATGAGGTCTTGTTGACATCACTTCTGTAATCTCAACCATGTTTCCTCACACTAAGCCTGCACAAACTAAACCACTTCAGAAAAGGTGGTTGAAAGTGCCTGTAACTGCATAAACCTGGCTATTATGTACAGTTGCAGTCCAACAGTTATAGTCATAAAACCTGCATAAAAGATCTCAGTTACCTGAACAGTTCCAGTCCCAACAATCATAGTGATAATGGGATTGACAGGGCATGTAACTTAATTAAACTAGAGGCCAGTTCTAAGTTTTAACTTCAAAGCTGAACTTCTAGCGAAAGCAAGAAAATTACATACCGAAAGCGTACAAAGGAACCCAGCTAAATGGAAAAAAAAAAAAAGACATAAGCATGTCATGATACTAAAAGCATACTATAGTGCTGTATAGTGCTAGCCACTTAATGCTTTAATAGGCTTTTATCCAAGGAGACACCCGATAGAAAGAAAGGAACAAACGATAATGGAAATAACAAAGCATGCATCTAAAAAAGATAATGGAAACAAGTTAACTAATATACACATGTAGACCCACTAGAGACATATATATGTTTACAATGCTTAATAGTATGGAGGAGAGAAGCACTCTAGGCTTGTGTTAGCTGAGGAGACATCTAAAAACATATGTTTACATATGTTTACAATTCCATTAGATCCCCATATAGTGAAGCACTCTAGGCTTGTGTTAGGCCGAGAACCCTAGAAAATAGTTATGCTTATGCAACATGCGAGAATCTCACTTGGCAATGGAAAGGAAAACAGTTAGACAAGAACAAGGTAAAAATATACAAAGCTCTGCCAAATATGAATCCCTACAAAGTAATTCAATACATAACGGGGAGCAAAAAGGGAACCTTAAACGCCGACACAAGAAAGGAAAAAAATTCCAAGTTAAACCACCATCTACAAAGTAAAACCAACGGATTGAATTTCCAAGACTTGTTTAGCGAGGCTTGAGTAGGAACCTTAAACGCGCCGACACAAGCAAGGAATTTTTTTTTCGGACAAACGAATATCAAAAGTAGCTGAAACAGCCCAGGAACACGTACCATGCTACCGAGCAGCATAAAATAACTTGAACATGGATATGAGGAAGGTGCCTCATCACTAATCTCCACACGACGTCGCTGTCTCGGAGCGGGGTCTTCCTGCGATTTTGAACCAAAGAGATGTCAGAAATAGGCACGGAATTGTATATAATCGCAAACTTTAGCCATCTGGGTTCGATTAGGAAATAACCTTTCCGAGCAAATCTTCGTTAACGGGAGCAGCGGGCAATCCGCTTTCTTTTCTTCACCGCCCAATACCGATAACATTAGAAATCACGAACAATAAACATCAAGCAAGTGAAATGGCAAAAGCGAACATAGCTAATGATCACAATCTATGTGAAATGGTTGTAAGAAACACCGTCAATCTAATACATTCAATTAAGAATAACCTCAAAAATCCTAACCCTGAACAGACCCAGACAATCAATTCAAAAACAATGAATTCTCTTAATCAAAACAATGAATTCTCTCAATCAAAACAAAACCCAGATTAAATCAACTAATTTAAACAAAACCCAGACAATCAATTCACAAAATAATCAAAATCTCACTGTAATAGTTTGAAGTATAGAAACTTTTTACATTTAAAGATATGGGTTTTAGCTAGAAATCATGAATCAATGAAAATCTATATAACCATCAAGAGACAAGTTATCAATCAGTTAACATATGACCAGAGTTTTTAAAAATCCCATTCAACTGCCTGTTGCTCCCATCCTTAACAGAATCCCATTGAAACTCGTCCTCCATGTGGAACAAACTAAATTTCTATGAGAAATTCATCAATCAGCTTAACATGCATGTTAATTTCTCAACTAAATTCTAGATCTTATATGAACAAAGTAGAGGAAAGCCCTTGGAAATGGATGTAAACCCTAGTTAAAAAATACCACGAAGTCATCAAACACTAGTTTTAACACGCCAAGAATTACTTGATTCGGAGGTAACAACAACAACATCAATAAATCGATTTCAGATCTGAAATTTCAGTTTTTGAGGAGTTTGAATCGTACCTGAAGATGGGGTTAGAGAAATGTGAAACCACATAGACCCAAAATACTTATATGGAGATGAGACTTTTTTGATCTTCTTCTTCAATGGAGAATTTTAGATGAGGTTTTCACTTTTCAGACTACAAAAAAGAGAGTAAATGGTTCGATTTGGGGTTGAGTCCTCTGAAGAAAGATGAACAAAAGGGTGTTTATATTTTACCCCTGATATCTTTAAAAACGACGAAAAAATGTGCAGGAGAAAAAAACATTGGAAGGGTTATCTTGTCTTTTCAATATAAGGCGGGTAGGCGGGTAGGGTAGGATAATTTCGAGGTTTACCCGTCACCCTACCCATTTAAGGGAGGATAAAAAATCTCTAACCGTCACCGTACCCGCCAAATAATGGGTAGGATAGGATACGGTTAAAATATTGGCGGGTAGGGTAGGATTGGCGGATATGAGTAGGGTATGTGCACCCCTAGTTTCATGGATGGAGTTTGAGCTGTTATGGCGAAGAAACATTTAGGAATGATGAGTTTGATTTAATCAGATAGAATTTTTTTTCTTTTGGAGAAGACGATGATGGACAGTCGTCCAATGGTATGTATTTAATTTCCAACAAAATAATAATGTGAGAGAAAGTTATAAAAGTAAAAGCAAAAAGAGGTGGTTTTTGAGATTTTTTCTAACCAACCAGGAAAGCCGGAATATGCACCCGGGTTTATAGGGAGTGCACAAATTTGGACTCCAAATAATTGATTAACACCGCTTAGATTAGATCATTCTTAATAAGAAAGTGGTATCAATTAAATAATCAACGAAGATAGTAAACAAGTAATTTAGTGGACTCCGAGAGTCACGGTCGTCGATTGATTCCTTCCCAAAACAGTACATCGAATTAAAATATTCTTGAACAACGAATGCAATTAAATGGATGCATTTCACTTTTGTGGACTATGATGTGAAATAAGAAGAACATGACAACGAATCCGGCCTGCAGTGATATGGATGTAGTTTTTCTTTTAGTTTTCAAAACTAGTCATAAAAATTTAAGGTGACCAAACTTGTGGTACAAAAACTCCACTCAAATATTGGGATCCATTAAAACTCCGTCTTAAACAAAATTGATACAAAAACCCCAATTTTTTAAAAATTGATTCAAAGATCCCAAATTTCAAAATTGGTTTCATTAAATTTTATGATGAACCAAAATTTGGTTTCATCAAATTCTTTGGGGTTTCGTCAAATTTTATGATGAAACCAAATTTTGATTTCATCAACCGCGAGTTATTTTTGTTTTTTTTGGTGCTTTTGTGTTACTTTTGTTTTGATGGGTTTTTTGTTGATGGATAGTGACACCTATGGGGTTATAACTCGCGGGCGGACCGTTTAATTTTTGTGTTGGATTTATGGATATACTTTTGGATCAGAGCAACTAAATTTGTCAGATTCTAATCAAAAAATTGTTTTCATAACACAAAGGATGGATCAACAGATGTTTTGTTTTTCTATCTTAATTGGCTTTTTCAGAAATATAATACTACTTGTTTAAACCATTTGAAGAAGAAGAAAATAGTAAAACCATGCTGGTGCGGTGAAGAGTCATCTATGACAAAAAGAAAATGATAAACAAAAATTCTTGACACCTACCCGTCATTGACTCATCCGCATCTTCTATCAGGACATACAGTTGTGAGAAAATATTTGATGGGGGCGTTTTTTGAAGGGGGCATAGGGATAAATGATATGTTGACACGTGCATATGATATTAATGAATTATGTTTCCAAAAATATCAACACCAATTAAGAAAACAAATTTTCTCACCAAAATTACATTTCTTTTATATTTTTGGAAACATAATTCATTAATATCAGATGCACGTGTCAACATATCATTTGACACGTTGTGGGAGTGTCTCTGATGGCGGTCTGTCCAGAGCAACCGATAAAGTTAAAAACAGAACAAGAATACACGAACACTGATATGCTTTAAAAACTGATAATTTAAAATTTAAATTATTAAATGGTGGGCGGATATGGACAATTTGATATGCTTGATTAACGCCGGCCATTACGTGAGCTGATAGCAATCAGCAAGAAAAATAATAATGACACAGGCGATGATGATACAAATAAAAATACCGCGGAACTCAGTCAAGCAAATATCAATAAACTAACGAAATATCAGATGGGAGGTAGATATCCGGGGTAATATACCCTTGTAGCGTAATATTTTCTTTTAGAATTTTTGTATCTTTCCGTCTCGCCTTTTTGCAACCATTTGTTATTTCACAAAATTGGTCAAAAACACCAAAATCAACAATTCCTGGGTGAAAAAGACATTTAGGTTTTGATCTTTGTTTAAAATAGCTAAAAATTAAAAAGAATCTTGTTTAAATTGACAAAAATTTAAAAATAGGCTGGATGTAACCGCTTCATCCCGTCCATTTTCAAATATTTTTTTCTTATTTTTATTTTACACGGATGCATCCAGGTTCATCTTTGCTATTTTTTAAGTAAAAGCCAGGATGAATCCAGTTTCATCCTTGCTATTTTTTTTTGGCTATTTCACCCGTATTTTTTTTTTACGTGAACCGTGTTTTGACAAAAGACCCATTTTCTCTTTTTATTTATATCTTTCGACATCATTATTTGTCTTTTCCGGTTAGTGTTAGGTTAGGGTTTACTTGGAAGCATGATTACATGCGTAGCTTCCTCAGGGTAAAGTAGTAATTAGCATTCAACTATTCAAGTGTCGTCCATGGCGGGCTCTTAATTATAAAACCCATGGTCGACTGGGTGAACAATATCACCAGCATCTTATCGGAATTTGCATTCTTGCATAATCATCTCCTCTCCCATCTTTGAAGTCCTTTGTTAATTTCTCCATTTCTATCTCTGGCACCTTCTTCGGCGCACCTGGACATTTAGTCCCGGGCACTCGGCCGACCGTGTAATTTCCATTCAACCGGACATTTAGTCCTCTGCAAAAGGTAGTCATTTTACTCGGTCAATACATATATATGAAAAGTTTGTGTATTATTATTACATGCTAATAAAATCGGATGACCCTTGTATTCTGTACAAGTCCAAAAACTGATTGTCTCTTAAAACTGCAGATGGCTGCACATAAGAAAAGTAGTATCGACTTCTTCGCAACCTATAGAACACCGGTGCCACTTGATATATACTCGTGCCCGCGCTCACTTCCGGAGATGTCGGAAAATGATGAACTCCTCATGATTGACGACAACAAAGGAGAATACAATTACAACGGCCGAGAAATTCCAAAGGATGCTCTCAAGAAACTTCTCAAGCACACGGAATTAAAATTCAAATCCGAAGGAAAAGAAGACGACGTGGATAAAGGTCGTCTTTCAGGCATCGTTTTCGTCTCTGAGCGGAAAGGGCTTGAGTTGCTTCACGTAGCTCTCCGCTTTGAGAGCCCGTCCAAAGTTGAAGTCTTCTGCTTAGCTGATATTTTTGGCGCAACCGATGACTTCAATGAGGTTTGCTTGGAAGATAGTGGTTGCTTCACTGAGAATAATCTCATCTATATCAGCACAAAAGAACCAGCTCAGGACGTCGTCAGCCATGGACTGCCGTTTATCAAACCGATCTCAAGACCGGCGAAACTAAACGTCTCACACCACCAGGTTTTGTCTCTTCTTCTGTTGCTATTATATTTATTTTTCTTTAAATATGATACTGATTTTCTTATCACTGACTGTATCATATGCGATCAACTCAGAGACGGCTGATTTAAGCCCCTCAGTGTCACCGTCCAAAAAGATGATAGCTGTGGCATCGTACCAGGGAAAGAAAGGTGGTTGGGAAGGTGAAATCGAAGATCTAAAGACTAACATTTATATCATGGATGTGGAGGCACCCCACACTCGCAGGATGGCTATAGAGAACGGCGGGTGGCCGACTTGGGGAAGTGACAATGTCATATTCTTCCACCGTAAGGATACTCCGATAGTTCATCCAGAAGGCGAAACATCTCCCAAATTATTTTGGGGTGTGTACCGAGTCGACATTAGCAATGGTGATGTCAAACGTATGACCCCGCCAAATATTGATGGGTTCACTCCGGCTGCAATTGATGAAGAAAGTGTGGTTGTTGTAACTGTTCGTCGAGAATCAGGGTTAGGCGCAGCACGCGAAGTAGACCAGTTTAGACAGATTGAGATATTTGATACATATAACGGAAAATATCAAAGCACAAAGATCACTGGAAAAACTAAATCATTGAAAGCTGATCATTTCAACCCCTTTTTGATAGATGGTGGGAAAAGCATTGGTTACCATCGTGGCAGGAGCGACAAACTCGCGGTACTAATTATTTTCTTATATATATATATCATTCTCGAAGTGAATACTTATATGTTTCCTGCCTGTGATAGTTCGACAAAGCTGTGGAGGTACCGTTTCAAACGCTTAAATCTCCACTAAAAGATGTAGGTCTGTTGAGAGTATCAGGAGTATTTCCAACCGTTTCGAATAATGGGAATAGGCTTGCATTTGTTGACAATGAGTTCAGGGCTGTATGGGTTACCGGTGAGGATGGATTAGCTATTGCTCACGAGGTACACATCTCATATTAATAAATTTTGGATTCTAGAATTTATTATCATGTGATGTGATAATATCCTTGGTTTCTGTCTATCTAGGATTCCGCAGCAGGCCTAGTCTTCTCTCCCGTTTGGAACCAGATGACGGACACATTATATGTGTGTGTCGGACCATCGTTTGACGCAAAGGAGCCGGTGAATATCATCGCTATCACCAACGCATCAAAGAACCGCCGCCAAAGTTTTCCCCTCACTGATCGGTACAACAATGCCTTCCCATCCAGCAATCCAAAGGGTAATAATTAATCATCTCATATATAACTTTCAGTTAACTTGCGATTGTACTAATAATGGATATTGATCTTATTTCCAGGGACGATGTTAGTTTACCGATCAACAGGGAAAGACGGATTCAAGAATCTGTACATAATGGAAGATGCCGATCATGGGGTGGTCAATGGAAGGGAACCAAGACGGCTAACAGAAGGGAACTGGACTGATACACATTGCCAATGGTCCCCCAAGGGAGATTGGATAGTGTTTTCTTCAACCCGTGACAAGCCCGTAGATGCACCGGAATCAGACCAGGGTCTTGACCCAGGATGCTTTGCGGTGTATCTAGTGAAGTGGGATGATCGCGATGTTTTGGTAAGAGTGATGACTAGTGGAGGTAATATCTATGGGCATGTGAACCATCCATGCTTCAGCCAGAACGGAAATAGCATTGTTGTGGCTTCGGATGTTGCTGGTGTGTCTGTTGATCCCATATCTTTGCCTCTATTCGAGCACTCTGTGAGGTCCTATGGAGATATTTTCACTTTCGACCTTCCTGAAGATCACCTAGTAAGATACAGGGATGGAAGTTACAAGGATGGTAAACATATTCGGGATGTGAAAAAATTCACACGAATCACACACAGTAGGTACGAATGTTCTACTGCTATTTGGACTGAGGATCCGACTAATAAGGATTTGATTGCAGCATGGAATATGAGTCAACCGAACGGTTCACCATGGAAATGCCCTTTTCTGGATAAAGATGGAGGAGAAAGTCACCTCATGACTGGTCACCTGGTCATCCCAAGAAGATGTTGTTGATTGTGTTTCTACTCATTGTCTTTTATTCTGCCGGTGTGTTTCCTTTATGTTTGAATGGTGTTGATTTGCTTTTCCATGTGAGATGTATACTTATGTTTTCTAATCGAATAAATCACTATTCCTACCGGTTCATGAACCTTATAAATTGTTTTTTTTTGCTGCAAAATATATAAGTAAAATAAATAAAATTAAAAAAAGGCCCCAAATTAGAAGTCCAAAATTGAGTATGGCATCTACTGTATGCAAAAAGCAAGCGGGAAAATATCGTACTCCCTCCGTACCTATTATATAGGCGGAATATTCATTTTTCTTGTACCACTATATAAAGCGAGTCCAAATTTCAAAATGATTTTTACTCTTATTATCCTTATTTATTTGCTTTTGGAATCATCATAATTGAGTGCATGTATCTAACATTGGGAATATAATTAAGGGTAAAATAGGAAAAAGCATAAAAATGTATAAAATCAATAAAATTTCTTAATCTAAGAGATTTTGTCTAATCCGCCTATATATGTGGTACGGAGGGAGTAACTTAGTTTATAGTTAAATGTGTCATTCTGTTGTTAAATTTCCAACTTTCTTCCTGAAGTGTTATTCCGGTGTCCGGAGCAGAATGTCATGAACTTAATTGGGATTTCACTCTAGATTGGACGGATGATGATAGTAACGTCAAGATTCTCATGAATTAAGCCTCCCGGCTCCCAAGAACACGGTTTAATCGTTTAACCAACTTTTAATGAACTTTTACCTTTTTAACAATCTAGGAATCGAACCGAAGACCTCTAGTGCACTCATAAGCTGTCATAACCACTGCACCACGTTGTGCTTTTGTGAAATACACTGAAACTATATAAATTTTATAATAAAACTAGCAAATAATATGTAACCCGGGTTAAGTTCCTCACACAACTTGAATATTTATTTGCAAATATAATATTCAAAAATAAACCATAAATCTACGATTCCCGATTCAATTTATAAAATTAAAAACGATTTACGTTACGATTTACGATTTCACAACCTTGTCCTTGTCTTCTAGGATAAAGAAAATTTGTCTGGTAAGTTGACATGGAGAAGATTTTCGCTGCCTCTGTGTCATGTAAGATATGGGGCACTCCTCTCTCATACGAGGTACATGTTGACACATTGTTGTCACTACACCATAGATTTCCAATAGCCGCTGCACAACAAACATTCGCGTAAGCCGCCAAACTTCCTACCCTCCATATGCTCATATGAAACAAACTGTATTTCCACTTCCAGTAATCCACCCATAGCAACACCTTTACAATTTGAATCGCCCTTATCAAATATTTAGTCTCAAGGTTAAAGAAGTCCCCTTTAAGGCCTGTAAGAACGTCAACTGTGCTACCCAAGTACCAACTGTGTCTTATAATGTGAATTTCTGCAACGTGGTGAGTGTTGGGAAATTGCACCCCAAACGCAGCGGAAATCGTGGATCACAAAAGGAAATTGGTGATTTGAACCAAACATGGGATAAATAATAAGTAATAGAAAGAAGATAAAGAAGCACACATAACCACAACACAAGATATACGTGGTTCACCTATACAGGCTACATCCACGGACAACACCACCAGAAAAACTTTCATTAAATCAAAGACCATTACATGCTCTTTCGCAACCCAAGACAAGAAACAAAGAGTTAACAAGACATACCCGAGAACACCATCGAAGAAACCATAGAAACCAACTCTCTAAAATGTTTTTCAACCCAGCCTCATGTCATCTTTTTTACACCTTCTTCACAGCTGCTACTGACAGAGGAGAAACATGAAAACACTAGAAACTTGGTTTAGGGAAATGCCCCAAAACCTAAACATTAGACACCAAAATATTCTCTCTACAAGTTTTTTTCTTACACCGATATTGACCTTCACGGTAGCACATGACCCTCCCTACCAAAGAGACCAAAATCCTAAGCACAAAGATTTACCACTCTTGTAGGTTGGATTATCTCTACACCTCCAATTTTAATCCTTTATACATAGAAAATAACTTGTCCCTTAAGAATCCCTAACTTTTGGAACAAGTTTTCCTAACATGGCTCTTAAGTTCCAAAACTTTAGGAACAATTTTTAACAAGGTAGAGTTTGACTTTGATCAAACTCACAGCAAAAAATCACGATGAGAACTCAGTCCGAGGAAATTTTGTGAGTGGTCACATGGCACCACTATGTGTACAAACTTACTGGTTAACGATAAAACCATATGGATTAAAGTGACAACCACACTCATAAGACTATAAATAATATGAAGTCCCTTCTCCAATAAATCTGCTTTCCCGTGAGCATGGGTAGGGTTCCTGGCGAAAACTAGAAAAAGAAAGTGTTGGTAGTTATCGAGAGTGTGAAACCCACTGAAACCAGAATTCATAAATAACTGCACCATCTTGTCTCTAAAACAAAGGATTTTTAAAGGACAGACAATGAGTAAGAAATAAAAGTAAAAGTATCTTCAAAAGAATCTCATGACCAATCCTTATTTTATTCTTGCTTGCACATCTGAAAGGGTTTCCCATGTAGAGTCACCAAGGTGTTAAGTAAATGACATTATAGCTGCGAGATGAGAGAACCATTGGAACTCCCTAGATGTGTAGTTGCCTATAGACCCTGCACTGTATCCTCAAACTTGTGCATAACTCTTTTAGTATGGTAACCAAGTAAAGAATAATATATTTCAAACGCAATAAGGTTGTTTGTACCCAGAAATATTTCCAGGCACTAAACACGATGATTTTGGTGATGATGATGAAAACTAGGTTAATAACACAAAGCGAGCAGGGGAAGAGCGAGAGACATGGATTTGCGTGGTTCGCATGGTTTGCTATATCCACGGACGAATCCCGTAGGGAGATATTTTATGACATTAGGCTACAATGGATTTTTTGATCCCTTTTAGGTTTGTTTGTGTATTTTCCCTCCTCCAAAGGCCCTCCTTGTGGTTATAATTTCCCTCTATTTATACAGTTGAATATCTCGGTTAAACCCTAATTTCGAGATAAACTTCATATGGAAGTGTTTATGGGTAAAAATCGTTTCCGCCGATTTCGGTAAACTCGGTAGGTGAGTGAGAAACTGGTTTAAACCCCAAACAAATCTAAAGGCACGTGAGCACTTTATGTATTCGGAGATCAATTGTACAAGTCCCACTAAACCAAGAAACGGGGCCGTTCCGTACTTGTTTCGGTCACAAAGTGGGAAAGGGTTGATTTAGGGGAGGGAAGCAAAGAAAGGTGTTGGAGACCGTAATAATTTCGGGAGAGCTGGTATCTCGACTTGTATCGAAAGTGAAATCTTAGGAAGCTTGCAAGAGCATTTAAAGCTTTTTGGAGAGCTTGCAGAGTTGCCTTTTCCCGAGAGTGTTGTATTTTTCTCCGATTAGAGACTTGTTGTCCGGTGGAAATAGGTAAGACATATTTATACAAGTCGAGATTGAAACGCCCATGAAGGAAGAGAGTAAAGGTGAAAAAATGGGGGAGGTGGTAACCGTATGGTGTGGGTGAAAACGTTTTCACCATTATTTCTCATTTATTTAACTCGTTATTCCTATTCACGCTTTCTTAATGTGAGCGTAGTACGCTGCAAGCTGTGACCGCCAAACCAAGACCCGGAAAGCATCCCTCGGCTTGTGTTGATGTCTCGAGTGTTGGTTGCATCTTGAGTGCAAGTGATGCTGCTAGGGCGCATGTGGCACGTGCCAATGGCATGTGCGGAATGCCTTGTTGCGAGTTGCACCTCGAGCGCAAGTGGCAATGCCGCAGGCGTTAGTGGTGTGTGTGGCATGTGCCAACGGCATGTGTGGAATGCCTTGGTGGTAGGTTGTACGTTGAGTGTAAGTGCACGTACACCGCTAGTGACGCGTGTGTGGCAAGTGCCAATGGCGTGTGTGGAATGCCTTGGTAGTAGGTTGCACGGTTTGCAAGTTAGGCTACCAGCGTGTATGGAATGCCTTGGTGGTAGGTTGCACGGTTTGCAAGTTATGCTACCAGCGTCTGTGTTTGGCATGTGTCAATGGCACGCATGGCCATTGGGCGTACTATGTCCCGGTAAGAAAGCTACCACGATGCATGTTCGGCATGTGTGGCCAACTTGGGTCACGATCTGGTAGGAAAAGCTACCAGCGGGCATGTTGGCATGTGCCAATGTCATGTGTGGCCAATTTGGGTCGCGCCTTGGTAGAAAAAGCTACCAGCGAGCATGTTGGCATGTGCCAATGGCATGCGTGGCCAATTTGGGTCGCGCCTTGGTAGAAAAAGCTACCAGCGAGCGTGTTGGCATGTGCCAATGGCATGCTCGGCCAATTTGGGTCGCGCTTTGGTAGAAAAAGCTACCGAATGAGCGTGTTGGCAAGTGCCAATGGCATGCGTGGCAAATTTGGGTCGCGCCTTGGTAGAAAATTCCCAGCAATAGTAGCATCTCTGGCAACATGCATATTTCAATTCAGATTGGCGCTTGTGAGAAATTTACAATGAAATGTTGGCATCATACGATGGCGTACATGTTAGGCTGGTCAACCTCTAATGGGAAAAGCTACGGAAGGCGAGTGTTGGCATATTATAAACAGCATGTCAAACAATTTACGGTCTGGCGCTCCACGGTAGGAAAAGCTACCGGCTGACCGATGTTGGCGTATTATAATGGCATCTGATTCTGTTAGTTAAGCGCATAGTAGAAAAACACACGGCGGCCGTGTGGCATGTACCGAATGGCATCGCGTGGCTGAACTGATTATCACCTAGTGGAAGGAAATCTACAAACTGGCCGTATTAGCATATACCAAACAGCGTAAAGTAGCCAAATTCAGGTCAGCTATGGTGGAAGAAGCTAATAATGGCGTGGCCAGCATATGTAAGTAACATCGTGTGCTTCAGATTGAAAGCCACTGGTAGAAAAGCTGACGGCGTGTTGGCATGTGCGAAGTAAACGTCCCATAAGCTGGTGAATTAGCGCCTATCGGGAAAAGCTCACCGAAGCGATATTTAGCGCGCCGCCAGTAACGCCAAGTAACCAAGTTGGTCGCTTACCCTGACGGAGGAAAAGCTATAGCGACAATAGTGGCATCAGCGCGATGGCATAATTGCAATTTGGATACGCCTTAGTGAAAAAGCTACCGAGGTGTGTATTTGGCATACCAATTCAGCGTAGTAACCAGGTAGATAAACTCCCTAGTGGGAAAATCTACTGGCGGCGTGTGAAAAATATACCAGCGACATAACATGAACTACCTTGATGACAAGTTCTCAGTTGATGTAAAATGCGTAAATCATACTAGTGGCGCGTCGTAAACAGCGATACCATTAATATGTCAGATCCCACCATGTGCTCGGATACGGTTTTGAATTGACCTACAATGATATGAATGCTGCCGTGGTAGGTTACACCGTTTGCAGGTCAACTACTTTAACGTAATAATGTTTAGCATGTATCAATATGCGTATGTCACGTGGGAATATGTCTGGTAAAATACAATGATATCTGTAGCATCGTAGTATTAACGGGTCGATCTGTTGACGCTACAGCGACGTAGTAACATATACCAATCATCGCGTATTAAATTTGAATAACTTTCAGTAGAAAAATACAGTGAGCATGTTGGCATATGCCAATAAGCATCAGTGTTAATTTGGTCAATATGTTAGCGCTCTGATAGGCGATAATGGCATATGCCGATGGCGTATATTGACGCAATTGAATGCTTTGGTAGCCTGCGCGGCGTGGTGGCAAGTGCCGATATCATGATCGTATTGGGTGGCGCCTTGGTAGAAAATCCACCATGGCTGATGTTGGCGTCGCGATAGCATGCATGGCCAATTTGGGTGGCGCTACTGGTAGGAAAAGCTATGGCTGATGTTTAATATACCGATGGCATGCATCATCAATTTGGAGTCGGCGCCTAACGGAAAACTACAGGCGTGTTGAGCATCGTATACCAGCAGCATCGCGTGGCTGAACTGGTTAGCGCCCTGGTAGGAAGAAACTATGGCAACCAAGTATTAGCGCTATTACCCGATGGCATCGTTACCGTTAAGTGTATGGTAGAAAAACACCAATGAGCGTGTTGGCATCAAGCGCAATAGCAGCAGTGAAGCAAATTGGTCGCTCTAATGGGAAAATCTATTGGCGTGTTAAGCATATGCCAACGGCATCAGTAAGCCATTTAAAGATTAAAGCTGTGGCGGAAAAGCTATGGCGTGTTAGCATATGCCGATGGCATCAATGAAAAACCATTTGGTCGCGCTGTGGAAGAAGCCTGTGGCGTGATGTTAGCGCAACAATGGCATGTAGCGATTTGGGTGCGCTACCAATGGAAAACTATGAAGCGTGTTAAGCGTATTACCAATGGCATGCGTGACATTGGTGCGCCATGACGAAGCTACGGTAACTAGTGGCATATATATGACAACGCAAATTACTGTTTGAGTCATACCAATGAAAAAACTGACGAATATGGTAGCATGCGCAGAAAATGAAACGTAGTAACCATTGATTAGCTCGACGGAAAGAATCTGAAGCAGAAATGTTAAGCGTAATATGACCAAGTATGAATACACTGCAATTGGTAGTTGTACGATTGAGTAGCAAAGTGGCAATGCCTGCTGGTGACGTGTGCAGTGGTACCAATGGCGCATTATGTCGAATACTGATAGTAGATTTTGGTTTACGAGTTAAACTGGAAAAGTGTATGAATCTGCTGTGGTAAAGTTTTGGTTACCGCAGGATTATCTTTACCAGCGTCTTGTGTTTGACATATCGTAACGCGCTGGCCATGAATATCTGCTGACAGAAAACTATAAGCTGATATCCAACTGGCGCCTTAATGGCGTTAACAGGTCGCGATCTGGGTGAACTTCTGGGCGAGCATGTTGGCATGTGCTGATAACCATGATGGCAAGGTAGATGTCGCTGGTAGAAAGCTGCAGAAGAGCATGTTGGCATGTGCGCAGAAGCAGCGCTGCGTGATGGCATTGGGTGGCGCGCCGGTAGAAAAAGCTACCGGCGAAGCGTGTTGGCATGCCAATGGCATGGTAACCGAACTGATTACGGCTATGCCGGCAGAAAAGCCATATGGCGTGTTTGTGTGCGATGCTGGCACTCAGGCAATTTGGGTCAGCGGCTGGCGATGAAAAGCTACAAAGCGGCGTAATTGGCAAATTGCCAGTAACATCTGCGTCAACAGGCGGTCGCGCGCGAAAATCCACTGTGACATGCCAATATGCAGAAGATGGCATAATGACGAATTGGTCAACCCTGGTGGGAAAAGCTACCAGCGGCGATGGCGCGCGCCAAGTAGCATGGTAACCAGTGGGTCATGCCACGGTAGGAAAAAGCTACAACTGGAAGCAATGTTAAAGCGTATGCCGATATCTGATTACTTATTGGGTGCCAATTAGAAAAATGCAAAATATTTGGCATATTCAATCTTTGTCTGCCAACAAACGGTGCTCTAAACCGGAAAATCTACCCGTGACGTGTTAGCGCCAGTAACAATGGCATGCATTAACCAATTTAGGTCGCGCCTTAGTGAAAAGCTACCGTGGCAGGCGTGTTGGCGCGTGCGAAATGGCATCGTCAGCGAACCAGGTCGCGGGTTGGCATGATTTGGCGCGTTTTGGTGTGGTCGGCATGATTTTCCATTGGCGTAGAGGTGTGGATAGGGCCAAGGTAAGTTTGTTTGGCTTGGCGTGGTGTAGCTAGGGCCAAGGCAGAGTGCATTTGGCATGGCGCGGCTAGCTTGGGCTAGGTGTGGCTGGCATGATTTGCCATTGGCACAAGAGGGGAATTAGGGTTTTGTTCGTCGTAACCCTAATTTGAAAAAATACCCATGTTTAATTACTGACTACATGCATTAAATGTCCTAATAAATGTGTCACTGGTGACATTAGGTTATTTGGGGTTTTACGATTTTACCCTTTGTTTAAAAACCACCATCAATATTAAGTCCTCGCTTAGCTCGAAAGAGCTTTGTTGCGAGGTAAGCATAAGATGGTGACAAATTATCAACAGCAAATCGTAGCATGAATCGAGGAGGCTTGTCTAACCTTTTTATAAATAGGATTTGGAATCCTTGCCTCTGCATTTTACTACAACCGGAGGTCAGTACAATTGGGAAAGTTAGCGTCGTGAGAGACAGGGAAGTTGGCGGCATTGAGAAGTTGTTCCGAGTTAAAACTGACGTCTTTATCTGGTGGGGACCGGCAAGGTAGGAAAGCCGAGCGTGCTTGCTTTGGCGGTCCGGCGCAAGATGGAGAAGGGGACGTGCTAACCGCTAGCGGGACCAAGGCGCAAGGTATGGAAGCTGAGCGTGCTTGCTGGCGGGACCGGCGCAAGATGGAGAAGCTGAGCGTGCTAGCTGGCGTGACTTGCGCAAGATGGGGAAGGCCGAGCGTGCTAGTCATGATCTGGCGCAAGATGGATAAGCCGATCCGCTAGCTGGCGTGACTTGCGGTTGTAGGGAAGTTTGGCGCAATTGGTGGGGCCGTGAAACTTGGGCGGCATTGGGAAGTTGGGCGTCCTTGTGAGCCGCACGATTTTTGGTAAAAGGAAATCCTTTCCCTGTTTGAATCTTCACGCCCATATATATAAAATCCCTTTCTCTCATCTTGCACCTTATTCGTTTCATCCTTTCCTACTAGAGGAAAGAGTCACAAAGAAAACCGGCTTCGTGTATGTCTTCCAAGATTTCTCTTGTTTCCCTTTTCATGTAGGTGCAGACCCAAGAGTAGGCGTTTTCTTTATAATCCCGGCAATGATATTGCGCATATAATTTCTTGGCGTGCCTCTTGTAGAAAATATTTTATGTATGCACCCAAGGGAAATACTTGCATATATTATTCGAACCCGTAGGAAAGTGCTCCATATATAATTTTGAACCCGAAGAAGGATACTGCAGACGCACTTGAGCCGTATAAAATCGCGTATATAATTTGAACCCTCAAAGAAAATATCATGTGTGCGTTTTGAACCCGTAGAGAATACCGTATATGAATCCCGAAGAAGAATATTGTATATGTGCTTCATATGACTTCAACCCGTAGGAAATATTGCATATATGAATTTCGGTCTCAAAGAAATATCACATGTGCGATTTTGAACCCTTTAGAAAAATGCTCCATATATAATTTTGAACCCGAAGAAGGATATTGCAGACGCACTTGAGCCCGTATAAAATCACAGTATATAATTTTGAACCCCGAGAAGGATTCCAGACGCACTTGAGCTCCGTATAAAATATCGCGTATATGATTTTGAACCCTGAAGAAAATATTTGGTGTGCGCTTTGAACCTGTAGAGAATACTGTATATGAATCACGAAGAATAATACTGTATATGTGCTTCATATGACTTCGAACCCGTAGGAAATATTGCATATATGAATTTCGGTCCTGAAAGAAATACTGCGCGTGCAGTTTTGAACCCGTAGAGAATACACCCTCTCCCCTTTTTTTTTTTTTTTAGGTTTTCCCTTTGTTGGGTGCGATTATGCGTCGAGATGATTTCGTCTTTCTTCGTGTGCGATATCTCGTTACTAAATCATTATGAAGAAATCCGACAAGATGTTACCGGAACAAAATTTCGCCTCATCGAAGGATGTTCATAGTTCCAAACCAAACACGGATGATGAATTCTTTGCTATACCCCTCACCCCAGCTCAGAAGAATCACCCAGGTTTCGTGCCAATTTTGTTAACCGGTGGTGAAGATGAAAAGAATACACGTTCGGTTCGCCAAGAGAACACCATACGGTTCTGTCTTCAAAAAGGGGTATATTCTTCTTCCAACATTGATTTCAGGATGTGTCAAAGCCCATTGCGTTCTTTTGATAGATGGGTTGAGTTCATGGTGAGTAGGGAGCACATAAATACCAACTTGACTCGAGCGCAGATTATTGATGCTGTCAGAGCTTCAGTAAATCTCCAGATTAGTGATCGCTGTCGTAGCGACACAAATATAATTACACTTTCTTACTACTCAAAATATAAATATAGCAAGGGCAAGAAAGGATCGATCCCACAGAGAGGTCTAGGTTGTCAAATTGTTATGGTTTCCTATATAAAACACCCGGAAGAATTTCTGATTGTGTAAATAAAAATAAACAAAAAGCAAATAAAGTACGCAAATCAAGGATGTGAAATATTGGATAAAGGTTTCATCTTCAATTGTAAACAAGTTTATGAATGTATGAATAGAATTCGTATTTAATCTCGTTATCATCAAAAGCCATAGAATACCTTATTGCAAGAATGCTCCTAATTTCCAAAGTTATCAACACACACATTAGGGCTGCGTATGTGAAATCTACCTAAAGAATAACCTAACGCCTTGCGCTAATCAAGTTCAATTCCTAGGAGCATTAAGTTTCGAAATAGGCTAATCAATGCAATTGTAATACATTGCGCAAACAATTCGAACAAAGGTCAATTTCTACATATGACTACGAGGATGTATCACTACAAACCCTAATCATATCATGCTACTAGTATTCAAGGTTATCGCTCGATGAAAACCTAAAATAGCTATAGATATGGATGTGAGTTCAATCAATTCTAGACTCGACTAAACAAACATTCAATCATATTGCAATCCATCAATCATGCAATTATTATAACCCGTAGAAATCAAACGATAATATTGAGAGAAAACTAATTCATAAAAATCATAACTTGGTTGCAAAATCCAACTACATCTTCAACCAATAATAAAAACTTAATTACTCATGGCATAGGAGTTCATAACAAGAAGAAGGAGAAAGCCTATCATGTTTCTAAACCCCAGAATAAAAGTAGAGGTCTCCCTAATGGAGATATATCTAGGTTTAAAAAAGAATTTTCTATTTATATGTTTTTCTCCCCATAAGGATACTTTCCCAAAATTAGGTTGATTCTTCTCAAAACCCGTCTCCAAGTTGGTCCACCAAGCCCATGAGTGAAAAATATGTCTCTGGAATTTTGGGTCCAAAAGCGTCGCCGGAATTGCTGAAGTCATCACCGGAATCCGGTCGCGGTCGCTGAATCCGTCGTCGGAAAATCGATCTTCAACCACCTGAACTTGCATCGGAAGACGTCACCAAGCAAGTGCACACTCCCCAGAAGCTCAACTCTATTTCCCTGCAATTCAAACATTCACAAAATACCACCTAAACCAATTCCTTGTTCTTGCGAAAACGCACCCAAAAGCGTGACGCGTAGCTCATATGTACGGCCATCGACTCTTGCATCCGACTCGTACCCCCCTCGCGATTCACTGAAATATTGCGATCGACACTCTAAGCTCCGAAATCCGACAATCGGAGTATGCTTACCGGTGCGCCATTTTCACTCCGTTTTCGCACTATTTCTCGGCTTTGTCATTCCGGTTCGGTTTGCTCTTGCCAAAATTTCGGTTAAACCAACGGCACCATTTGTTGCAAATTTTGAGCCTTGACTCAAAAACTCACAATCCTCGCAACCTAGGCGTACATCTATCGATTAATAATCATTCATTCACTCTCAAACGAGCCCGGGCAGCGCAACTCATACAATATCAACTTTCGGGCCACACTCCAAACTTTGTAATGAGCAACACCACCTGCAATTCACCCTAGGCCAACACCAGCTTTGTAACCCACCAATTCTCAGTATCTAGCCCGCAGCCTTCATTTCATTCTCAAGCTTCGTAGTGACATATCCGCCCAACCATCTCACTTTGCCATTTCAATGGCGATGCACCACGATTCAATTCATCACTTGTTCTTCCACGATCCATGACTACACATTCTGCATGCTCTATTCTTCACTCCATCGACCTTTGCCGGACTCTCCAGCCATACTCCCACTGCAGCTCGGCTTCATTCCCGATCACCACCAAGCTCTGACCTTTAAAGCACCGATTGTCATTCGCCTCAGCCCATCCTGTACTGCATCCCATGTAGCTCATTCACAAGACCATCGGCATCGATTACATGCAATCTTCTATACTTCTTACGTACCCAACAGATCCAACTAGTCTCATGGCAGGTGCACTTGGTTCGACAACATCGAGCATTGGTTCGTATTCGAATATCCAACCACAAGTTACAAAACCCAGACCTTCTATATCTCTGCAGTCACCAGCCTTATCACTGCCAATGCCATCAACGGCAAAGCCCTCAACTCCATCAACACCGAGCACAGCTCATGTATAAGTTTGGATGCATCCTTCAGTTTGTTCTTAAGGTTTTCTTCTGCAGCATCTCGTCGAGTCCTTTCCTCTGCAAATCAACTCCAGGCAATAATGTCACATACACAGCGCCACCAAAGACATCCACGCAACATTAGCTCAAGCATTATTAACCCTCGGTATCAATGCTCCATTAATTTCATCCATCTCTTGTACCAATGCTCCAGACATCCCCTGCCATTCTCATTAATTTCAAATAACAACGGACTGAGTCGACTCACCGCAGCTTCCATCAACCAAAGACTTGTAATTCCATTACTTGAAGCCACTCCTCGTTTCACCCAACCACTTCACTTCCAACCACTTCACTTCCACCGCCTTCTCGACTTGCGCATCAAACTCCTCGGTCCCTTAACCCTGAACCAACCCAAACATTGTAGCTCCACTCATCTCAAATTCAGGCAATTTAACAAGCACTCAGTGTGTGTTTCACGAACTGCTGAGGAATGTGCAATGGCTGCACCTTGGAAGATACACAATGAACTCCTTCCCTGCACAATTCAATTCCATACACAAGCCATAGCATTTTCAATCACTCATAGTCTCTGAAACGCCTATCAATCTCTTTAATTTCTCCTTCATTCATTTCTATTTTAATGGCAAGCAACATTAACTTCTCTTCCACCCTCGATCTCAAGTTCATTCTTTGTTAACTTGAATTCCAGACAAAACCCATCTTTCCTTGTTTGATTTATGTACTTAAATCTCTGCTTTAATCTCCGTTTGGTCTACAATCAAACAATGGCAGTGAGCTCGTCTTCATCCCTGTCTTGTCTCGGCTAACACCATATCTGAATCTTCTCCAGGTTCTCAAAATACCACAATACGCCTTCACAACTGATGAACCATCGTGACAGAAAGCTTGCCGGCGAGAAGGACTTGGTTCAGAGGTGGTCTCCATTTTTGAGCTGGAACAGAACACTGAGTTATGAATATAAGAAATCGACCAACTTCTTTAGTTATAGGAAGTAAAGTAGAAGCAGGTGGCCCTTAGTAAATTGATTGGGTGCTTATAACAGTTCTATAGGTTCTAGTTTTCGACAACTTCTGCTCGCTTCAGATGCTTCCAGATTCTTCATACGATGTCGGATTGACTCCATTCTTTCGCCATTGGCTTTGTCTTTTCGTGCTCTTCGAGATGATGAGAAGAAATCTTGGATTTGAACGAGTTCCACTTCCTTTTGCCCCAAATGACTCCAAAACACCTAATAAACTCAAAAGCACACATAAGATACATAATTCACACGAAAATTCGCAAAGAAAGCATAAATACTAGATATTAAATACGGTGTATTCTACACCTATCAGATTCCCCCACACTTAGACTTTGCTAGTCCTCGAGCAAATCAAACAAAACAAAAATAAAATACAACAACTCCGTGACGTCGAGGCTACGGTTAATTTTAGCATAAATAACAAGCCTTTAAACCCCTAGGTGTCCCTAGTGGACGAGTTATAGTCTCGTGAAGGTTTACTAGAGATATACCTACAAAACCTATATTCCAAACTCCGTCTATTTGTGACAAATCAATGAATGAATCCAAAATGACTACGGGAGGAGGTACCTTGCAAATTCAATTCAATTATTAGTAAATAAACTCTAAATAGATAGTCGAACAAGCCACAATACTCGGAAACTAACAAACCACAATCACAATGAAAAGATTAAACCACAATCACAATGAAAAGATTAAGAAGATGGATATAGATGTAGATGTTGGCGAATATTCACAAGTGTTCGATGTTTCCCATATCTGTCAAGGTCATTGCTAAGATGAACCTAATCCTATTGGATTGAGCTACTTAGTCTTGAATGCTACATCAAATCAATTGGCATATACAAGGGAACCAAAAGTGACTTTATTCAACACAATAATAATAATTTCTTTTTTTTTTATATGATTGGATCAAACTGGATCCAATTTCTCTTTTTTTTTTTTTTTTTAGACGGCATGATTAGATCTTTTGGATCCAAGCGCATGCTTCTTGTCGGCAAGTACATGATAGTTGCCTTGGATCCTGCATTCCACGCTTGTTTAGGCGACGGAGACAGGGACTACGTTTCACACATCTTTGCTATTCCCAAGTGTCTTTTATTCCGTTTTGGTCTAATTGATCGGTCCTTTTTTTTTTTTTTTTCATTTTTTTTTTTTTTTTTTCATTTTTTTTCTTTTTTTTAACTCAACCACTCTATTTCATCCTAGCAGTAATAACACGTCGATGTTTAGTGACCCACCAAAGCACTTAGAGAACAATAGATAAATATGGAAAAACAAAAAAAAAAGAATGCGATATGGTGATATTCCGAGATATGGTAACAACTATCATGGTAATTTGTGATTTCTGAGCTATATTCTTCCCTTTTAGTTAATTAGTTCCTCAACTCCTGCATTCAAAATGGTTCCATCCACTAATGGTGTCAAAAACAAACTATACAAACATATAAATGCTCCCCCACACTTAAACTTCACATTGTCCTCAATGTGTAAAACCGAAAGTTCTGAATTCTGACGTAACAGCAGATAAAACGCAAAAACTGTACAAATTGGTAAGGAATTTGGAAAAACTCCATTTCACAAAAGTTGTTCACCTACGTGTTTTCTACACAGTGTAAAAATTTCACAGTGTTTGGATAAACGGTCTGACAGTTATGGTCTCTGGACTGAACTACGCGCAGTCTGAAATTTTCTGACGAAAAGGTATTCGTCATAATTCTCTTCTAAGATAGATTACGGACTCAATGAAATTAAACATAGGGATGCAAATATGATATAAAAACAGTAAAAAATAAATAAACGAAACAAAAATAAAAATGCAAAAGGATAAGAGATACAAAACCGGTGGGTTGCCTCCCACTAAGCGCTTGTTTTAAAGTCGACAGCCTGACTATATCCTTGCAAGATTCATTCCCCATATACCAATAACCTGAAAAGTTGAGGATCCTTCCATAGAACCTGTTTTGTAAACACTAGCTTCACACAAATATTAGTACAATAAAGCAAAAGTGAAGCTATGAACCGATAAAAGCTTCCCCCACACTTATTCTTGTCTACACTTGGAAGTGTATAAAGAATATAGACATCGGGTACTTCCACGGTTTCTTGTTCCATAACCTGCATAGTATGAGAATCAAGTATCTCTAATGGCGGAAAACGAGAAACAAAGTCATTCAACAATGTTTTCGAAGCACATACATTCAAACCAATAAGAGGTAAAGGAGAAGAAATAATAGGCAAAGGGTTAGATAAACCTTGCACAATCTCTTGTATTACGGAATCCTCTTCATCCTTGAAAAACTCAAGTGAATTATTCACCTCTTGTATATCATGGTCCTCTATCAAACCTTGCAACCATTCTTCATCCGTTTCTGCCTTAACCAAAGTATCGACATAAACATCATCATTACAATCATGCACAAGTTCAATTGGGTCTTCCACAATATTGGTCATAACGGTCTCATTCTCAACACACTCCTTTTTGTTGTAAGGCACATACTCTTTTGCGGATGCAATATTGTCCATAAGGAATTTCTTTAGAACACTCATTGCATCATCCTCAAGCTCTACCTTTTGAATAGGTTGTTGATCGTTATAAAGATCAATGCTTGAGTAATCTACACTAGTGTCATCATATTCCTTTTCAACTTCACCTTGATCGCAAAAAGACTCCATTATAAACTCCTCGGGGATGTCACCATGAATTGGTTTAGGCAATGTATTTTCATAATAATCATCATCACTATCATAGTCATCATAACATTGGTCCTTGCTTTGAATTTAGTGTTGCTAATCTCGAACTCATCCTTTTGAATAGGTGAATGATCATTATTACGATCAAGAGTTGAGTTAACTACACAAATATCAACAAAGGCCCCCAAGGTTCGCCTTTTTCAACATAACTATTCATTTCCTCCTTGTATTCTTCAATGCCTTGTCTTAAAGTGGAAACACCTTTTTGAAGCTCTTGGAGTGTTCCATCCAAATTCGAATATAGTGTTCCATTTGTTTGTAAAGCTCATTCGACAAAGAAAAAAGTAGAATTACTTACTTCGATATTGTTAGGCCAATTATATTCCCTTTGAATGGGTGGATGATCATAACTACGATCGAAAATTGGGCCAAACATACCATGAGCACATTCGGTCGATGAAATTGGTTCCACGCTTGGTTGTCCACAAATTGACTCCATGCTGTCCCATAAATTTTTGCATCTCATCTACCAAATTAGAGGAAATATTATAAGGAAAAACAACTATTCTCCCCTCCTTGTGATTGCTCACTTACATAACCACCATAAGAAGGTTGATATGTATGAGAATAACTCATAGGGTACGTGGAGTATTGATCATAGCCAAAGGATTGGTTTTGATTATACTCCCCATAAGGGTGATAATTGTCATGTTGTTGTTGAGGTTGAAAGCCGTATTGATTGCTCCAATATGCTCCTTCCATAGAGATAAGCACCTGAAATAATTCTCAAACCAAGGTTAAAACCAAGGTTAAAAAAGAAAAAAGAAAAAAAATAAGACTAAAAACAAAAACAAAACAAAAATAAGAAACCAAACAAGTGACAACCGTTGCCTCCCCGACAACGGCGCCAAAATTTGATCGCTGTCGTAAGCGACACAAATATAATTACACTTTCTTACTACTCAAAATATAAATATAGCAAGGGCAAGAAAGGATCGTTCCCACAGAGAGGTCTAGGTTGTCAAATTGTTATGGTTTCCTATATAAAACACCGAAGAATTTCTGATTGTGTAAATAAAAATAAACAAAAAGCAAATAAAGTACGCAAATCAAGGATGTGAAATATTGGATAAAGGTTTCATCTTCAATTGTAAACAAGTTTATGAATGTATGAATAGAATTCGTATTTAATCTCGTTATCATCAAAAGCCATAGAATACCTTATTGCAAGAATACTCCGTAATTTCCAAAGTTATCAACACACACATTAGGGCTGCGTATGTGAAATCTACCTAAAGAATAACCTAACGCCTTGCGCTAATCAAGTTCAATTCCTAGGAGCATTAAGTTTCAGAAATAGGCTAATCAATGCAATTGTAATACATTGCAAACAATTCGAACAAAGGTCAATTTCTACATATGACTACGAGGATGTATCACTACAAACCCTAATCATATCATGCTACTCATATTCAAGGTTATCGCTCGATGAAAACCCTAAAATAGCTATAGATATGGATGTGAGTTCAATCAATTCTAGACTCGACTAAACAAACATTCAATCATATTGCAATCCATCAATCATGCAATTATTATAACCCGTAGAAATCAAACGATAATATTGAGAGAAAACTAATTCATAAAAATCATAACTTGGTTGCAAAATCCAACTACATCTTCAACCAATAATAAAAACTTAATTACTCATGGCATTTGGAAATCATTAACAAGAAGAAGGAGAAAACCTATCATGTTTCTAAACCCTAGAATAAAAGTAGAGGTCTCCTAATGGAGATATATCTAGGTTTAAAAAAAAATTTTCTATTTATATGTTTTTCTCCCCATAAGGATACTTTCCCAAAATTAGGTTGATTCTTCTCAAAACCCGTCTCCAAGTTGGTCCACCAAGCCCATGAGTGAAAATATGTCTCTGAAATTTTGGGTCCAAAGCGTCGCCGGATTGCTGACGTCATCACCGGAATCCAGTCACGGTCGCCGGAATCCGTCGTGGAAAATCATCTTCAGCCACTTGCCTCCGATCTGGAAGACGTCACAAGGCAAGTGCACACTCCCGAAGCTCAACTCCATTTCTCTGCAATTCAAACATTCACAAAATACCACCTAAACCAATTCCTTGTTCTTGCGAAAACGCACCCAAAAGCGTGACGCGTAGCTCATATGTACGGCCATCGACTCTTGCATCCGACTCGTACCCCCCTCGCGATTCACTGAAATATTGCGATCGACACTCTAAGCTCCGAAATCCGACAACCTAAGTATGCTTACCGGTGCGCCATTTTCACTCCGTTTTCGCACTATTTACTGCGGCTTTGTCATTCCAGTTCAGTTTTGCTCTGCCAAAATTTCGATTAAACCAACGGCACCATTTGTTGCAGTGCAGGCCTTCACTCGGCAAACTCACAATCCCTCGCAACCTAGGCGTACATCTATCGATTAATAATCATTCATTCACTCAAACGAGCCCAGGCACTGCAACTCATACAATATCAACTTTCGGGCCACGGCTCCGGCTTTGTAATGAGCAACACCACCCGCAATTCACCCTAGGCCAACACCACTTTGTAACCCACCAATTTCCGTATCTAGCCTGCAGCCTTCATTTCATTCTCAAGCTGTAGTGACATATCGCGCCAACCATCTCACCGCCATTTCGGTGGCGGTCGCACCACGATTCAATTCATCACTTGTTCTTCCCCACGATCCGACTACACATTCTGCGGCTCTATTCTTCACTCCATCGACCTTTGCCGGACTCTCCGACCATACTCCCTGCAGCTCGGCTTCATTCCCAGTCACCACCAAGCTACAAACCTTTCGCGCCGATTGTCACCGCCTCTAGCCCATCCTGCACCGCATTCCATGTAGCTCATTCACGCACCATCAGCATCGATTACATGCAATCTTCTATACTTCTTACGTACCCAAATGAGATCCAACTAGTCTCATGGCGGTGCACTTGGTTCGACAACATCGAGCATTGGTTCGTATTCGAATATCCAACCACAAGTTACAAAACCCGGACCTTCTATATCTCTGCCGGTCACCCGGCCTTATCACTTTGCCAATGCCATCAACGGCAAAGCCCTCAACTCCATCAACACGAGCACGGCTCATGTATAAGTTTGGATGCATCCTTCGGTTTGTTCTTAAGGTTTTCTTCAAAGATCTCGTCGAGTCCTTTCCTCTGCAAATCAACTCCGGGCAATAATGTCACATACCCGGCGCCACCAAGCACATCCCTGCAACATTAGCTCGGCATTATTAACCCTCGCCAATGCTCCAAAGCCACTTATTAATTTCATCCATCTCTTGTATAGCCTTCGTACCCGAGACATCCCCCCCGCCATTCTCCACCCTTTGCACTGCAAATAACAACAATGACACCGTGTCGACTCACGTATGCTTCATTAATTCCATTACTTGAAGCCACTCCCCGCCATTAATTTCACCCGAACCCGACTTGACCGCAACTTGTCACAACCACTTCACTTTCACTTGCCTTCTCGACTTGCGCATCAAACTCCTCGGTCCCTTAACCTGAACCAACCCAAACATTGTAGCTCCACTCATCTCAAATTCAGGCAATTTAACAAGCACTCGGTGTGCGTTTCACGAATTCATTTGAGGAATGTGCAATGGCTGCACCTTGGAAGATACACAATGAACTCCTTCCACTGCACAATTCAATTCCATACACAAGCCATAGCATTTTCAATCACTCATAGTCTACAAACGCCTATCAATCTCTTTAATTTCTCCTTCATTCATTTCTATTTTAATGGCAGCAACATTAACTTCTCTTCCAGCCTCGATCTCAAGTTCATTCTTTGTTAACTTGAATTCCAGACAAAACCCATCTTTCCTTGCTGATTTCTATACTTAAATCTCTGCTTTAATCTCCGTTTGGTCTACAATCAAACAATGGCAGTGAGCTCGTCTTCATCCCTGTCTTGTCTCGGCTAACACCATATCTGAATCTTCTCCAGGTTCTCAAAATACCACAATACGCCTTCACAACTGATGAACCATCGTGACAGAAAGCTTCATAGGCAAGAAGGACTTGGTTCAGAGGTGGTCTCCATTTTTGAGCTGGAACAGAACACTGAGTTATGAATATAAGAAATCGACCAACTTCTTTAGTTATAGGAAGTAAAGTAGAAGCAGGTGGCCCTTAGTAAATTGATTGGGTGCTTATAACAGTTCTGTAGGTTCTAGTTTTCGACAACTTCTGCTCGCTTCAGATGCTTCCAGATTCTTCATACGATGTCGGATTGACTCCATTCTTTCGCCATTGGCTTTGTCTTTTCGTGCTCTTCGAGATGATGAGAAGAAATCTTGGATTTGAACGAGTTCCACTTCCTTTTGCCCCAAATGACTCCAAAACACCTAATAAACTCAAAAGCACACATAAGATACATAATTCACACGAAAATTCGCAAAGAAAGCATAAATACTAGATATTAAATACGGTGTATTCTACACCTATCAATTAGGAAGGACATCCCGGGCTTGGTTGCTTTCATCTCCGGATGGTGTTCGGACACCCATACAATCATATGTAGATGGGGTGAAATAACTTTCTCCTTGGAGAGTGTGGCTCTCTTCTTTGAATCTTCCTGAAATCGGAATCTTAATATCCGATTGTCTGAAGGTGAGGAGAAGATACGGGAAGGCCTTGCCGCTAAGTTGGGAGATTACGCTCGAAAAGACTCCACTGCGAAGTCAAAGGATTAAATGGGAAAGAGGACAAAAGGTGCCTTTACGGTGGTGGATATCTCAATAGTTTCCGGACGAGCTGGAACCTAAACGAAAAAAGTAGTGATCTTCATGTTGCAGCATTTTTTTGGCTCTCTCTACGTTATCTAGAGACATTTTTGATGATGGTTCGGCAAGAAGGAAATAAGACCAGAGTTGCTAGTGATTCTTTGTGAAGTTAGCAAAAGGTGAAGTTCTTTCCATTGGCAAGTTATTCCTTGGTTCCCAGTATGTGCATCTGGATCACCTAGTTGCGAACATACGAGTTTCGATGGTTTCATGAAAGTGGATTCATATGTGCACGTTGCTTTTAAAGCCTGGCTATGGGAGCACTTTGAGAAATATGCATTGAAACCGTTGCCTTGATTCTGCGAGTTGGGGCGGCTCATGAATTCTTCGATGGGTGAAAAAGCGTCCAAGAGTTGGCATGAGCTTGGTTAGTCTTCTCGATAAGTCGCATGAAATCGGTTTCGCCCGGGAGCCGGTCCATAGGTCGGTGACTCAAATTGACACCTTTGCTTCTTCTCCGATCATATCTTTAGCTTCTGACGGTAACTTGAGTGTTGGTGAAAACTTGTTTATTCAAAGCTGCGTGTCCGGCTATATGCCGTCTTTCTTCATGGGGTCTTTCCGAATAGGCTCGCTTATAATATGACCACGCCGCTCGCCATATGGGTTTCGATCAATGGGTGCCTCTTGCTTACCAGTGGTGGTTCCTAAGGATTCATTGCATGCCTCCCTCAACGCCCGGTGCCCTTGAGCGGGTATCCGCCTTCCCTTATTTCAAGACGGGAAGAGTAACTTCGACGACTTTTGGCTATAATGAGTTCTGGTACGATGAGTTTACTATGATCCAAGATTTTGTAAATAACGTGGTGGAGAATGTTCGTTGTAAACCTTCCCCGACAGTTTTGAAGAAGTATCCAATGTTAAGAGATCCCAAGCGAAAGTTGCCTAGCAACTCGGAAAGTCCCCAGGCAAAGGAACAAAGAACGAAGAATCGTGCTGGCGGGTTCCTAGGCGGTTTCAAAGATCCTTCCGCAACTCTCGTGTCTTTGATTCTTCCAATAACTGGTATGTATCGCCTCCTTGTTGGTTTGTCTCAAAACACGTGAATTTCTGCTGAAAACATGCGTCTTGTTTCTTCCACGGCCGGTAGTGTTAATGCTTTCTTGCCCTTGCACGTTACCATGAGACGGCAATTTACAGAAGAATTCCGGTGACCGAGCCTACTCATAGCGGTGATGAGTCGAGAAAAAGAAGAAAGTTCGACAAGTGAGAGTGATTCCTCCTGCAAGACCGGCTCTTTTTTCGGAAGTGGTTCGGTGAGCTTCGCGCTTCTTTTCTTTCTTCTTCCGTTTCTTCTTTTGAAAAATGTCTAACTCAAGTTTGCGGGAGGAATCCGGTTCGGAGGACGATTAAAGCGAGCCACACGAAAACTTGCCTTTGGTGACCACCGCCGGTGACTTGGAGATGGGAGTTAGCCAATTGCCGGGCACAGATGTGGTTCAAAAGGTGGATGATTCTCTGATGGTTGCTGCCGTAGACATGGAAGAAGACCCTTTGCGAGCCGTGAGGCCAGTTGCAGGCGCCATTTTTGATCCTCCGTACTTGGTTCCTTATCCGAGGTCATGTGCGGTTGGCGGTTTTAGGTGTCTTGCTAAGTATGAGGCGTTGTACACTAGGATCTGTAAGAAGTACGGACATATGGCCACAACCAAGAAAGTCACTAGTCGATTTGCACTGGTTAAGTGTGTGGAAGAGGCTTTATGTTCCATCGAGGATATGCGTGAGGTGACTGGTCACACCGTTTCTGAAGACGTTATTGCCGACTGGGAGCACCATCGCGACGTGTGCGTAGAAAAAGAGTTCAACGCTTCGTGGTTTTTCGAAGGCCTTGCCGAGATCCGAGGAAGTTGAAAGATGCGGCCGATCGAAAGCCTTTCTGCGAGAGGAGATTGCACGACGGAGGTAGAACTCGAAAAGCTTTCCAAGATGTTAACTATGAAGAGAGCGGCTCTTGAAGATGCAAAGTTGACTTTCTCCCGATGAGCAGACCTCTGTTGGATGATTTTCCTTGAATGTTTCTCTGTCAAACTTTCATTTAGGTTCTTTTTTTTTTTTTTTTTGAAAAATATATTGGATATCGGGTTCAAAGTTTCGACCGGTTTTGATAGACAGCTGGTAGCTTTTGAGGATATTGGATCATTTCTGGGATGAATGGTTTTGATAATATAACTCTGATTATGTTTTGTGAAAGGAATATTGTTTTTATGAAAGTGTGTGCTAGCAATAGGCATAAGACGCAGTAGTATGACGGTTTTATTAAGAACCTAAAAACAGATCGTATATCTTTCCCGGTATAAATTTACTCACTCCAGAGGTTTTTGTGAACACGCCCTCTCCATGTAAAAGGCGGCTTTGCTGGTAGCATCGCCGATAAGTCCCCAATCGTTTGGTAGCATCTTGGCGAGTCACGCAGATTTTACGGTGTAGTTCTTTCAACTGGTAACCAGGTTGTCTAGCAGTTGAGTCGGATTGAGTAGCCTTCCCCTACCATCTTGACATCTGGGTCGGAGATCCACAGTCTGACATTGTAGCCTATAGATCAATCCTCCCGCCATGGTCGCCAATTGTTTATGGGTAAAAATCGTTTCCGATTTTGGTAAATTCGAGGTGAGTGAGAAACTGGTTTAAACCCTAAAAAATGTGATGCACGTGAGCACTTTATAGATTCGAGAGATCAATGCATACAAGTCCGGCCTAAACCAAGAAATGGCCGTTCCACCTTCTTCGGTCACAAAGTGGAGGAGAAGGGTTGATTTAGGGAGGAAGCAAAGAAAGGTGTTGAGACCGAATAATTCAGGAGAGTAGTGTCTCGACTTGTATCGGAAAGTGAAAGCTTAGGAAGCTTGCAAGAGATGAAAGCTTTTTGGAGAGCTTGCAAAGTTGCCTTTTAAGAGTGTTATATTTTTCTCCCGACCGAGACTTGTTGTCCTAGTGGAAATAGGTAAGACCTATTTATACAAGTCGAGTTTGAAAACGTACCCTAGCCTCATGAAGGAAGAGAGTAAAGGGTGAAATAATGGGAGGAGGTGGTAACCGCATGGTGTTAATGGGTGAAAACGTTTTCACCATTATTTCCTCATTTATTTGACCGCTTTATTCCTATTCACGCTTTCTTAATGTGAGCGTAGTGTACGCCGCAAGTCGTGACCGCCAAACCAAGACCCTGGAAAGCATCCCCCAGTTTGTGTTGATGTCTCGAGTGTTGGTTGCATCTTGAGTGCAAGTGGTGTTTGCTAAGGGCGCATGTGGCATGTGCGGAATGCCTTTGTTGCGAGTTGCACCTCGGCGCAAGTGGCAATGCCGAGCTTCTAGTGGCGTGTGTGGCATGTGCCAATGGCATGTGTGGAATGCCTTGGTGGGATGTTGTACGTTGAGTGTAAGTGGCAATGCCTGCTAGTGACGTGTGTGGCAAGTTCCAATGGCGTGTGTGGAATGCCTTGGTGGAAGGTTGCACGGTTTGCAAGTTAGGCTACCAAAGATGTGTGGAATGCCTTGGTGGTAGGTTGCACGGTTTGCAAGTTAGGCTACCGGGCGTGTGTGTTTGGCATGTGTCAATGGCACACATGGCCATTAGGGCTATGTCCTGGTAAGAAAAGCTACCAGCGATGCATGTTGGCATGTGCCAATGGCATGCGTGGCAAAATTGGGTCACGATCTGGTAGGAAAAGCTACCAGCGAGCATGTTGGCATGTGCGAATGGCATGCGTGGCCAATTTGGGTCGCAACTTGGTAGAAAAAGCTACCAGCGAGCGTGTTGGCATGTGCCAATGGCATGCGTGGGCAATTTGGGTCGCGCCTTGGTAGAAAAAACTACCAGTGAGCGTGTTGGCATGTGCCAATGGCATGCTCGGCCAATTTTGGTCGCGCCTTGGTAGAAAAAGCTACCAGCGAGCGTGTTGGAATGTTCCAATGCCATGCGTGGCCAATTTGGGTCGCGACTTGGTAGAAAAAGCTAACAGCGAGCGTGTTGGCATGTGCCAATGGCATGCGTGGCCAATTTGGGTCGCGCCCTGGTAGGAAAAGCTACCAACGAGCGTGTTGGCATGTGTCAATGGCATGCGTGGCCAATTTAGGTTGCGCCACCTAGGAAAAGCTACCAGCGAGCGTGTTGGCATGTGCCAATGGCATGCGTGGCCAATTTGGGTCGCGCCCTGGTAGGAAAAGCTAATAGCGAGCGTGTTGGCATGTGCCAATGGCATGCGTGGCCAATTTGGTCGCGCCACAGTAGGAAAAGCTACCAATGAGCGTGTTGGCATGTGCCAATGGCATGCGTGGCCAATTTGGGTCGCGCCTTGGTAAAAAAGCTACCGGCCAGGTGTGGATGGCATGTGCCAATGGCATGCGTGGCCAATTTGGCCTAGGTTGCATGATTTGCAAGCCTAGGCGTGGGCGCCATTTTGGCATGGCATGGTTAGGGCCAAGGTAAGGGTGGCGTAGCTAGGGACAAGGCAGAGTGCGTTTGGCATGGCGTGGCTAGCTCGGGCTAAATGTGGTCGCATGATTTGCCATTGGCACGGAGGTGCGGCTAGCATGGTTGGCATGCTTTGGCGCGTTTGGAGTGGCCGGCATGATTTGCCATTGGCACGAGAGGTGCGGCTAGCTTGGGCTAGGTGTGGTGGCATGATTTGCCATTGGCACGGAGGTGCGGGTAACATGGTTGGCATGCTTTGGCGCGTTTTGGTGTGGGTCGGCATGATTTGCCATTGGCGCATAGGTGTGGATAGGGCCAAGGTAAGTGTGTTTGGCTTAGCGTGGTGTAGCTAGGGCCAAGGCAGAGTGCATTTGGTATGGCGCGGCTAGCTTGGGCTAGGTGTGGCTGGCATGATTTGCCATTGGCATAGAGGGGAATTAGGGTTTTGTTCGTCGTAACCCTAATTTGAAAAAATACCCCTGTTTAATTACTTACTACATGCATTAAATGTCCTAATAAATGTGTCACTGGTGACATTAGGTTATTTGTGGTTTTATGATTTTACCCTTTGTTTAAAAACCACCATCAACAGGAAGTAACTTGGTCAACAAGTCATCCAAAAACTTCCAGAATCTTCTTCCAGGGTTTTTGCAATGGGTCGGTGGAAACGGGCCAAATTGACTTGGGCTTGCGGATTTGACCAACGACCTTGACTTTGACTGGTAGGGTTGACTTTTTCCGTTGACTGCGACTATCGATCTTTGACTGGAAGACTGCCTTGATTGGAGACATTGCTGAAGACTGGCTGAAAGCACGACTGGCAATTTGGATGGAAACGGGTTGGCAGCACCATCAACAACATGGGTGGAAAGTGCATCGCAGCATAAATGGCAACATGGCTTCGACAGTTGACCGATGGTTGACTTTGACCATTGACCGGTCATTGACTTTGGCCGTTGACCGATCATTGATTTTGACCATAGACCGGTCATCGACTTCATGGAGCACTGGCTAGATGGTAGCTACGTCGGTTGGCCGAATGGCAGACTTGAATGAGAGCCACATAGTGGTTCCAAATCTATCTGGTTCAATATTGTGGCATTTTTACTCATGGTACAAACAAAGGTCTTGTAATATACCAGCCACATAATGACTTGTATCTTGTGGAGGTGCTCCACCAAAAAAGAAGTGTTGTAATAACAAATTCTTCTTGCCAGGGATTTCCTGTAATGCGGTGTCATTTGTTGTGGAGATATTCAGTTGCTCCAAGTGTTGGTGAATGTTATCAATAAGATACCCAGCAAAAGAATTCCGGCGTTCAGCACCACCACCAAGTCTCATATGCAGCTCAGTGAATAACTCTTTGTCTTTATTAATCAACCCATGAAGAGCAATCACGCGAAAAGTACCAAAACATAATTCAGAATCGCAATGAAAATATAAATACCTTCCCATAAATTCAAAGCCCTTGCCAGGATCAAATAGTAGTCGAGTATAATCAAAAAGAAAGGTAAAACATTTGTTGTAAATACTGACCGAATACTGTTTCAAGCTTTTAAGTTCCTCATAACTAACCTCAACACTGTTAATGCGATTTTTCATGTTAAATCCATTCACAATATTGGTGGTGAAGTTACAAGCATCCGTTTCTGCAGCGTTTGACATTGACAATTTAACCCAACAAACACAAAGTTGGGAGATTCAAAAATATCATGAGAAGCTTCTTTCGCTCTGGAAGGAGGTTGATGAGCTGTAGCCGTATACTTAATAAACATGATCGATCTCAATTTCAACACTGCCTTGTCCATCAATTTTGACCACTTCCGAAGGAATTCCTCACGACATGGAGAGTTAGATTTCAACCAAAATGCATATCTATACAGAGAATAGTCTAGTTCAGTTCATGATAGGTACCACTTTTCCATTCATTTTTACCCATTTTTCCTCCACTGAACGCCCAAGAACTACTGGATGATACCATTTGTCATGAACTTAGTTTGAATTCCACTCTAGATTGAATAGATGATGATAGTAACACCGAAATTCTCACGAATCAAGCCTCTCGGTCCTGAAGAACACGGTTTAATCGTTTAAACGATTTCATTTATTTATTTTCTTCAATAGCATTCATCACAAACACAGCTTATAAAGATAATACTTTCAAACCCGAACATCTAACGCCTGATATAACTCCATGTGGTTCCATCTAGTCCCTCCTTACAAGTGATAATAGCACCCACTAATGAACTAAACACCACCACGGTAAACTTTACTATACATGCACGGACCGATAATTGATAAGGGCACTCCTCTCTCACTTGAGGTACATGCCACAGAAGTTCCCAGGGGAAGGGTTCTCGGACAAGAATAGGAAGCCTATAACCAACATAAACCAGGTTTCTGAGTTGGTTAGCTGCTCTAGGTTGGGTATAGGCTTCCTATAGTGTTCTCCATTGAGAACCTGCTAGAAGCAATCGAAAAGACTAAGACCGGGCTTACAATACCTATATATTTAGTCTATATAAATGAGATGGAGGGAGTATATTCTACAAAAATTGCCTTAAAAATTGTGCAAACTTGAACTAGGTCACTTAATAGTGGGACGGAGGGAGTATACTCTACAAAAAGGAGACACAAACACAAACACACGGTTTTATTTGCTTTAAAATAGATGGAATGCACACCAACATTGTGCGTATTACATCGGCCACAACCATTAATGCATCAGGAATATCAAATGTTGGCAACCGTAACATGAATGAA